>VDFB02271358.1:829776453-830376453 GCA_007258455.2 Sequoia sempervirens | reverse complement strand
ATACACTGTCAACCAAAACTACAAAAAGATCTTTATCCACAGCTCAAAACTACATCTCCCCCTTAGATGAATATACATTTTTTACTGATCTATTCCCCCCCTTTGACATCAATGGAAAAGATGGAAAATCTGCATACAATACTTCCACAAACAAAAACTTCAAAACTGCATATGTACAAAATTTGTTTCAAACAACTTACACAAAATTGAAAATCTCTACAAAATTTGTCTTTAATAGGTTTAATCTTGTGTCCCAACACTTCTTGAGGCTTTCAAAAATAGTTATGTGACCATAGAGTAAATAGGATTTCACTTCTGCAGATTCAAGACTCACTAGATCACTAACCACCATAGCATCTTGTGCTTCTTTCAAAGCATTCAACATGGTCTCCATCTTTGGACCAATTAGCCCTCTAAGCTCACTAGCTCTTTCCACAACTCTTTCATTCTCACACTTCAAGCTCTTTATTTTTTCAAGTAAGGATATAACTTGACCTTCTTGCTCACCAATAGAAACAATTAATAGATGAAAAGCATCAAAAATAGCAACTAACTCCTTTTCATAATCCTTAACCTTCTCATTTTCCTCAGTAAGCTTGGATAGAGAAAAACATAGCCTATGAATCCTTCCACCTTCTGATAATGCACTTTGAACATTTTTCACACAAGTAGCTAACAAATATTTATCATTAACTATCAATCCTTTTAATCCACTAAAAATTTTGGCATCAAACTCCTTCTGAACTTTAACCAAGGCTAGCTTCTCATGTGACTCAAAATGAGTACTTACTGAATTTATAATTTTCTTCAGCTCACAAGAGGAGGAACCAGATGGATATTTAAGATGTGTAGGCATTATCTTCTCTAGAATGCCAGATGCAAGATTCAATCTCACTATCCCCAATGTGAAACTTTAGAATTTCTTCACTAGCCTTACCTTGTGCAAATGATCTAACTTTCATTTTCTAGATTGGGGACAAAGTAGACAAATGAATAGGGGCATCTCCCAACTTGAAATCAAATTCATCCTTTTTCTCTTCTAGAAACTTCATCACTACCTCTACAGTGTCTCTTGCTTCTACTATTACTTCCTTAACTTCAACCTTCTTTTCCTCGAGCATTGTTTCTTTAGCCACAAACTTTTTCTTGTCATTTGAATTTTTAATTTCTCCAACTAATATCTCCTATTCAACAAATACAATTTTAGGGGCTTTAGACTCCATTGATTCTTTTGAATCACTCACCTAAGGAGGAATTTGAGTGTCCTCAACTATAACCTCTTCATTTTTCGGACCAGATGAAATATCTTCTACATGCTCTTCATCAGAAGCAACATCAATTCTATTCTTTAATAGAACTTTCTTCAGAATGCTTTCAATTCTTTTTGTACTTCTTAAGTCTTACCCAACATAAGCTTGTTTATCCTTGACTTTCTTTTGAACTCCCTTTTCACTTCTTTTAGGATTGCTTTCATTTATTCAACAGACATTACCAGACTTAGATTTGCAAAAAAATTGTTCTCTCAACTATTCTTCTTCAATTCTAGCACTAATTCTTCTCATATCCAAAATGTCATATACTTCCTTAGGCAATTGTTCCATTATCTCAACAAGAGTCATATTGAAATTGCTCAAATACTATATTGTAGCTTCCTCAAGGAATCTTTGACCAATAGTGTCAAGGGTACCCTAAAATTCACACAAAGGGTTAAGATTTGCATCCTTAATTATGCCTCTTTCAACTTCCTCTACTATCATACTAGGTTTACCAAACTTTATCTTCTTCTTTGCTTTCCCCTCATCACCAGAGGGCTTGACTATTGTTGTAGATTTTATTTCCATAACTTATTCATTAGATTCTATCTCTTCATCTTCTGAAATAGCTTCATACACTCTTGTGCTCTTGTCCTTCTTCCTTTTACCATAAGCCTTAACTTGAGTTTTTGCAGGGGAAAACTTCTTTGCAAGACCGGATAGGGGTACTGAGCTCATTGTCAATCTAGTTTGGGTATAGGATACTGTCAGACTAGTAGATTCAATTTTAGTAGGCTCTTTTCCTTTTTCACTTTCAAGTTGTTCTCTTTTTCTTCTTGCTTCTTTTATGGCTTCTGCGAGTATGCCCATACTTTCTACAAAGAATTCCACTTCTTTTCTTACTTTTTGAACAATCATTGGTCTCTTCAATTGCTCATGGAATTGCATGCTTTTATCTACATATGTTCCAACCCTTTCTTTACACGAATCCAAAGGCTTACTCAACATATGTTGTGCATATAATTCAAAGATTCTCTCCTCAACTTCATATCCCATAGGCTTAATCCAAATGGTTTTGGGTTCTGCCACTTCCATCAAGCATTGATCAATATCCACCATAAAATAGATTGTATCCTTATATTTATCCATAATAGAAGTGGGAATTATTTCCCTGGCTTGCATTATATTCTAAAATTTCTTGAAATGTCCCCAAATTGCAGTTTTCCTAGTTTGCATATCACCAAGGATGAATAACATGTCTCTAATCTGAACAACAACATGCTTGTCACTTTTCCAATGCACTTTCCCAACTCTCAGAACTTCATCCATGAAATAAAAGAATAGACACAACAACAAATTTCCATATTTAAAATAATTTTTCTTGTCTTTCTTTATCTTACCAAGATTTTCCATAAGCTGACTTTGAAGCAATTCACACAAATCATACTCTACATTCTCCTTTACCATTTGATAGGCTACATATATGGCTATACCAGATACAAATTTTCTCTTCTAGAATGATATATCTTATATCCAATAACCATCAAAGAAAATTTCAAACCCACATCAATGATGTCATTGATTGTCATTGCTCTTTTATCATATACAGAACCAGTTGCATCAATGACAGTTTGATTCTTCACAAACTTCAAAATTGGAAATCTATCAAAGGAATTAAGACCTCTAACAACACTTATAGCCTCTTTTGTAATCTTGAAGGGTTGATTTAACCACATAAATTCTACATGAACTCAATTCAAGATGTATTGGACCCATTCGCTTTCATCAAACATGGGGAATTTCACAATCTATGTGAATTTCTTCTCTTCTAGGGTTTTGAATTTGGGTGTGATAGAGAAATATTCCCCAACAATGTTATTGGAATACAAATTTAGCAACTATGAGCTTCCTAACTCTTCAATATTAGCATGAATGTATGCCCTAATATCCTCAATGTGCAAAACACCGTACAAAATAGATGAAAATGCTCCTAATGGTTTGGTCTCAAAAGACTTGAAAGGATTCCACTTAAACTTCAGACAAAGTCTATCTTTGACTACAACTACCAATGGAGTGGCCATTTTCACAATTTCACAGGTTTGCAAGTTTTCCCAAAAAATACCTTTTTTCTAGATTAGGGTTTGAACTTTGAATCCCCTTCACACTTGAATTCTCACCAAATTTTGCCAATGTTCACTCCAGAGCTCTTCAAGCTTCTTCTTCTCAAAATACAAAGTGAAAAATGAAGGATAGAAATGACCTTTTTACCATTTGCACACCTAACCTTTTGACACAATAAATTATTTTTCTCTATCTCATCTGGATACCCTATTTTCATATATTGTAAAAGTTAACTCTCTTGTGGACCTTCAATTCTACATAGATACTTTCTCCAATTGTTCACCAACATTAGTAGATCATCAATGAAAATACTAAACTCATCCACATTCTAATGTCGATCACCTATAGGGGGTTTTGAAATATTTTCTTGATAGTTCCCCCTAGGCTAGAGGCCTTAACCTAATTCCTAGAGGAATTACAAGAAGTTGATTTTGGTGCTAGCTTGTTTCCTACAACATAGGGACTCTTTTTCACCCATGTTTTCTTCATCTACTTCCTGATCTGATCTGTTGTAACTTTCCCTTTTCCTTTTTCATCCTTCTACATGTTTCTTCTCTGATTTACAAGACCTCTTTTGTAGAATCTATCAATATGACCAGTTTTATTACAATTGTATCACACCACATTTCTTTGTTTAGACTAGTTGTTCCACTGACTTTCTCTTGATTTGCACTGGTTAGAAATATGGCCAAATCTATTGCATGTATAACATCTAATATTCCTATAAAGGTTGTTCATCACATTTTTGCATTCACTTGAATTATGACCATACTTGTTATAGTTAAAGCATTGATCGAAGAATGATGGACCATTTGAATTCATTCTACTTTTGCATTAAGCTATCATATGACCAAATTTATTGCAAATATAATAGACACCATTGATTTTTTGAGCTTTAGATTGTCTTACCGGATACCTTCCAGTGTTGTTAATTTGATTTCCTTGTCTAAATCTCCTTTGTCTAAATTTCCTTTGTCCAGATTCCTCATATCCAAGACCTCACTTGTCACCATCAGTCCTTTGATTTTTAATCAATTCAGCAAGCTTGGTTGAGCTAATCTTGAACTTTTCCTTGAATTCATTTGTTGTAGAAAGTTCATCTCTAAGATTAACATTGTTATTTTCAATTTCTTCCTCATTGTGTTTGGTTTGTTCTAACTCCAGTTCCAACTGAATTTAATCCATTAGTAATTCAATTGCATTCTTCAGATTTCTCTTTTAGGGATTGGGAAAGCTCTTCTTCATTCTTCTTCCCATCTTCAATTTCCCTAGTCATCCTCATCATGATAGATTCCATCTCATGCTTCTAAACTACATTATCCCTAGCAAGCTTTTCACATTCTTCTATCTTTTCTTTCAGGGTTTGACTCAGTTGTTCATCCACAATGTGTTTACTATCTTCATGTTTGATCTAATCACTGAGTTCCCTTCTCTTCTCCCTAGACATATTGATTCTATCTTTCAATGACTCAATGAATCTCTCAATATTCATGATATTTTCTTGTAATTCCTAGACTTCTAATTTTGCATGATCAAGATCATCTAGGGCCACCATAAGTTGTTGTTGAAGACTGCTTGAATCCATTAAAGCACTTTCCAAGATCTTCCCCAAGCTTTTAAGCTTCTTCTAAGAAATTGAGCTCTGTTACTAATTTTTGGAATCAAACAACACTGAGAGGGGGGTGAATCAGTGTTGTGAAATTTTTAGCTTTATTAATCTGATAATTAAAGTGTTGATAACATTCAACCAAGATAAAGATGCATGCACATAAGACAAATAACCACAAACCATAACACAAGTATTTTTATGTGGAAACCCTGTTAAGGGAAAAACCACAGTGGAGGTTAATCCACAATATTGTTCTAAGTATACTCAAAAGAAAATATTACAAATGGGAATGCACTTGCATTCAGGCACATTGCCTAGAGCTCACTGTCTTACAAAAGTTTGGAATAATTCCAAGGATTTCAAACTAATATAGTAGAATCTACAAATTCCTAATTACAGTTCTATTAGGCTCAACAATCGAATTTAGGACCTTCTATATAATTTTTCACTTCGCTCTACTATGCATTAATTTGCTTCACAAAAATTCTTAATGCACAAGTGAAACTGTGCATAATCGCTCTACTGATCTTTTGAATTTCACAACATACTTCAACTCACATCAAACACACACCAAAATGATATAATCAATCTCATATATATTTGCTACCAATAATTTAATCACTTCAAGTCAGCCTCAACAAAATAAAAAATATTCACAAACTGTCAACTCAAATCATTCATCATAATCAATGCGCATCCACAAGAGTTGGCCACAACATAGTGAGGACCCAAAACAAACTCTACAAACACAAAAAAACTTAAACAATAACTCCTCAAATATTCATGATGCACTTTATTCACTCAGTTGGCCTTCATACACTGATAAATAGGAAATTTGTTCACCAAGCCTTCTAACTTCCACCCAAATTGATACGAGGCATCAAGATATAAAAATAAAATATATTAAGCATCAAACAATACTCTCCAAGATCCACAACACAAAATATTAACAAAAAATCTACATATGAATTGATGAACACGAAACTTCTAAATGCTTTGTTCTACCCAAACAAATAACCACTGATCTTCAATCTATCTGCTGGTATGAGTAAATGATGATGAGACAATCTACTAGTTGACAAGGGTTGCCATCAATGATAACACCTAAAAATATGTGCAGTGTCTCTTGCCAACAAAACAACATAAGAACAAAGAGAACAAGCATAATATCAAGAATAATGAAAAATCACAAGCACATAATGCCAAAGATGAAAAAAAGAAAAAGGAAAGAGAAAGAATGAATTAGATCAAGCTTTGATTGTTTTTCCAACACGATGTGGATGAGATCTAGGATATTTTTCTAAAAAAAAATGCTCACTCTGAAGCGACGAAACTCATGGCTGTCCGCCAGGTGAGAAGGCTTAAAAGGATGATAAACATACACTCATGGATGGTATGCACTCACACAAATGCAGGTGGCTATGGGGAAATTCATGCCTCGAAATGGGCTTCCTGCTCAACCATACCAAATTTTTACCTCTTGATAACTTTAATAAGGTGCCATAATAGAAAATTACTTTTCGAGCTTCATGAGACAAACAAAACTTTGTATGCTTGGAGCTCATGAAAAAAAATGATGGAACCACAGGCATGCAAGCTATGTTATGCAAAGTGGCCATAAAACTAATGCAACATGCAACA
Organism: Sequoia sempervirens; assembly: GCA_007258455.2. Lineage (NCBI taxonomy): Eukaryota > Viridiplantae > Streptophyta > Pinopsida > Cupressales > Cupressaceae > Sequoia > Sequoia sempervirens. The sequence continues at coordinate 830,369,829 of VDFB02271358.1, read as the reverse complement.
TGCTAAAAATGTTCAAAGGAATCTTGCTTAGTTCATGTGAGGTCTTTAACTTAAGGAACATTGTGTTTAATGTCTCCAAGAGAGGACAAGTCAAGGTGTCAGATCGTTGCCCATGGGATGCCTCATTCACATCATTCCATGTCAGAACATTGTACACTCTTGGATGACATCAAACCCAATGACACATAACAAGAAAGTAGAAAAAATCACACCACGAATTTTTTTCCAAAAGATGTCTTCTATGTATGCCCCTAGTTTAAAGCAATCACTACACCATCACTATCAACAATTGCTTTAAAGTAGAAAATGGTAAATGAAAGAAGATATGAGATCTAACTTGGAAAGCTCCATGCCAAGTCATATGTTTCTAAATTGAGCTACATCATGAATAAGTATGTCACATGTGAGTCAACTTAAGGCATGTTGTCCACATCCCAATATTTCTCTTATATGTTCATGAAAGGTTAACACCTAGCCAAAAGAGACATCAACAAGTGACATACAAGGATGAGGCTTCCTAGCCTCTTGCGCACACTTAGTACAGGACAAGGGTGAGTCTAAAATGGATGATGATATGTTTCTCCTTGCAATAGTGAGTATGCTATGACCCTCTAACTATTACATGGCAAGGAGCAGAACTAATATTATTATTTTTATAAGTAAACAAAGTTTCTACTTGATACATATTTAATGAGATGTCTATAGGTTTAGGATATACCAAGGTTAAAGTTTCCTTGGAAGAATTTTTTGTGATAGTATTGATATGGGATGGAGGTCTTTGTTTTGAAGGACAATAACCAAGAGAATTAGGCTTTATATCATCACATCCTTTTCTAGGTTGCTTTAGAAGTTCAAAAAGTTTTGTCACTTTTGTTGGATTTAGTGGTTGTCCAATTTCCTCAAAGTTTTTCTTGGATGTTGTCTTTGGTTTTAAGGTGGTGGAAGGGGATGTTTTTGAATCTCGTGTGACCATTACTAGTTTCTCTTTTCCCTTTTTAGACTATTTTGTTATGATCATGTATTCCCCCATGGATGTAGAAATGAAATCAAAGGTTTTCAAAGCCTATTTCAATAACATTGTAGCTTCTTCAACTTTATTTTGTCTTTCTATATTGTTTTTCTTGGTACTAATCATAACACATGTAATCTGATGAGACAAAAAAAATGTCTCATCTATTAGCCAAATAAAATCATGTTTTTTCTTTAATTATGAAGTTTATCAAGACTGGATATGATGAGAAAAGTAAGAGATTTTTAGTTGCAATAGTCAAATATTTCATCATATCTTGAAAATTATGATTTGGGTTCTTAAGGTGTTTGGACATAAATTATGAGACAAAAGGATAGAAAAACCCATTAAATTTCACAAGAACCTAGTTTGTGGTTTCAAAGAAAAAATTTACCGGTCTAATTCTCCAAAAATCTACTTCCATGCTCCCCAAAGTAATTGCAATAAAAGTGAAGAGATTGGATCCATAAGCTCACTATAAGTTGCAGAAGGACCTACAACATTTTAGGTGTGGGAGAGATGATGAGACAAAAAAATGTCTCATCTATTAGCCAAATAAAATCATATTTTTTTCTTAATTACGAAGTTTATCAAGACTGGATATGATGAGGAAAGTAATATATTTTCAGATGAAGTAGTCAAAGATTTCATCATATCTTGAAAATTACGATCTAGGTTTTTGAGATGTTTGGGAAAAAAATTGAAGACAAGAAGGTGAAAAAACCCATTAAATTTCACAAAAACTCAGTTTGTGGCTTTAGAGAAAACTTCACTAGTCGAATGCTCCAGAATTCTACTCCCATGCTCCAGAAATTTTGGATGCTCCAGAATTTGTTCATTCATTTGCTTCTATGCTCTAGAATTCTCGAAACTAAGTGAAATATCATTTATGAAGAGGTTGAGCAATTTGGGATTCTATGAGCAGTTAAGGGACAATAGTTGAAAGCATGTAGGGGCAGTTCCAAGCATTAAGGAAAGTTTTTGGGTTGTGCAAACAAATAGAACATATCTAAGAGACAATTTTGGGTAGTTTGAACCTTTTTGCAAAGATCTAGGAGTTGTTTTATGAGCTTTAATGATGCACAAGGGAAATACATGACTTTTTCAACAATCAAATATCTTTTTGGAGCTTGTTTAGGGGATGCAAAATAGACATTTTTTTTTTGGACAACCAAAGAAGATTGACTCAACAAGATGAAAGAAAGACTCATCTTTTCCCCTCAACACATGTTCATATCTTCTAGCAAGTTTTTGCACAACAATTAAGGCTCATCTTTGAGATTAGTTGTAGATAAGAATTCTATAAATTTATTGTAATCAAGGAATCAAATGGGGAAGAGTTTTATAGAATAATAAAGTTTAGTTTATTTTGTAGCAGTAGTGTAGTTGTCTATAGTTTTCATTTCTTAGTTTATTTTCCAACAATCTTTCTATTTCTAGTATTACCATTTACAAGTTTCCTAGGATAGATTCAATTCCAACAATTATATTTCCAGTATTTCCTTTTACAAGTTTCTTAAGATAGACTTGATTCCAGCAATTTCTTTCATGCATTGCCTTTCAATTTCGTTTGTAGAAAAAACCTGTCATGCAAATGATTTTTTCTCCCTCTTACCTATTGCCATGGACACCGCCCTGGATTAACATTTATAGTTAAATGATGAGGATTGTAGTGACACTCATCATAACCTTTTTGTTTTGAGGAGTAGAAGGTGACTTGTCATGAACTTCTAAAATTTGATTCAAGGCTTGATCCATATCAAGCAATTCAAGATGCTTCAGAGTGAGGTTGATTTTTGGTTTGCACATGATAGTGTTAATGTTTTCTTGCACCATGATACCTTCCCTATTAGGATATTTTTCAGGAGAACTACAAACTAGATGTTAATGACATTCATTGTTTGGTTCTTCAATATTGATGTCATCACAAGTAAGGGAATGATCCATGGTTGGATTTTCTTGTTTGAGAATGATGGTGTTTCCTTGTGTAATGATGTTGTCCTTATAATTCTCATTGAGGGGGTCTTCTAATGCCATAATATCTTCTTTACCAATACGAGAGATATTAGGAAAGGGGGAAATTTGATTGTTATCCATAATATCATCTTTTTTCTCTAAGGTCTCATTCTCTTGTGCCAAGATTTTTACCCTAATAGGTTCATCACATTTCATGGTTGGATTGGATAAAGTAGCTTCATCGATCATAGGAGAGGCATCAAGAGAAGGATAACTAGGAGTGGCATGGCTATTGATGAGTGGACATTTTTGTTCAAATAGGTCTTCCAAAATAATAGGGGCATCAGGAAAGGGAGGAATAATATTATCTTGAGTCTCAATAAGGATATCTTCTAACATTGAACTATCTTCTTCATGTCTAGAGAAGATATTAGGAGAAGAAAATGTTTGATTTTCATAGTTATCTACATGTACATCCCCATGTCTTATAATTTCTTCTTGAGTAAGAGAGGTAGGATTTTCATAGCTCTCAATCATATCCTCCACACAAATTTGTTTGTCATGATCATCCACGATTGTATCTTTATGCACTAAATCCTTTTCACAAGTAAGGGAGGTGTTGGGAGATGAATGGAAACTAGGTAAAGTAGTGGCCATGATTTCAGTTTTGTGTGTCATAATGTCTTTGCAAGGGAGAGGAGGAGGAAGACAAGAAATATTTTCATGATCATCAATAATTGTATCTTCTTTCACTAAGATACCTTTGTCACCAATGGGAGAGATATCAAGAGAAGAACAATTATGATTATCATGATTATTGATGCTTGCATCCATTTGTGTCAAATCTTTAGTGGATGATCCTAGTGAGAGGAAGTCTTTAAGGGCTTCATCTAACATGTCTAAGTCATCACTACTAAAGGGCTTGGATGTTCTGATTTTTCTAAATGTAAGCATTTTTTGAATTGGTTCTTGTAATGTTTTGAGTTTTTTATTTTCATTTTCTAATGAATCTAATCTAAATGAACTAGGAACTAATGCTGAAAATGAAAATTGCAAAAATCTAATGCTCATTTCTAATGATTTAAATGTAATAGAAGCTATGCAAACTTAAAATGCAATGTAAAGACATGATGAAATGGAATTTTTCATATTGTCAACAAGGTAATTTACTGATTACAGTATATAATGATCTGAAAATGAAATGTTGTGAATGCAAATATTAAGCAATGCATGAAATGGACCAATTTAAGCGAGATTTAGTGAAATGCATGTAATAGGAACTATACCAATTGAAATAGATAGTTAATGGAAGCAAATAGAAGTGCAGAAACAAGGTTTTTAGTGTTTTAAAAGGAAGTTTCAGGGGTGTAATGGGACTAATTCGCACAAGGTGGTGAATGAATCCCAATATGGTTTTTTTTAGAATTTAAAAAAAAAAATGGTTGGTTTTTATGTTTTGTGTGCTCTATGATGTAGACCTAAGATGCCAATGTAGAATTTCAGAAATTTTCAATGGTTTAAGATGCAAAAATGCAACCTATATGCACTTTCACTAATGTAGAATTTCAAACCCTAGAATGTAATTTAACTAATGCAAAATGTAATACAATGTTAATCCAAGCTAATTCTAGGATGATGATGGAATCTAAATTAGACAAGAAGATATTCAAAAAGAAAGTTAACCAAAATGTGGACTATGGAAATGGAGTCACAATCTCCCTTATCCACACCTAAAAGGGGAATCAAGGAAGAGGAATCTGATTTCACAAAGTTCACACTCAAGAAAAATTTCATAAGATTCCAATGCAATAGAGATTGAAATATGTCAAAGGAGATTGTTCCTAAGGTTGGAAATTAATAAAGAAGATAAAATATGAATGCAAAACTAAGAAAATGTAAAATGTTTGAAAACATAATGTGATATGCAAAATGAACTAAAAATGCAAACAAACTATAACATAAATTAATGACACTAAAGAGGTGCACTTGGAAACTGGAAAGGGATGGGAAGAAGCTCTGAATCCTATAGAAATCATTGTTGAAGCCCACTGGGACTCATACACCAAGCTGGGTGACTTAGTCCTGTTTCGGTGAAATTTTGTCGGAACAAGTTTCAGACAAAAGGGTACTCAAAACTACAAAAATAACTTTTCAGGTCTGGCAGTGGGACTCATATGCCACTGATAATGACTTAGTCCACTTCCAAATTTTGGGAAACTCCAAAGTGCAATTTGTAGCTCCTAGTTTGCACTTTAGCTCTTGACAAGTTTCTAGATCTGAAACTGTAGAATTTGACCTATATGTGTTCTCCAAGCTTCTTTTATGGGTTTGACCACTTTGAATGACTTTGATGATTTGTTGAAAACTTTTCACACCTTGCTCTTTGACAAATATGCACACAAAACCTACAAAACACATGCAAAGATGGGAAAAAGTGTTAAGGGTTAGTAAATAGGGGTTCGCCATGGTCAAACCCTAGTTTGGTAATTAAACCCTTGAAAATTAAATGAAATGAAAAGAGAAAGATGAATGAAAAACATGCAATGCTACAACTCACCAAACCCTTGAAGTGGAAATCTGAAGATATATGCTTGAATGCTCTTATAGAAAAAATGCTTGAAAATGCCTAAAGTGATTGATTTATTGATGGAACATGCTTGACTGAATGAATGAGTTAATTAATGGATGAATGGGGATGAATTGGGAGGGAAACCCTATATTTATACATTATTATGTAAAACTTCCCAAAAAATACCACATCACAAGCCAACCTCAAGGCTTAGAGAATAATATCTCGCCAAAATTTTGAAATAATTTTTTTTTTGAGCCAAATGGGACTCATTCACCCGTAGTGGTGAATGGGCCCCACTTAGGAATTTTAAGTGGGTGTCGGGAATTAAGATGTATTAAATGATGATTAATGGGATCATTCTAAAAAATACACTTAAATAAGGCATGTAAGTGTATAATGGGGCCAATTAAGCATAAGAGTCAAATTATTGATGACAAGCCTAGAAAAGTGTGAAAGTTTGTTACAAAACTTTACAACACTTTGAAATAAGGCTTGGTAAGTGACAAAAATAGGTTATTTAGATGAATTATATTAACAAGGTCCTAGAAAAGTGTGAACATGTGTTACAACACTTCACAACACTTAAGTAAGGTACTACTTGAATTCTTTTAATTTTCTAGGGCCCAAGACCTAATGTGAATGTGTTATCCACATTACAACATTAAATCAAGACACAACTAAGAAAAAGTAGAAGGGTTACCTTTTCGATGTCCACAAAATCATATAACGATTTATTGTTGATAGGATGTATATATATATATATATATCCTATTTACATCGATAGGTGTATACAATGGCAACAAGGGGGGAGAGTGGGATGCATGTAAATAATTTTTTGTTAAATTTTTTGACAAACTTTTAAAATGGCCGACATAGATTAGATAAATGATACATTGTAAATATAGACTATTAATTATTAGGTTTTAGATCTAATGGTGGATATTTTGTTGGCCTATTGTTAGAATTGGATGTCTTCCAAGATCTTGAGACCAAATGGAAAGCAGAAAATGAGAGAATAGAATGTGACAAGAATAAACTATATTCCTATCAATATGATCCAATGATATGATTGTGTTGTGTATAATGAGAGACCCCTTGGTTATATAGACAAGGTGAGATACAAGATGTCATAGGATTATGACAAGTGTCTTCATCATATGAAATGAGACAACTAATCATACTTACTTAGGTTCACATGTGTTATAAGTAAAAATATAAGATAAAAAATTGACAACTAACATCTTCTAGAGAGATTCCTTCCTAGGACCTAAGTAAACTTAACGTGTGTAAATAAGTCCCCTAGTAATGAATTAACTAGGTACAAGAATTTATTTACACCAACACCCCCCCTTAAGTGCAACTTAGGGAGTAGAATATTATTATGAAAATGACACAAAGATGGGCCCTGACTACTAGGCCATGTTAGATACCCATGTACATGCAATGCAAATGAAATATCTCACAAACGGAGAAAAGGAGAAAACCCAGTGGGACAAAACTCCTCCCCAAAAGTGAGATGAAATACAAAAAAGAAATGCTCTCAATGAAAAATGAGAAGGTAAAATCCCCATGTGAGGAAAAAGACCTCCCTGTAAGAGAGAAGAAGAAGAGAGATGAAGCAGCCCCCTGTCAATGTTGAGTCTCATGCAATGATGGTAGAAGCTTGAAATTGAATGTTGAAGATGATCCAATCTTGCCGAACAACGTTCCTCTCCTTAGGAAGAAATAAAACCAAGAATGTATGCAGGAGGTTAGGAATATGGATGATGGATATTGTCTCTCAAACATGCTTAAGTGTCTCCATGTTGATGTTGAAAGCTAACACACTCCAAATATGCATTCTAGGCCACATTGCTGAAGATGACAATCCAACATCTAGTAGAGATGAATGTAGAGCATAATTCAAAGACAAAGATATCCCCTTTGAAGACAAAGAAGACTCCTCCAAATTTTTTCCAAAAGTATCCACACTCGTGCCAAATATGAAGAATGGTCATGTAGATAATGAACAAGAGGGTCAGAGTGTTCCCTCACAACAACCAAACAAGGATCTTCTCCATGAAAGAGAAGATGAATGTCATCAATTATTTCCTCTAGATATGCAAGATGTGATTCCACAAACAAGTCTGAAATACCTATCAAGAAGCCATCACAAGTATCCAAATCTGAAAGATAATGATGTATGTCCTACTACACTAAATCACAAGCATCCTCAAGTACAATAGTAGATGGAGGAGATGAAATGCATGACTCAAGTAATGGATCTTATGTGAGAACTCCCATGTTCAAGAAGCCAAATGTCTCCTCTAAATCATGGTTCATATCAATATTCAAAGGAACAATGTCATCATCAGAAGAAAAATCTGCAAAGGTATATAACCGAGATGAATGATCAACCTATAGAAGTTGAGAAAGCTAACTTCACAGACCTCAAAGATCACCTAAATGCAAATAACATGTCACAAAAAGGAAGATATAGAGACAAAAAATAAAGGGTTCTCTGCAATCTTCAAAAGATATTGCATTGACTTAATTGAAATAATTACAAAGATCAATCCTTAAAAGGAGATCATGCAAAACCTAAAAGTAACCCTAATAGGTAGACATTTAATAATTAAAATAATTATTAAATGTCGCAATATGCAAACTAAATTGAAATCTTAAGAGAGGAATAAAGGTAACTTAATTAATATAATTAAGTTAAAACCTTCACTCTAACACCCTCCCTTAAGATGAGAAAAAGTGTAGCTACAAATATGTTCAAGAAAGAAAAGATAGTTCTACAATGCATGAAAGAAAACAAGGGTCCCAACAACTAGGCTTGATGAGGTACCCAAATACAACCAAATCTCTGTAAAGTGGAGAAATATAGAAAAACTCATGGGAAGAAATCTACTCCAAAAAGAGATGCACAAGACATGAAGAAAATCACTGAAGCAAAAGAAGTTGCAAACAACTATCAAAAGATGGTTGCTATGGTGCTGAAGAACCTCCTCTAAAGATAGGATGATTAGGATCAAGAAGAAAAAAATCTGCATGAGTGCCCCAAATGACACTACTTGAATTAGATGCCAAACAAAGGTAAACCCCTGAAACAAAGATACAGATGGCACAAGTACCAATATTTTGAAAAACACTAATCAACTATGAATGGAAGATTCCTTCCAAGGCGAAACCAAGGAAGCATTAGCATGAATAGTATAATACCCCCCCATAATGCTGACTAGGAGAGCCTGATAGATCACCTGCATGCAAATAACCTATCACAGAAAGGAAGAGATGGGGACAAAAAAGAAAGGGTGCTCTGCAAGCTTCAAGAGATATTGTGTTGACTTAATTGAAATAATTACAAAGATCAATCCTTAAAAGGAGATCATGCAAAACCTAAAAGTAACCCTAATAGGTAGACATTTAATAATTAATATAATTATTAAATGTCACAATATGCAAACTAAATTGAAATCTTAAGAGAGGAATAAAGGTAATAGCAATGATCTCTCTAGTCTCCAAGTCCTGAATGATGACTGAATTAGGTGTGAACTCCACAGTCCTCCCATCTCCACCATGTGTAATATGATATATGGAAAGAATATTGTTGTTCAAATGAGGAACAAACAAAAAATCCTAAAAAGTGTTGTCCCAAAAACTAATAGATACCTTCCCAATTACACTCATGTATGTATTGTTTCCCATCAAGATAGGAGATATAGTACAAGTCTAAAAAGAAGAGAATATAGACAACAAAGATGTCATATGATGAGATGCTCCTGAATCTAGAAGCCATCTCCTTGATCATGGACTTGAAAAAGCACAAAGAGATTGACCTTTATTTCCTGATGTAGAAGCTTGAATTTTTTCCTTTTTGATGAGATGCTCCTAAATCTTTCCCTAGAATGTAACTCTATTCTATGAGGGTGTTGTATTATGACTGCAGTAGAGAGAGATGATGATGTATTCTAAGAGCCTATTAGTAGTCATTTTATCTCTTGATCTATGAGTGGTGATACTCTTATGAGAAGATTGTTCTACAAGTATATTATAATCTTAGTGATTTAAAAAATAATATATTGGGTGGATTTTGGAGTGTAGGACCATTTTTCTCCTCAAAGGGTTTTCCCCATGTAAATTGTTGTATTGTGGTATGCATGATATTTTTGTTTATTTCTATTTAAGTTTTTGTAAATGTTAAAGATATATAATTTTTTTGCATTATTCTCCTCTCAAGATTAGTCTAGGAAGTTGTTCCTTTACCTTATCTTCCTTACAAGCACATTGTTTCTAAACAATCTCTACATGGAAGAGTTATTGCTGACAAAGTTCATATAATGAGTGCAATTGTGCAATCTATCACTTTTGTGCATCAGTCAAGCTCATACCTAATTGGAGTACGGTACACATATTTTTCACCTCAAACTCAATAGAAAGAAATAATTTCTTACCATAGACAAGTTCATAAGGTGTCAAACTAGTAGTGGTTTTCCACATTGTGAAATAGGCACACACTACTTCAGTGAGTCATGCAACCCAATCTCACTTATGGAGGGAAACCATCTTGGTAAGAATGTTCTTAAGCTCTTTGTTGGTAACATCAACATTTCCATTGGTATGAGGATGATAAGGTGAAGACTTGTGATGTCAAATCTCATACTTATGAACCAAAGTAGAAATGAGGTCATAAATGAACTATGGACCTTCATCCATGACTATCTTGTTGGAAGATGAATTACTCTGAGAGGGGGGGTGAATCAGAGTAATGTGCAAATTTGACTTTTAAATCTTGAAATGCAAAATGAATGATGACTATGAAAATGACTAAGTGAACCTTCTTAACTTAAAGTAAATTTTAACACAACAAAAAACCTTTAAATAGAATGATTGTATTGAGTGACTTTACAAAGCATAATATGAATTGTTCATATAAAAGTGATTGAACAATTCTCTGTATAATGCTTTAGATTCACAATTTATGATTGAATGAACATTCTTTTATAACAGATTGAACTCTATACTTTGAAATCTTTCAAAAAGAAACATTAAACATGTATCAGAGCATTGCATGAATTTCTTTTGACAAATGACAAAATGAAAACTTAAAAAAATAAACACATGAGATGAAACACAATTGCACAAATTTCAACACATGACACATTATTTTCCTAAGTGGAAAAACCATCTTGGGGTATAAAAGACCACTCGCAAATTGATCTTTTTATTCATTCAAAAGAGCACCAACTCTATAGCAATGTGGAGCACCAACTCTGTAATAATGTGGAGCACCAACTCCAATAACAAACTGAAGCACCCACTTCGAGTTAGGAGCACCAACTCCTTTTGAAAAATATCTTTAAGAAATTACAAATTGTTGGGACCTTATAACTACACTAATGTCTGCAGTCACAAAATCTCAACAAAGCACATATAAAAGATATACAATAATCCCCATTATAATTTGTATTGAATGAAATAGTACCAATATAATCTCAATAAAATATGCAATCTTTGTAATAAGTATCAGAGATATAAACACTTTAAGCTCTCTTTTTCACTTTTTCAAAATATAAAAATATCACTGTAATAAACCCTTATTCTCTTTTTAAAAAAACTTTGTTCTATCTCATAAATCTTCATCTTGAGTCATGGTTTTCAGTCATGTATTTATACAAAGAAAAAACTATGTAAACATCAAAACCCTCAAGTTTTAAATCAGGTTCAAAACAATTTTATTTACAAAACCTTGAGAAAATTTAGTTTTGATTAACGAAAACACAAGATCTTTTTAAGAAAAAAATTGAAACCAAAAATGAAGTAATCTGTTCAAAACTAAATCAATATCAACTTTCCCCTTTTTACTTTTCCATTCACCAAATTTACCTTTGAAAGATCAAAGCAATGTATGGATATTACCTCTGTTATGGTAGTTCAAACTACAAACAAAATACCATAAGATCCTCTATTACCTTCGCTTCTAGCTCATGGAGAGTCCACCAACTAACTCGCCACCCTTCATAAACTACCATACCTAAAAACCAAGCTTGAATACTAACTAGAAAACTCTGTAACTGACACTATAATCTCTCCATGGCGGAGCTAGTGTTTGTCTTCATAGAAAAATAACGTAATGATTTTTCCCTAATCTTTTTGGCTATGAAAGCTTTCGAGAACTTCACTTCATTTTGTAATCTTTTGAAGTCCATGTGAAACAAATATTTCAAATAATACTTTTATTATTTCTATTGACCTTTATTATTGTTGTTGACCTTTATTATTGATGTCAATACATTGTCCACGTGAGCCATGAATGCCTTCGACTATTCCAAGTTTCCCAATGTCTAGGATGATACAAATAAACATTCATATGAACATTATGTGATATGGTAAGCCTAAGTATAAGACAAAATATATTATAATGTAAATCATATCACATTTGAAATATGAAGAACCTGACTACTCCAAGTCAAAGCTATGTATGGATTTATCTTAATGCCACCAAATATAGCATATATTTGCTATGTGAAACACAAATCAACCGATACCAAAGTGTATCACACCAAAGAACCTGACTACTCCAAGTTTCCCAATGTCTAGGCCAATACAAATAAACATTCATATTACCATAATGTGATATGGTAAGCCTGAGTATAAGACAAAATGTATTATAATGTAAATCATATCACATTTGAAATATGAAGAACCCGACTACTCCAAGTTGAAAACATGTATGGCTTTATCTTAATGCCACCAAATATAGCATATATTTTCTATGTGAAACACAAACCACCCGATACCAAAGTGTATCACTAAAATCTGATAACCAATCCATGTCAAATATAAAGAGCTCAATAATTACCAAAGGAAAATACAATATGTCCCCTTGTGTATGATTTAATACTAAAGCAAAACCAATGGAATGCCATATAAACCAACATAATGCAAGTGTCCACTTTTGAATGTATGTGAACAAATCATAAAGTATTACTTTGAAGAAGGATTGAAACCATATCACCAAGTGTCATTCGCTTTACATAAACCTATTACTAGCACTTGTGAATGCCAAAGTGAAACTTGTATGCCAATGACATAAATTGTCAAACCTCAAAAAAAACTTTGCAGATATACATATGCCAAAAATAATGTCAATACTATATGTGTATACATCAATGGGAGAAGCTATAAAAATACCAAAATGATATCACCTGAAACAACCTTCAACCCTTCAAACATAACCAATATCGCTGCACATGGAACCAAATAATCAGTACATCCAAACAAAAAGGAAACAATTGAATGTGTATAAACATTGTCCAGGAGAATCTATAAACAAGTCATTTAAGCCCACTAAAATTCCAAGTGAACCAAAGAGTGAACAAAAGCATGCCATGATGCCAAACCAAGTATCAATCAAAAACATTGAACCATTCTGAATGTTAGAACAATATGTGCATTTTTAATGAGCATCTGAAATGCCAAACAATAGGTTCCTAATTCCAATCAATATGTTCCAAAATCAGAGATCATGAACATTAGCTATTTATGAAGAAATCACATTAACTTGAAGCATGTTTTCACATCAAGGAAAAACAACCACATTAAGAGACCAACTAAAAGCCAACAAACTCCCCTTTTTTCCTTAATGGCAAAAACTTAGCCATATGAAGCATTAGCCATCTGAACCACTGAACCATCATATTCTCCCCCTTTTTGTGACAAGAACAAAGGAAGAATAGAAAAGAAGTCAAACAATATCAATGCAATGTGATTCAATATCAAATGTTGCTCAAAACCAGATGTGTGGTTTGAATAAACATAAGACGTGTTGCTCAAATATCATGTGAAGACAAATTGAAAAGGATAAAATTGAGTTGAATATCCACTTAGATCATAAAAATGTGTCATCAAATTCAATGTTGTCATCAAATACAAACAATGATGATAAACATATGAAAGCCAAACAACCAATAAATCTTGCTGCAAACACAATTAGAGCAACAAACAAAGATAAGCAAGCTTTTAGAGAGCAACCATAGAACCAAGCCCCCCTACAAAGAAGCTTCACATAAACATTGGTACAAATATTCCTTTTTGATCACCATATGTAGTTGTCCATTACTTTTCTTAAGCATATTATAAATGTGCAAATGCTTTAATCAGCGACTTTGTATCTCTGATTCATTAGCTTAGTGCACATTTCTCCAAGAACAAGATATCATATGATGATTGAATTTATTAGCAAATAAAACACTAGAGTATACTATTGCCAAACAAGATTTATATATATCAAGCAAGTAGATACTATTGCATACTCAAAGCTTACTTATAGAACCAATATCATGATTATTAAGCCAAGTCATTTTTCATTGTACAAAACCTTTTTCTTTAGACAACCACTAAATCTCCTTTCATCCTGAGCACCACAAAATGACACAATGTAGCCAAATATGTATCACACAATCCACAAAACATCTACACACAAGTCTCATGTCACAATATAACTCTAAACAACTAGTGTCCCATAATAATCAATTGTCAAAAGAAAGTATTGATCATTAGATGCATATCAAAATCTTCATCATCCAAGAAAGAACAAACTTCTATCAATGTTGCTTGACTATTCTCAAGAACATAATTTATGTACACATACATTCTATACCAACACAATCAATTTCAAAAATGCTACACCTACAACCACAACTTTAAAAAACTGACTTTTGTATGGATATAACAAATGCTTAGTATGTTGTTCATGTTTACCAAGCACAACACTGTAGTACATAGCATTTATCGTTAATGGTTGTCAGCTAACTACTTCTATCATGACTTCAATTAAGACCTCAAACTACTCACTGTCTTATCATGCTTTGTTGTTGAAAATTCATTCATATAGATTAAACAAAGCACTATATTGTATCAAATAACAAGATTTGATGGAAAAGAAAATAAATACTACTTGTATCTTTATCTCATATATCTCCTAAGAAGCACATACCATCACTAAGATCAATGTATTGTAGCAGAGCAAAGAAAATAACAATTTGTCCACAAATGACCAAGAAGTATAATTGTGTCTCAAATATCCTTTACTACTCCCAAAGATATATAAAGCACCAACTACTACAACATCAATATTCATATTATCTTCTAACATAATGACCATAGCATTAAGAGAGTTATCATCAACTCATTGTCAATGTTATTCCCAGCATAAACAATAAGACAAACCTGTGTCTTACATTTTGATGATAAATAGGTTATGAAACAACAAGATTCTACTAATTTTTTATTTGATGTCAAAGGGTTTTATTTTAAAATGCATTAATCGTCTCCCCTTGTCTTCATATTTCCTTTTAAATGCTTAGAAATGGTTCTTGTGTAGCATGCACAAAATTTAGTTCTTCCTTTTTCTTTCCTTGCTTTCTTCTCTAGACCCTCAATGATTCTTTCCTTGACTTAAGTAGATTATCAAATTCTTTGTTGTTTCTAGATGCTTCCTCCCATTGATCCCTGCAAAATTTTGCTTTATTTCCCAAACCATTACATCTATAACATACAATCAAAGAATTGTAATATCTTGTGTCACCCTTTAGAGATAGTTTGTCACAGTTTCTTGCAATATGACCTGATTGACTACATTTGAATCATGTGATACTATCATAGTTTCTTTTCCTATCACTTTTCTTCACTTTAAACAAACACTCAGATGCTTTTTGGCCATACTCAAAACATGAGTAATAATAGCCTGAAAAAGAACACTTATATCTCATCAATTTACCTTGCTAGGCAAAAGGAGACCCTATAAATTTTGTCCGTTCAATTCTTTCCTCCACTGTTGATATCATCATGTTGTTTATTTCATGTAGTTTTAGAATCAACAACATGAAAGTTTAAATCTTTCTTTGTATTAGATGTTTTTCTAACCTTAGAGCATTGTCCTTCCTCTAAGCCTAGACTAGTTTTATCACTTGGAGCTTTTTGTACACCAATAATTTTATCCAAATACATAGAGCCATTCTCATTGATTTCCTCATCACTTAATTGTTTTGATTCTTTATCAATGTTCCTTAGTAGAATGACTTGCAACTCAAGTTTTTCTATACTCTATTTTTCTTTAAGTTGATTTCTAACTACTTCCTCAATCTTTCTAGCTTCTTCAACTTGTATCTTTGATAACCTTTTCTTGTTGAAGTTTCCTCTTTAAAATTAGGTTCTCTCTTCTAAGTTGTTTAATTGTATCTAAACCACACAAGAGTTCACCTTCCAAATCTACCTCACTCTCTTGTTCAAAAAATTCTTGTCCAGAATTCACTTCACTCAAACATTGACCTAATTCTTCATTAATTTCTTGACCATTTGAATGTTCATCTATAATCTCTATAGATTTTGACTCAAACTGATTTTCTTCAGAACTATGAGGATTTTCACAATCACCACTTACAGATGAGTCACAACTTGCTTGAGTTTTCAAAGATATTTCTTCTTGCAACTCACCATCCTGATGTATTTCGATCAATATGTCTCAAACTTCCTTTGCATCTTTGCACTGCATAACCTTAGCCACAATGTCATTTGGCAGACTATTGAAAATAGCATCTAGAGCCCTAGCATTGGATTCAAGAACTATATTTTCCTCAAGTGTGGAAGGAGATGTTATAGATTCAGTGCAACCTCTTACTACTGCTTCCCACACATCAAACCCTAAGGAGGACAGATAAGTTTTCATCCAACACTTCCACAGAATAAAGTTGGTACCTTCAAACTAAGGTGTTTTATGCATAGGATACTATATCATTTCTAAGTTGTTGTTAATGATCACTTCTTCATCACTTCTTACACTAGGCTCAGAAAAAGCCTGATTGTTAATGTTTTGTTGTGAACTTCTTTTTCCCTCATTCCTTCTAACTTTTTCCATATCAGACACAACACTACAACACCAAAAGTTCTTAAATCAAATAGACTTAAGTCACAAAAGTATCTTCTTTGAATTCAAGATATGTTTGATAGACTTCCAAATACCAGAATCAATCCTATGTGGTTAAACCTAATGCAGGAGCCTATGCTCTAATACCAATTGTTGGAAGATGAATTACTCTAAGAGGGGGGGTGAATCAGAGTAATGTGCAAATTTGACTTTTAAATCTTGAAATGCAAAATGAATGATGACTATGAAAACAACTAAGTGAGCCTTCTTAACTTAAAGTAAATTTTAACACAACAAAGAACCTTTAAAAAGAATGATTGTCTTGAGTGAATTTACAAATCACTATCAAAGCATAATATGAATTGTTCATATAAAAGTGATTGAAAATTTCTCTGTATAATGCTTTAGATTCACAATTTATGATTGACTGAACATTCTTTTATAACAGATTGAACTCTATACTTTGAAATCTTTCAGAATGAAACATTAAACATGTATCAGAGCATTGCATGAAATTATTTTGACATATGACAAAATGAAAACTTAAACAAATAAGCACATGAGCTGAAACACAATTGCACAAATTTCAACACTTGACACATTGTTTTCCTGAGTGGAAAAACCCTCTTGGGGTATAAAACCCACTCGCAAATTGATCTTGTTATTCATTCAAAAGAGCACCAACTCTATAAAAATGTGGAGCACCAACTCTTTAACAATGTGGAGCACCAACTCTGTAACAATGTGGAGCACCAACTCTGTAACAATGTGGAGCACCAACTCCAACAACAAACTAAGGCACCCACTTCAAGTTAGGAGCAGCAACTCCTTTTGAAAAATATCTTTAAGAAATTGTAAATTGTTAGGACCTTATAACTGCACTAATGTCTACAGTCACAAAATCTCAACAGAGTACATATAAAAGATATACAATAATCCCCATTATAACTTGTATCGAATGAAATAGTACCAATTTAATCTCATTGAAATATGCAATCTCTATAATAAGGATCAAAGATATAAACACTTTAAGCTCTCTTTTTCACTTTTTCAAAATATAAAAATATCACTATAATAAACCCTTATTCTCTTTTCAACAACACTTTGTTCTATCTCATAAACCATCATCTTGAGTCATGGTTTTGAGTCATGTATTTATGCAAAGAAAAAACTATGTAAACATCAAAACCCTCAAGTTTTAACATAGGTTCAAAACAATCTTATTTACAAAACCTTGAGCAGATTTAGTTATGATTAACAAAACAACAAGATCTTTTTAAAAAAAATTGAAACTAGAAATGAAGTAATCTATTCGAAAATGAATCAATATCAACTTTCTCCTTTTTAATTTTCCATTCACCAAATTTACCCTCGAAAGATCAAAGTAATGTATGGATATTACCTCTGTTATGGTGGTTCAAATTGCAAACAAAATCCCATAAGTTCCTCTATTACCTTCGCTTCCAGCTCATGGAGAGTCCACCAACTAACTCGCCAGACTTCATAAACTACCATACATGACAACCAAGCTCAAATACCAACTAGAAAACTCTATAACTAAAACTATAATCTCTCCATGGTGGCTCTAGGGTTTGTCTTCACAAAAAAATGACAATGATTTTTCCCTAATCTTTTTGGCTATGAAAGCTTTCGAGAACTTCACTTCATTTTGTAATCATTTGATGTCCATGTGAAACAAATATTTCAAATAATACCTTTATTATTGTTGTCGACCTTTATTATTGTTGTCAATATATTGTCCACGTGAGTCATGAATGCCTTCAACTATTCCAAGTTTCCCAATGTCTAGGCCAATACAAATAAACATTCATATGACCATTATGTGATATGGTAAGCCTAAGTATAAGATAAAATATATTATAATGTAAATCATATCACATTTGAAATATGAAGAACCTGACTACTCCAAGTCAAAGCCATGTATGGCTTTATCTTAATGCCACCAAATATAGCATATATTTGCTATGTGAAACATAAACCACCCGATACCAAAGTGTATCACTAAAATCTGATAACAAAGCCATGTCAAATATAAAGAGCTTGATAATTACCAAAGGAAAATACAATATTTCCCCTTGTGTATGATTTAGCACTAAAGCGAAACCAAGGGAATTCCATGTAAACCAACATGATGTAAGTGTCCACTTTTGAATGTATGTGAACAAATCATAAAGTATTACTTTGAAGAAGGATTGAAACCATATCACCAAGCGTCATTCACTTTACCTAAACCTATAAATTCCATTACATAAACCTGTTACTAGCACCTATGAATGCCAAAGTGAAACTTGTATGCCAATGACATAAATTGTCAAACCTCAAAAAGAACATTACAGATATACATATGCCAAAAATAATGTCAATACTATATGTGTATACATCAATGGGAGAAGCTATAAAAATACCAAAATGATATCACTTGAAACAACCTTCAACCCTTCAAACATAACCAAGATCATTACACATGGACCCAAATAATCAGTACATCCAAACAAAAAGGAAACAATTGAATGCGTATAAACATTATTGAGCAGAATCTGTAAACAAGTCATTTAAGCCTACTGAAATTCCAAGTGAACCAAAGAGTGAGCCAAAGCATGCCATGATGCCAAACCAAGTATCAATCAAAAACATTGAACCATTTTGAATGTCAGAACAATATGTGCATTTGTAATGAGCATTTTAAATTCCAAGCAATAGGTTCCTAATGCCAATAAGTATGTTCCAAAATCAAAGATCATGAACATTAGCTATTTATGAAGAAATCAAATTAACAAAGCCTATTTTGGCTTCAAGGAAAAACAACCACAATAAGAGACCAACTAAAAGAAAACATATCTCTTGTGGAAAACTGAACTTGGTAAAAATATTAGAATAAAGGAATTCAACTCCCTTTGTGTCCCTTGCATTCTTCAATGCAACGACCTCAACCCACTTGGTTACATAATATATGCATACAAGGATGTATTTCTTGTTATGAGATAGTGGGTTGATAGGTCCAACAAAATCAAGCCCCCATTTTTCAAAGGGCTCAATGGAAAACTGAGGATGCAGGGGAATTTCATCTAAGTGTGTGGGGCATCCCATATGCTATAATTTATCACAGTGTTACACGTAACGCTTACAATCATTATAAAGTGTAGGCCAACATAGCCTATAATTAAAATATTCTAGGCAATCCTCTGAGCAACAAAATGTCCTCTGCAAGGTTTTGTGTGGCATGCATGAAGTATGTCAAAGACATCAAGTCCTCGGGTACACACTGACACATGATGTTGTCAAGGCCACATCAAAAGAGCAATCCATTGATCCATGCATAATCACTGCTGAGTCCAACCAAATTTTGTCATTTCATCAGAGAGAAATGAGGTGGAAGCTTGTAAGTAACCAGGTAATTTTCCATGTCAACATACCACAAATTTTTTATTGATATAGCAAAGAGATGATCATCTAGAATGGAATCTTCAACTAGAATAGGTTCATCACCTTGTTGTTGTAACTTGGACAAAAAATTTGCAACCACATTCTCTCGACCAGGCTTGAAGCAAAAGTAACCATCTAATCACTCTACCCGTTACAACATGTTTATTCATTAAGAATCTAATTACAAAATGATTAGTATGAACAACCGCTTTATATCTAGTAATATAATGATGAAACTTATTGATTGCATAAACAATAGCTAGAAACTCCTTTTCAGTTACTGTATAGTTTATCTTAGCTCCCATGAAATTATTGCTGATGTAGAAGATGGAATAGAAAAGGATATCTTCTTTCTATCCAAGGACAACTCCCATGAAACTATCTCAGGCATCAGTATGAATATGAAAAGGAAGTTCCTAGTTTGGACAAAGCTAAGTATCGGTGTGGTTACAATCTTGTTCTTAATGGTTTCGATGGCTTCTTGACATTCTAGTGTCCAAGAGAAAATAACATCTTTTGCTAACAATGCTAACAAAGTGGGAGGAAATCTTACTAAAATTTTAGATAAACCTCCTAAATACCTTGCATGACCTATAAATTTATGCATATCCTTTTGGCTAGTAGGTGTAGGCAAGTCTTGAATGATCTGGATCTTTTTGGGATCAACTTGAATACCCTTGGAAGAAACATCATGACCAAGTACTATCCCTTTGGTCATTAGCATATGGTAATTTTCATGGCTTAATGATAAATTAGTGCCTATATAATGTTTAAGTACCTTTTCTAAAAAAAAATTAGCCTCTTCATAAGTATTACCATGGATAGTAAAATCTTCCACACATATCTCAACACAATAATTTACAAGATCTGAAAAATGCTCATACTACCCTTTGAAAAGTGGTGGGGGCATTACATAAATCAAACAACAAAACGTTATAGGAAAAGGCGCCCAAGGAAAAGTGAAGGTGGTCTTGTCCTAGCCTTCAAGTGCTATGTGAATCTGGTTGTAGCCATTGAACCCATCCAGAAAAGAAAAGGATTTTTTACCTACAAGAGTGCCCAACACTTGATCAATAAACGGTAAGGGAAATTCATCCTTTTTAGTATGTTTATTAATTTCTCTATAATCAACACAAATTCTCCACTTACCATTTTTCATAGGAACCACAACTAGAGGAGAGACCCACTAACTATCTGAAATAGGATATATAAATCCAACATTTAGAATTTTATGTAACTACTCTTTAACTATTTCATGCAAGATAGGGTTGAGTCCTCATTGTGGTTTCCCAAATAGATGATTACCTTCTTCAATATAAATATGGTGGGTACATGTGTCAAGGTGAATGCCACACATTTCTTGGTATTCCCAAGCAAATACATCTTTATTAGTTCTAAGCATGACAATGAGATCTTGGATTTGTTTAGTGCTTAAATGTGGATTAATATTAAGTGTATGACTAGGTAAAATTTCCATGGGTTTTGATTGTGCAGGTGAACTAATGGCTAGTACTTGTGAACTGGATGGTGTATTGTTAGAATTTCCAAAAAAAAAATTAAACTATACAGACAATTATGAGGTAGCAACTGATGCAATGTGATAAAGTGTTGAATATATTGTGAGTTACCTACCAGTGGAAAAATTCCAAAGGGACAAGGAGTATTTATACCTGAATGAAGAACCATGCTTTTAAACATTTCATTAGATGCATATCTATTCTGAAGAAAATTAACAAGAATATTATCTTCAATAGGTTCCTCAATATATAATGCTTGATCAATTGTCAAGATTGGTAATGACTCATCCAAGTCACTATCAACCCATACTAGATTGATGCAAGAGCATTGACTAAGTAACCATACCATGGTCTTCTCAAAGACAAGAAAATTGTGAAGTATTTTAAAATCAGGAAAAATGAAAAGAATTGACTTGAGCTTATGAGAAGAACAAGTGGAAAATTAATGAGTAGCTTAAAAACTTAAATAAAATGTCAATTTAAAACAAAAACAAACAAAAAAAACTAAGAGGCACCAGATATAAAGGAATAAGAAGAGGTAATGGGAAGAGGAAAAGGAATGTTTGAAAATTCTGATTGCAAAAAGAAACCCAAACACTTTACCAAGCATGTACATAGGAGGGTGGATTTAGAGGAAAAGGGTTCAATGAAAATAAGCCAACACAAGAGGAATTAAAAGTTTGTAGTGACCATCAAAAAGTGGTAAAGAGGTCATGAGGCACAAAGATGCACTGAAGGAGGGGTTGTGAATGATAGAAGGCATGGTTAATTAGACTTAAGGAGAGAAAGGTTGTGTTGATGAAAAGTTAGATAAGGCAACACAATAAAGAGAGGGCCAAGTGAAATTAAGGTGAGGAGGGCATGAATGGAAATAAAAAGAACAACCATTTTGATGAAGAAAAAGATACATGTTGCCCACATTTATGGGAATAATCATTGCAAATTGGGAATCGATCAAGAAGTTGCAAATAGTAGAGAAAAAATAAAGAATGTGAGTAGTGTGTAGATGAGGGTGTGAATAGCTAAATATTAGGAGAAATGAATGACATCAAAAATTAAACTAAATATATAGATTCAATCAGTGGTTGAAGTCGTGTATAGAGGAAGGTAGAGAGAATGGAATGGTGTTTAATATATAAGCTGAGATTTTTATGTCTAAGAAATTGTAATTGTTGATACATGAAATCTTGAAGTCATTTGAATTGTTTTCAAATTCAAGTATCTTGTTATGCAATTGTAATCTATTTAAACTGACAAAATGAATTGTTGATTTGAGTTTTTGGTTAAATGAAGTCTTTTGTAATATGTTATTTGTGGATTTAAGTAAGAATTTGAGAGGGTGTTTTCGCTCCTACATCAATTAGTATCAAATCCAAAGGTCTTGAGCATGTAGAGTCTATACCAAGACCTATGGGTGGAAAAGATAAGTGGTAAAGCTGTGGATAGTAGGTTTTGAACTTTGTGTTGTAGGTTGATGTTGCCTAGAAAGTGTTCAAAAAAATTTCTTGGAAGCCAGAAGAATGTTTTATGGTGAAGACATTTTTTTGAAGCCATAAAAAGAGAAGCAAGAGCTCATCCAAAGGAGTAATTTTTTTAAACTGTTTTCAAGTCAAGTGGAAAGTGTTACAGAGTGGTTGTGGATGTTGCAGTAGCACAAATAATTTGGTGTCATTATAGATGGCCGAGAAGCTAAAATTGAAGAGAAGTAAGCATCCAAACCCTTAGAGTATTTCTTGGTTGCAAGGAGATTGTCAGGTATGGGTAAGTGAACAATGTATTGTTGATTTTTAGATTCATAGATATAAGGATGAGATTGTATGTGATATAGTACCAGTGGATATTTTCCATATTTTGTTGGTTCTACCATGGCTCTATGATAGAGAAGCTATAAATAATTGTAGAGAAAATACATATAGCATAATAAAGGATGGGGAAGAGTATTTTTTGAATCCATTACATGATTAATAAAAAGGAAGTGGTAAAATAAATTATAGTAGATATGAATCATGAAGAAAAAGAAGAGGAGATCCTTGTGTAAAAGGATCAAGAGGAAAGAGAAGAGATTGCAACCAAGGTTGCAAAGGATGAAATTTTTTGCAGCCCTTTGATAGAAGGGGCATGGAAGGAAGAAAATGTGGGGGAATCCCACACAAGTGGAGAAGATGTTATGTCACAGGTTGCAGTGATGACATGCAAGTGGAGTGAGTTGTGTGAAGTGGAAGAAGGGTGTTCACAAGCTAAAATAGTGAACATGAATGGTCCCAAGTTTGATGATGAGGGTGAGGAGAACAAGGATGAAACATTGTTGGGAGAAGAGATAAGAAGAATCCAAAGTTATTTGGATGGTGAAGGTAAGAAAGAAGTTGTAGTTATGGTTGAAGAAGTAGAAAGAGCATAAATAAATTGTCCTTTGGAGGAAACAAAGAAGATGGTGGCAATGAATGGTGAAGAGGAAGGTGTTGCAGTTGAAAGTGAAAGAGAAAAGGTTACAACAGTAGAGGTAAGGTTTGATTTTTGTGATTATGAAATTTTTTTTGGATGACATCAATTTAAATTTGGAAATGTGGATAAGCAAAGCATGGAGGTGTTAATGGTTGAGGGGCAACCTGAGAAAAGTCATTATGTTGGGATGGCAAGAAGAGAGGTTGAAGAGGATGAAATTTCTTGGAGGAGGAGGGATTGTGGTGGGTTAATTCCCACAAAAATGGAAGATGAAAGTGAAGTTTGGTGGAGGTGATCAATTTTTGGTAGGTTAAAATCCACGAAAGAGGAGAAGGGTGAAGAGATTGTTTGGAGGAGGTCAGTAGATGGTGGAAACAAGTCCACAAGAGGAGAGAAGACTAGAGTGTAGAATTGTTGAAGAGGGATGGAAAATGTTCCAAAAATATGTTGGAAGAAGAGGAAAAAGAAATAAATTTACAGGTGTAAGTTTCAACATGGGAGCATGCTGCAAGTTGTTTGTAACTTGAAAGAGTACTTCTACTACTCAGCTCCATTTTGTGATTCTATGCTAACAAATTTTTTACCTAGTGCATCTTATGCAAGAGCATCAACTAAGTAACAAGACCATAGTCTTCTCGAAGACAAGAAAATTATGAAGTATTTAAAATTAGGAAAAATGAAAAGAACTGAATTGAGCTTATGAGAAGCACAAGTGGCAAAGTAATGAGTAGCTTAAAAACTTAAATAAAATGTCGATTTAAAACCAAAAAAAGAAACTAAGAGGCACCAAATATAAATTAATAAGAATAGTTGATGGGGAGAGGAAAAGGTACATTTGAAAATTCAGATTGCAAAAAGAAACCCAAACACTTTGCTAGGTGTGTCATACATAGGAGGGTGGATTTAGAGGAAAAGGGTTCAGTGAAAATAATCCAATGCAGGAGGAATTAAAATTTTGTAGTGACCATCAGATAGTGGGAAAGAGGTCATGAGGCACAAATATGCATTGAAGGAGGGGCTACGAATGATAGAAGGCATGGTTAATTAAACTTAAGGAGAGCAATGGTTGCACTGATGAAAAGCTACAGAAGGTGATGCAATAAAGAGAGGGTGAGTGAAATTAAGGTGAGGAGGGTATGATTGGCAGTAAAGAAAACACCCATTTTGATGCAGAACAAGCTATAGGCTTCCCACATTTATGGGAATAATCATTGCAGATTGGGAATCGATCAAGAAGTTGCAAATAGATCAGAGAAAAAATAAAGAATGTGAGTAGTGTGTAGATGAGGGTGTGCACAACTAAAATATTAGGAGAAATGAATGACATCAAAAATTAAAGTGAATATACAAATTCAATCAGTGGTTGAAGTCGTGTACATAGGAAGGTAGAGAGAATGGAATGGTGTTTAATATGTAAGCTAAGATTTTTATGTTTGAGAAATTGTAATCAATGTTTCATGAAATATTGAAGTCATTTGAATTTTTTTCAAATTAAAGTATCTTGTTATGCAATTGTAATCTATTTAAATCAACAAAAGGAATTGCTGATTTGAGTTTTTGGTTAAATGAAGTCTTTTGTAATTTGTTGTTTATGGATTTGAGTAAGAATTTGAGAGGGTGTTTTTTCTCCTATGTCATAGATCCTTCAGCTCCAACAAGGGTTGTACTAGTGGGTATAAATTCAACTATTTTGTGTGCTCTCCATTAGAAATGATCATGTTTCATGATTGAAATTTTATGAAAGCATCCACAACTACTAGCCAAGGTCATCCAAAAATCAATGGGTATCCCTCCAGCTTAATATTTGGATGTAGAACCATAAAGTTCATTGGGTATTCCCATGAATCAATAGAAAGGACTACATCTTCAATCATACCCTCCAGTTTGACCAAGGATCGGTGCACCATTTGGAGAACTATGGGAGTAGGCCTAGTCCCTTTAATGACAATCTTTCCTTTGTTTCATTTGTCATAACATTAATTGCAACACCCAAATCAACAAGTGTGTTAGGAATGATAACTTTACCAATAAATACCTTGATGATAGGATTCCTAGGATTTGAGTACTTAGGAATGGTTATGTTCCCAAGTGTAAGGTCTGCCAACTATCTAATAACTTGGACAATTTTTGAATCTTGCTTCTTCTTCTGCTTGTGAGCACATAAATCTTGAACTATTTTGTATACATGGGGCTATCTTTGATCACCTACAACAAAGGAATCTTAATATTAACATTGCATAACTCATTGACAAGATCAAATTCAAGTTGAGAGAATCCCTTTTGTACTAGTTCTGAATGAAATTGATCAAGGAAAGGAGGTTCCTTTACTATTTCTTCTTCAGGTTCTTCATTAATTTTGGTGATGGTGGGCCCCTAAAGAGCCTTTCCTGACCTTAACTAGACTCCATCTATTTCTACAATATTAACATGATATATAGGATAATGTGTTGCCTTATTGTTGGGATTTGGATTTGGATTTGGTTGGGTTGGCATTGTGTGGGCTTCAATGGTTGTGTTGGATTGGCTGGTTGAGTGGATGATGATGGTATGGATGGAATAAATTGTTGTGGTTGTTGATATGGGTTAATCATGGGAAGAGGTGGAAATTATGATTATGATGGATATGGTTGTTGGTATGGTGAAGGTTGTGGTGATTGTGGAATCCATGCCTATTTCCATGGTTGTGAAGCATATTGGTATTGTGGCATCCATTGAAGGTATGGTGGAGGTTGTTGCCAACTCCCATACCATCTGGGTTGATTGGAAAAAGAATTAGATTAGCTAGGTCCTAGAGAAAAATAATTATTCATCATTCCAGGATGCATTACTCAAGGTGGAAAATCTTTCCTAGGGGCCATGTAGTAGACAGGTTCCTTAGAATATTCAATGTTAGGTATACCTACAAGAAGAGCCTTAAGGTAGAAATTTTGTTGACTTCTTCTAAGGATGAAATATTTGTCCTATCATAGGGGAAATCCACACTACTATGTCTCTTGTGGCAAGTTGGAAATAATACATCCAAGTCATTTTTGGCTTCCTCTTACTTCCTATGAGTATATAGAGTGTCTATTTGTTTACCATTGCAATGTTGCAAAATTGCACCTAGGGGAAATTCCACATTTTTGCACTTTTTCCTAGCATTTAGGACACCATGGAGCATTAATGACAAAAATAGATGGGTCATAATTTTGTGATTTTCACTCCATGTAGACTTGTGGAAGAGCAACAGAAGCCTAATGACACGTTTCCCAAAAATATAGGCCTTGGATGCTTGTGCAATGTGTAGACATCTACACGGTGTGCTAGCGTCCTAGTAGTTTTTTGAGTTTCAAATAGGGAATCTAGAATCTTGACTCTCTTAACATGTGTCCTAACAGTCATATTTCAGAAATAATAGCTCTTTTTCACCCTTGCATGCATCAAAAACCCCTTCCTTTCTCTCATTTGGGGTTGTAAGTCATTCATTCAAGCTCTCTCACCATTTTCTCCATCTTTGAATTCTCTTTGTCTTTGATAGCAACACTCTCACAAGCGAAGCCATGCTAAACTGAGGTCCTTCCAGCAGCAACAACTCTCAAGAAAGTACTCAACAGAGCATTTTTGTGCTCTAGAGAGGGTCTAGGCTCGTGGGTAATGCTCTCTCTCTCTCCCTCACCTTCCTTTCCTACTTGTTTATTTACTATCTCATGGTGCAGGTTCTACTCCTAAAGTGGGTTTTGCTTTCACCACATGCTTTGTTTACTTCATTTTCACTCCTTTCCAACTTGGTTGTCTATAAAGGTGGGAAACCAAAATGAGGGTTTGACTGAGGCGGAACCCTATACAACCCAAAACTTTTCCCCTCATTCTTTTACATGTAGGTTTCAAAATGGAGCTTGGAGTGAAGGCCCGAATGTCCAGTAAGAGGTAAGTTTTCTCCAAGTCCCCTTGTTTTTTTTATGGCTTTTGGCTTCTTGTTTGGTTATTTTGTTTAGTAAATCCTAGATCTGAGACTTGAAGTGAAACCTAGCTCTGCCCACCTGAGCTCCTGAACCCTTTGTTGCTTAGGATGCTAATGCACCGCACTGGCATCCTAAAACCATGCTGTTGTCTTTTGGCGGAGAGCTCACTCATCTCAAGTAGAAATATTGGGGTTTCACTCTCTCAAGATCTAAAGTGGCTTTCTCTAAAACATAACTTGGGTATACTTCTCTATATTTTCATTCACTTGCTTATGTTGAGGTGTATAAGGGCAGTTCATTCCTGAGAACAAAGAGACTTGTGTGCAGTGAATCCCTCTTTTATCACATTTTGGTGAACTTGGCGTGAAGACATTAGATCTATTTTCATGATGTTGAATGCTTATGATGATCCCTTTTCTGAGGAAAATTTTGATATGTTGGAAGATGCTCTAGAAGACTCCTTAGAAAAGCTCTCCCCTATCTACAAATCTTGTGAACGAACTCCCCCTTCATAAGATGAGGAGTCGATAAATGTGGTTGTAGTCTCTATGGCTCCTCTGAGCCCTAGGAAACCCATCATTTACATGACCCCAACTGACTCATCCTCTAGGGATAATTATTCTATCTATGGGAATTTGTGTCATAGTGATTCATCAAACTTATATTTGAGGTCCATGAAAGATACAGATTCCACTTCCTATAATGTTGTTGGGCACACATATAATATGAGGAGAAATAAATAGAACTTAGATCAAAAACCTTTTGTTCCTACATCACAATCCACTTAAGTTGCTACTTCTTTACCACCTTCTCAACACGGCCTTTCTTCAACACTTAAAACTATGATCAAAGCACGAGGTGATTATGATCTTGCCAAGAAACTTCATGTTACTCTGGCTAAGATCTCACTTTGGGACTGGCTTTAGACTACTCTGGTTTACCAAGAGATGCTTCAAGAATCTTTACAAAATATTCTCTTACCTACCTCCACTAGGCCTATGGATGTTAATGCGTTGTTGGCTCATATTTGAGTAGATTCATCGAATATCACATTCAATCCTCAAGAACTCCCACCTCCAAATGTGTAGAAGCAAGCGGATCCCTTGATGACTATAATTAATAATAATATCGGTATTAGGAATACTCTCGTTGACACCGGTTCATCTCTCAATGTTTACAATATGGATGTATTACCTAAGATTAAATTTGATTCATCTTCTTTAGTAGCTTCTTCTTTGTATATTCATAGGTTCGATAATGCTAGCTACCAAGCTCTAGGTACGATGATACTACCTTTGTAGCTAGGTCCCATTACCTTACATATTTTGGTTTATGTGATTTCTGACCCTTTACTATACAATATTCTCTTGGGGAGACCCTAGATTCAGGCTGTGGGTGATGTGACCTCTACCTTACACCGTTCTTTAATGTTCATGCAAATAATTGGGTGGTTACAGTTAAAAAAAACCCATAAGTTGTTCACCTTTGTAAGCTAGCAGTTGTCGGTCGTGCTTCAGTCATATCCACTCTCAAGAATTGCATCCCATCTTTTACTGCTAATGTTATGGCATACTCTTCATCGATACCCTATGTGGAAGTTGTTCCTGGAGTGAGTGTCAATAAATAAAAACCACCTAAAGCAAAAGATCCTAAGTCTCCCCTATCTTCCCCTTCTTCCTCTCAATCAAATTCTTTCCCTAGTGATGATTGGGGCTTCTTGGAATTCTCTTAATTCTTTATCATGAAATACAAGGTGAGCCCCTCTTGCATAAAATTTCTAGGTACTTCTGACACAAATATGGATGATACTCCTACAAGGGAAGAGAAGTGGAATCCTATTTAGGAAACGACTCCTTCCTCTACTAAGGAGAGTAATCCCACTCTTGCAAAGGAGGTGGGAGTGCTCCCATGGAGACATTTGACATCCATTGGTGGAATGAAACACTCTATGTAGAGCCACCACCTCATGAAGTTTTACAAACTCATTACGGGATTGGATATGAACTCGTCTCTCAATACAACTATTGGTATAAAGGCCTAGGGCATATCAAACAAGGAATTCAAGTCCCTATCCAATTTAAGCCACAACAATGCTATTTGGGTTTGGGATGCTCTGTTGAGCAATCTAAGAAAAAACCTTGGTGGAGTGTTAACATGATTTTAGTCGATCCATTGAGCTTGGTTCATCCTAAGTGATAGAGAAAAGGGAGTAGGCCAAGAAAATTCCTTTAGATTCCTTCTCTTTAGATGAAGCACTAGAGGAATTCCTAGGTGCCTATTCCCCTTTTCCTCCTTTTCATCACAAGAGACAATTCCACTATTGCCTGCATAAATAAGCATACTTTGGAGAATCCATCTTGAGTATTGATGAGGAAGACCCTCTATCTAACGTAAGTGATGATGTTATGTTATCTCATCCCAAAGATCATAGTTCTCTCCTTAAAGGAGATACTACTAAAATCTCTATGGATCCTAGATCCTCAAAAAAAAAATCAAGATATAATTGGTAAGTGTATCTCTTTGGAGAAAGCAAATGAACATTCCAATCTATTGCATTCTCATCCTAATATCTTCACTTGGACATACAAGGACATGCCTGGTATTGATGAGTCTATAGTGGTTCACAATATCATTCTATGTCCCAATGCCAAGCTAGTTAAGTAAAAAGTTTGAAAGATTAATCCTAGGGTGGCATTGATGGTCAAGACTAAGATAGAGAAGTTGTTGAAAGAAGGCTTTATCCGTTCGACTGACTACTCCCCTTGGATTTTGAATATAGTTTTTAGCAAGCCTGATGGTTGTATTCATATATGTATTGACTTTCAAGATCTTAATAAGGCCTCTCTTAATGATGATTTTTCATTTCCTATATAGATATGATTATGAATTCTACTGAAGACCATGCATTGTTATCTTTTATGGATGGCTTCTCGGGTTACAATTATATCCATATTAATCTAGAGGATCAGTACAAGAAAACCTTCACTACCCCTTGGGGTACTTTCTATTATGTAGTCATGCCCTTTGGGTTGAAGAATGCAGGAGCACCTTAGCAGCATGCAATGACCTTGATATTTA
Source organism: Sequoia sempervirens (assembly GCA_007258455.2). Classification (NCBI taxonomy): domain Eukaryota; kingdom Viridiplantae; phylum Streptophyta; class Pinopsida; order Cupressales; family Cupressaceae; genus Sequoia; species Sequoia sempervirens. Next base: position 830,338,958 of record VDFB02271358.1, on the reverse strand, counting down.
ATGATTTTTTTTAAAAGATCCTAGAAGACTATATTGATGACATCTTGGAAAAATTGATAACCCATCAAGATCTTGTGAAGAACCTTTGTCTTATCTTTCAAAGGCTTTGACTCTATAAGGTGAGGCTCAATCCCCATAAGTGCATCTTTGGTGTAGATTCTAGAAAGCTTTTTGGGTTCATAGTTTCTCATCATGGAATTGAGGTTGACACGAATGAAATCAATGCCATTGTTAACATGCCTCCACTTAGAAATATTATTGAGTTACAAAATTTATAAGGGAAGATTAAGGTGATTCATAGATTTATATTGATCAATTGGTTGATTATACCCTTCCTTTCACCCATTTACTGAAAAAGGATGTTCCCTTCATATGGGATGAGGAGTTCCAAAAATCCTTTGAGTCAATTAAATCTTATTTGGCCAATCCTCCCGTATTGATGTTGGCTATGCAAGATAAACCCTTGTTACTTTACCTTGTTGCGTCACCATATGCCTTGGTAGCCTTGCTAGCTCAATATGATGATGCAGGGAAAGAGAGAGTGGTTTACTACATCAGCCACATTCTAGTCAATTATGAAACTTGTTATTCCTCCATGGAGAAACAATGCCTCGCTCTTGTCTTTGCTACATAGAATTTGAGACACTACCTTCTCCATGCTAAAACACATGTCATAGTAAAAATAGATCTCTTATAGCATTTTTTCTCTAGCACTAACCTTGTTGGGAGATTAGTGAAATGGGTTATGTTGCTCTCTAAGTTTGATATAAAGTTCATTACTTAGAATTCAATAAAGGGTCAAGCGGCTATCGATCAATTGGAAGACACTCTCTCATCTCATTTCTTCCTGGGGTTGGATTTATTCCCTGATGAAAACATTTTCATGGTTAACTATGACCTTGAATGGAAAATATATTTCGATAGATCAAGGTGTCAAGCTACTTCCAAAGCATTTAGGACACAATCTATGAAGTTTACCCAGAGCTGCATTTAGGAAACAAGGACTACAGAAGGGCTAATGATGCATTCACAATGCATATTACCCGGATACATAATGCTGAGCACATGAGACTGTCAGATGGAGCCAAAGGGCTGATAAAGAATTATGGAGCGTGGTTCATTCAATTCCCCACCTTCACCTACCTTATAATTGATGGATTTCTAGTCGCTCCATATAGGTTACCTCGGTATCCAACATATCACATTGTGCTACTAGAGATTGTGAGGCAGATTTGTGAATTTGATGCTGTTGTAAAGAGAGAAAACCATAAGACAGGCTTTGGTGGAGACTTCCCTCTCAGGATTGGTGTAGCAGAAAAGTGCCCTTCCATCCAATTAGCCCACACTGCAGGAGAAGAATTGGCAGTGTATGGTTTCTCCTTCCACTCCAAAAGGATGAATTTTGACATCACAGGAGAGGCACAGAAGAAGGCCACTAGGGAATACTGGCACAAGGATGACCTGGAAGATTATTGGGAAAACATCAAAGATGATCTTGAGGCCAGAAAGAAGAGGTACTCCAGGCTCCCTATGGAGGCAATTAGACAGTACAATGTCAAGTTGATCCTGGACCAACTAGAGGATGATAGAAACTTGGTACAGGATCATGTCTATGAGGCTCTGAAGGACAAGTCGATCGGGGATATCAACTGGAATGAGGATGAGGTCACATAGTTGGAGGACCTAATGGCCCCAGTCATGAAATTTACTTCTTCTTGGTTGAAGCATAAGGTTTGGCAGCTAGAGAGTGAGAAGGTGGCTTGTACCTTCAATTTGATGGGAGACCTAAATCCCATGTCTACCTCAGAAGAATCCGGGGAAGATGACCCCAAAGGGAAAGTGGTAAAGAGCTCTCCTTTCAAGATAAAGATCAAAGGCCCCAAGGAAGGTGAGCCTGAATCCAAGAGGAAGCCAAAAGGAAAGAGGAGATGGAAGACTCTGAAGATTAGTAAGTCCTCTGATGAGGAAGAGTAAGAAAAAGTAGAAGAGGAAGATGTTCCTCCACAACCAAAGAAAACCATAACAACTAGGGTCTCCAAGAAGAAGAGTCAAGATACATCAAAGGATGAGCCTCCTATTGTTGATGTGGAGAGTTCAGGAGGGGAGAAAGCAAAAGTTTACACGAGGAGATCCAGGACTCCCTCTCCAAAGGACACTGTGCCAAAGGCAGATCCTCTGCCAAAATCACCAACCGTAGAACCATCCAAGGTTGTTTCTCCTCCACCAAGTGCAACTGAAGAGGAAATTCTGGGGGAGCATGATACTAGCAGAGAGGCAGAGCCCTTCAAGGAAGGGACACTGTTTGGTGAAGCAACTGAGCTCAAGGCAGAAGAGGTTGAGAGGCTTCCTTCTCCTCTAGTGATGTATGAAGATTCTCCAGATAATGGCAGAGGTGACAGATCCCCTGAGCAGAAAGAGGACATCCCTGTTAGAACCCCATCACCGGTGCAGGAGATGGAGCCTGAGGAAGGGGATCAAAGTGAGCAACCTCCTAAGAAGGAGGAGGACAAAATAACCATGGAGGAAGAAGAAAAAATGATAGAACAACCAGAAGAAACAAGAACAGAGGAAATCCGGGTAGAACCTGTAGCCCCGGACTGGCTTGAAAAGGAACTTGCAAGAAAGAAACAAGTGGTAGTTGAAGACACTCCCTTGGATTGGGATGAAATGTTGTCTAAGATTCGCAAAGGAAAGAAAAGGAAGGCAGCCAAAGTGGTTTCAAAGGTGGAAAGAGATGAGGCCAATAACAGGATTATTCACATTGCCACCCCTGCAGCGGACAAAACTAGGGAAGAGGTCACCGGTGAGGACTACAATGTGCAAACGATCAACCTTGGACCGGCCTCAATGGAGCAGGACATAGAAGAATATGAAGGGTCTAGTGTTGTAATTATTGGAAGATTGAGAAAAGAGACCCAGACCAAGCATGAGTTGAAGAAGGAAAATGAAAGACTAAGGAAATGCTTGGAAGAAGTAATGAAACCTCTCCAATCCCTCCATCCCTCTTCTTTAGCTACTCCTAGTTTTCTGCCTAAGGAAACCATCTCCAGGATTGAGAAAATGAAGACCTCAGCTCAAACCGCAATAAATTGGCTGAAGGATGTACAAATAAGGGGAGATGATGCAATCAAGGACATCCTGTCGGTTGGGAAAGATGCAGTCCTTTCCAAGGAATTGTTGGAGCATGTACTATCATAGGACAAAGAGGACATGGACCTCCTACTACAAAAATCCTGGGTCATCATGGGACATGGCAAAGAACAACTGGTTGTGGATAGAATTCTTCCTTCCTCCAGATTGGATGAACCTTGGGAATGGTTCGAGGCTCTACAAATTCGGAAAAAGGTCATGAGAAAGATCCTGAAATGAAAGAAACAAATTTATGGAGATCTTACTGGTGTGTATGATGGATGCATTGCCTTCTTTGAGGTCATGACTGGCAGGAAGAAGATTGCTCCCAAATATCTGAGTCTGGAATAGCTGAAAGAATGCTGGCATGAAGTTTATGCCCCGGATTCTGAGGGAGTCATAACAGGCCACCAGTTAGATGATGCGGCCACATATCTAGTAGTGATGGACAAATATCAGGCCAACAAGGAGGATTGGAATAAAATTGTTGAACAGTCAAAGGAGGAGATTGACTCCATTAAATGCAGACTTAAAGTATTGCCTTTGCCACCTGTCGCCGAGCTGGATGGAGTGTTTTTGAAGGTCCAAGGATCATCAGCTCAGAGAAAGGATAAGGGAAGTGGCAGTTAATGCCCATTTTGAGATTTGTGCTTCCCTATTATCATAGGGCATGCATTCGACTGGACTACATTGGGGACTATGTCAAGGCCGACCTTGATGGTGAATGGCATTTAATGTGTGCCTTAGTTTGATTCTTCCTTGGCTGACTTGTTTTGGTGGTTTTTCTTATTTTTGTAAATGTTTGGCTGGGCCGACATGTCTTCAGATTTGCTATAAGTGGGCATTCTTGCCTCATTGTAAGGGGTTAGACATTAGAAATTAAGGAGAAGAGACAATAGAGTTAGATCATTTTTGTGAGTTTCTTGAAGTGAATACTGTATCAAAACAGTGGAATTGTTGCAGCATTTTGGTGATTTAATACAATTGAAGACATTGTGGCTTTCCTGGTGCAATCTCTTGTGTTATTCCATCTTGCATGGTTCCTATTGTTTTATCTTTAAAATTGCTTGGAGATTTAGGGTTTAGTGTTCAGAATTAGATTAGTTTTAGTTTGATGAATGATGTTTACGATTTTATATTTGGAATGTCTGTAGCTATCTCTGGTCTATACTCCCAGTAACTATCTAATTGTAGTAGGCTGGTGAAAGTCAACCTGGACCATATATTTAATGTGCTTAAGTTTGATTGTAGATGAATGTCTATGATTTGAAAATCTGTATACCTCAGAAGATTGCACCGTTCTTGTAAGATTGCATTGTGGGTTGATCAAGAACTGGTTATTTGAGATAGGTCCATTCCAGAAATCTGTCATTTACATTGTTCATTCTAGGAATAGTTTATTTTTTTATTAAATTCTTGCACCCTCCATCTTTTGCTATTTCTTTATTATCTGGTTAGATTTCAGATTGGAGATCATCACATTACAAAATCTGATAAATTGAAAGATACAGTTTGCTTGTAGTAAGGTCCCTTTGTGATTACCAGCATTCACATATTATCTGAGTTGTTTGTGCATTGTCATGACCTGACACCTGAGAGACCTTGGGGTGATTTTCAGTGGTTTGTTATTGAAAATAACCTTTCAAGAGAGATAGAATATTGCATTCTGTCTGAGTTGTTGCTGTGCAGAAAACACCATCAACAGATTGGCGCTAGAAGGAGGGCCTGAATGAGCACACTGGATCACTTCTTGAACGTCATCTCTCCTGAAAGATATAGGAGAAATACCAGATCTACTACAGGAGAAGAGGATTTGCAGGAGTTACAGTTCCCCACTAGGTCAAGAAGGACTCGAGAAAGGGGAGAATCATCATCACCCATCCCTTCACCAGCATCATCCATATCTTCACATCCTGTAGTTGAGTCCATATCCATCCCTGAAGCAGTTCCCATTCAACGGCCTCAGCCTATCATTAATCAACCACAACCTCCACCCCCACTCTTACCAATGGCTTTCCTTGCTAATAATCCATCACCCTTGTTCTTCCATGCCTACAATGCTATGCCCAAAAACCCTGAGGATTTTTGTTCAAAATTCCATGTTAATGACCCAAATAGGACTGCAAAAGAACACATAAGGATTTTTTAAACTTGTCTCAAGGACAGAGGGATTGTTCATGAGGATGTTGCCTGTAGATTGTTTCCTTATTCACTAGGAGAAGAAGCTTTTTACTGGAACAACCATCTCCCTGCTGATTCAATTCTTAATTGGAATGATCTTGAAACTACCTTTTAACAGAAGTTCCGACTACCTATTAGTGCCAATGAGTTATATTTGCAATTCATCAAAGTCAAGAGAGAGGTGAATGAACCAATATCCAGCTTCAATAATCGGTTCCACCGTGCATACACCACATTACAAGACCCATATGTTTTGGATGATAATATAGCCTTGGGAGTCTATTATGAAGCTTTGGATAGCTTAACAACAACCTTTCTGAAATGGAGACCCAATCCTCCAGGTACCCTAACTGGTGCTTATACAGAGGCTGTCAAGCTTAGTACGGATTTGAGACAACATTTGACTGGGCCATTACCTTCTCTAGGACTAGTTGTGCATCCCAATCAGGTTCAGGCAGTAAACCATGCGCTTGCTAATCATACTCCAATCATGAATCCAGTTCCTCAATTACCTATGGTACCACTCCCTGGTCATCCCATGAACCAGGCTTCCCCAATGACAAACTTCCCTCAACAGTAGGTTAACCAGCCTATGTATCAGTCATAGTTGAATAGTTTCCCTACTTATTTGCAGAATTCTGAGGTGTTGCATCAATCTATGGGATCTGCTACAATGCATGTCCCTCCTCAGAATAACCCAAACCAGATCCCTTATCGAGATCCAAATAAGGAGAGGATTGATGAAATGGCAGAGCAAATAAAGAAGCTAAATCTGGAAGTGACCTACCTATGGAATCAGAATAGCCAATTACAAGCTGCCCAAAAGAGCATGCAATCCAATCAGAACAGAGAGTTTCTACAAGGGCAGAATTTTGACAGAGGACAACGTAATGATAGATGATTCTACAATGATAAGGGGTATAATCAGGATAGGGGTTACAATAACGACAGAGGATTCAATAATGAGAGGAGACAAAAGCTTGATAGAAGCCAAGGTAGTGGACCAGGATTTGACAAGAGGCCATCATAGGGACAGAGCAGAACTTGGAATACAAGACCTAATAATGGAGGAGTTCCTACCCCATTAAATCAACTAGTTAATCAAACAGTCAGTCAGTCTGCCAATCATCCAGTTCGTCAAGACAAGCCCCCCAGTGGCATATATCTGGCTGAAGCAGTCTTATCAGGATGGTGAAGGCTTCATAAGACAAGTCAACATTTAGAGTTAGAATGTCCAGAATTCTAAACTGCTGCCTCTATTTTCTAGTATGAGGTAGAAAACAATGTAAATGGGCAAGAGATTGTTCCCTCAAACCCTTATGATTCTCCTGTGCTAGTACTAAATCACGCTCCCTTCCCAGCAAGTAGGGAAAATGTTCCAGAAGAAGAATTTGATTCCCAGGAAGATAAAACAGATCAAATCTATAATGGGGATGAAGTGGCTCAGTTGTTTAATGAAGAGGCAATGAATGATAATGGCCCCCTTGATAATGAAGAAAATTATGTTGAAGAAGTGCAGATGTTTCAGAGACAAGGCTTGAGAGATATGCCTCATAGATGTCCACCTCCTGGAGGACCTTTCACCACTTCCATTCCTCCTAACAATTTTAGTACCCTTCCAGATCCTAATGCTAGCAATAATCTATCTTTTCCACATGTTTCAAAGCAGTATCTCTCAAAGGAGAGATAAGCCCAAATTGACCCACAGAGAGAAAAGGTTGTTCAAGCAAGCAAGGATAAGGTAGAGGAGCCTTTTAAGGATGTCCCCACTAATATGAGTGAGGATCAAATGGCCTCATATGTTGCTGAAGAGTTCAAGAAGTTAAAGGTAAACCTTTTAGCATTTGAGTTGTTAAGGTTCCCTGCAATTAGAAAGGTTGTCTTAGGTACCTATGATGCACATTCAATGCCTCTGGATAAGCCTCCTAGTGAGCATGTCAGCCAGACGTCCAGTTTTCAACCTGTGAGGACACAAAACCAGGCACAAAATCGGACCAACTTGCCCCCTGGAGATAAAGGAAAGGAAAAGGATAGAACTCAAGTGGCCCAGGTAGATACTCAACCCACTTTGTTTCAAGGAAAGATAGAAACTCCACCATTCCTTATTTCTGTCCGTATATTTGGTAAGAATCTGCACAATTGCCTATTGGATTCTAGTGCTTCCACCAATGTAATGCCATTTGGAGTTTGTAGAGCTCTAGGAATTACACCTGCTGACTCTCAGAAGAAGGTGACTCAGTTGGATAGAACTGAAGTGAGTGTGGTGGGAGAACTAAATATGATTCACATGCAGATAGCTTCAGATCCAAGGATCCAACAGGTTATCAATATTCAAGTAGCTAATATCTCTGATGCGTATGGTTTGATTCTAGGAAGAGATTTTATGAAGGCTTTGAATGGATATGTGTTTACGGATCACTCTCACATGTGGCTTCCCTGGAAAGGAGTGCCTAATTAGATCAGGATTGAGAGAGAGCCCAGAATGAAGTACATGATTACAGAATATCAAAATACTTCAACAGAAGTTCTGATATCAGAAGTTGGAATGGGAAATTACATGTTATCAGCTCAATATGAAGAGTCAGACTCAGAGGAGGTATTTATGCTGCATACGATGCCTATTGATGTTGAGACAGGGTCTGACCATGTTGATGTTTTGACAGAATCAGTTGAAGAAGAGAAAGAACCTGAAGATAGTCAGATCAGCCTATTAGATAGTTTCCAGGAATTCATCAAGCAGTGTGTTGAAAACTAGACCCACCTGGGAAGGAAGTAAAGCTTTAAGGAATTACTCTTACCGAACTAGTGTAGAGTTCATAATGCTTCCCATTCAGAGTTGGAGTGTTGTTTATGCCAGACAGTAGTAGAGAAAGTACAAAAATGCCTAAGTCCAGCTCAGGGTGTGGAGACAAAAGTGCATAACCCTCAAGGAAAATATCAAGAAGATAAACTACCTAAAGTAACTGAAGAATCTTCCAGCACTGACAAGCCAAAAGATAGGATGAAGAAAAGTTTGGCTGCAGAATGCTGGACTCTCAAATTTGATGGATCCAAATCCAAGCATGGAGCTGGAGCAGGGTTTGAACTGATCAGTCCAAAAGGTGAGAATTTCTTTGCAGCTCACAGACTTCAATTCCATTGCACAAATAATGTGGCAGAGTATGAAGCATTAATTCATGGACTCCTCATGGCACTTAAGAAAAAGGTCAAAATTCTACAAGTTTTTGGTGATTCAGAATTAGTAGTCAAACAAGTGAAGAAGCAATATTCATGCCATGGTAGGAGAATGACCAATTACAGACATCGAGTGTGGGACCTCATTGAGGGATTCAATGCTTTTAACATCCAACTAATCCCACGGAAGAAGAATCAAACTGCTGATTCTCTGGCCCAAGCAGCAAGCACTCTGCAGCCTCTATCTCTATCAGGATTGAAGAAATTCACTGTGGAATTGACTCCTGTGCCATCAGTTCTAGACAATGTTACTAACTTTCAGGTGTTTGAGGATGACAAACACATTCTCGACTTCATCACAAATACAGATGTTTTTGCTTCTCAAATCATTGATGAAATAGAACCTCAGGAAGCAGAACTAGATTTAGAAGGTGTGCTGAATCTAAAGTCTAATACTATTCCAAGGGGAATGGTACAGTTGGAGCGAATTTTTGATATGGATAAGATCAAAGATCAGGAACATGAGTCAAAGAAAGAATCAATCAGTGGACAGTGTGACACTCACAATTTGGGAACTGAGGACAATGCTAATAACATTTTCATTGGTAAAGTATGCACTCCAGAAGAAAGAAGAGGGATAATTGAAGTTTTACATAGCTTTCCAGATATAGTAGCCTAGGGTTATGAAGATTTGAAGACTTATGATACATCAATCATAACTCATACTATACCCCTGAAGCCAGGTGCTAAGCCTTTCAGACAAAGACAAAGACCTATCAATGCATTGTTGGAACCACTCATACAGAAAGAAGTTCAGAAATTACTGTCTGCCAGAATCATATTTCCTGTTAGGCATTCAACATGGGTGGCAAACCTGGTTCCAATGAGAAAAAAGAATGGAGAAATTAGGCTCTGTGTTGACTTCAGAAATCTAAATAGATCATCAGAAAAAGATAACTATCCAGTTCCCTCTTTGGATGAAGTGCTTCAGGTGGTCAATGGTTCTTAGATGATGTCCTTTCTAGACGGTTATTCAGGGTACAATCAAGTAATGGTCCAATATGAGGATAGACACAAGACCGCTTTCACAACTAAGTGGGGTACTTTTTCCTACAGGAGGATGCTATTTGGACTCATTAATGCAGGGGCCACATTTCAAAGGGCTATGGATATTTCCTTCAAAGATATCATAGGAAAATGCATCATCATTTATATGGATGACCTGACTATTTTTTCAAAAAACAGAGGGGATCATATATCAGATCTGCGCAAAGTATTTCAAAAGTGCAGAGAATTCAGCATATCCTTGAATCCTAAGAAGTGTATTTTTGGAGTAACAGAAGGAAAGTTGTTAGGGCATGTCATATCAGAAAAGGGAATTGCTATAGATCCTGAGAGAGTGGAGGCCATACTGAAGATTCAGCTGCCTGCTAGCAAAAAGGAGATGAAGTCCTTTGGCAAGATCAACTTCGTCAAAAAATTCATCACTAGATTTGCTGAAATTGTGAAGCCATTAAATGCAATGTTAAAACAAGATGCCAAGATCGAGTGGACTACGGAAGTGAAGGAAGCCTTTGCAGAGATCAAGAGAGCCATTGTTGATGCTCCAGTATTGGTAAGTCCGAACTATAGCAAACCCTTTTACATCTATTCATTTGCTTCGGACCATTCATGTGCTGGAATGCTAACTCAAAAGTTTGATGAGGGAAATGAGAATCCTATTGCTTTTATGAGCGCACCATTGAAAGATGCTGAGTTGAAATATCCAAGTGTGGAAAAGCAGGCATATGCCCTGGTCAGAGCAGTAAAAAAATTCAGGCATTACATCCTCAGAAATAAGGTGTATGCAATTGTTTCTGATTCTACAGTTAAGTTACTCCTGATGCAGAATGAATTAGGCGAGCGTAGAGCTAAATGGGTGACCATGCTTCAAGAGTATGACATTGAAATCCAGCCTATGAAACTGGTAAGAGGACAAGGACTCACTCAAACCATGGCTGAAATAGGCCCTAAGTTGACCATGGCTGAAATAGGCCCTGAGTTGACTGTTCAGAACTATAATATTGAAGAGGTTTCCCCAGATGGTTGGTATGACGACATAGTGTATTATTTGCTGAATCAACGAGCTCTAGGCCATCTTAATGTTGTTTAGAGGAGAGATTTACGATTGAAGAGTGACAGTTTCATGTTGAAAGGAGTTGTTCTGTATAAGAGAAATCATGAAGGCATTTATTTGAGGTGTCTTGGGAAACAGGAGGCTGATCGAGTAATGAATGAATTTCATGAGAAGTATGGTACTGGTCATGGTTCTGCAATTGCCACAGCAAATCAAATTTTGAGGGCAGGTTATTACTAGCCCACATTATTCAAGGATGTTCGCCATCATGTACAGACCTGTCACACTTGCCAGACTATAGCAACAAGAGAAAGGTGTGCAACACTTCCTCTCCAATCGGTCACTGAGGTAAGACCTTTCGCTCAGTGGAGAATGGACTTCATAGGTCCCATCAATCCACCGTCTTCTGCAGGACATAGGTACATTCTCACTATAACTGACTACTTTACAAGATGGACTGAAGCTTTCGCTTGTACGCAATGTACATCAGATGTAGTGATTGATTTTTTAGAATCAGCCATTCTTAATCGATTTGGATGCCCTATTGTTGTTGTTTGTGATAATGGCCCTGCCTTTGCATCTTTGAAATTCTCAAATTGGGCTTTTGACCATGGAATTATTGTGAAGTTTGCATCTAATTATTACCCTCAAGGTAATGGCTTAGCAGAATCCTCTAATAAGAACCTATTGACTATTATCCACAAGTTGTTAGAGAGGAACCCAAAAGAGTAGCACACCCAGCTTCGGTTCACCCTTTGGGGAGATCATACCAGACTTAAGACTTCCATTGGAATGTCTCCTTATCACTTAGTGTATGGTCTAGAGCCAATATTCCCTATCCAACTCAAGATCCCAACTTTGCAATTTATAAACCAGTTTTATGATGAAGGGGACAAAAGGGAGGCTAGATTGATAGAACTATTGCACCTTGAGGAGAAACGAGATAATGCCCTATAGAATTTTTCCAAACATCAGGGGATAGTTAAGAGGTGGTTTGATAGAAAGGCAAAGGTTAAAGCTTTTAGGATCTCTGACCTTGTCTTATACTAGGATAAACCTCATGATCAGAAAGGGAATCATGGGAAGTTTGATAAATTGTGGCTTGGCCCATATCAGATTGCTGAAATACTTGGAGATAATGTCTTTCGTCTGAAGACTCTCACGGGAGAGGATATCCCACTGCCTGTCAATGGGTAGTATAAGAAACATTATTTCCAGTCTTGAGTTATTTGCAGCTCCCCGCTCTGTAAATAGTTAGTTTAGGTTGCTTTGCTTGTTTGCTTTGGTTAGGGTAGGTTTGTTTTGGTTTGTTTGCTTTGGTTTGCGTTCCTCTTGCTCTTGGTTCCTTCTCTTTTGGGGATCTTTGGGTGCATCTGTATGACAATGGTGACAAAGTAGGTTTGATGTTCTTGGTATTTCCCTTACAAACTTTAATCATCCTTCCAGGACACCATGGAACAAACTCTCTACCCAACATCACTTATCCTTATGCTAAGGCAAAAAGGGTTTTCTAGTCAGTCAAAATAGGAATATATTAGGGTCTTATACTTTAACTATTAATCTACCTGAAGTTACAGAAGGTCCTTATAAGGTCTGAACAGGTGAAAAATCTTTTTCTGCTCTAGTGCCACTGTGGTTCTCAGCCCTGAGTGGGGACTTCACTGTTCACAAGTTGAATAAAATGAGTGAAAAGAAAAGAAATATCAGCAAGATAAAAGAGAAAATAAAAAAAGGGAAGAAAATACTTAAATCAAAAGGTTTGAATTCAACTTATCAGGGGGATCTGAATATCTCTACTAGGGCTATAGACGTCTGGCTGGCAGTAGAGCTATGTTAAGGAGGATCACAACGATAACCTCATCGGGGCTATGGATGCCTGACTGGCAGTGAGGCTCTATCCAGGTTACTTTTAGAGTATGAATCTTTACGTAGCTTGTTCATACTAAGTTTAGCTCCTGGTGTAACTAAGGGTAGGTAATGAATGCATGTGCACACACTTTGACCCTGGTATAAGAAACTTTGAATGACTGGGAGCTTATTTGTTTAAACGTGGGAGGTGGTGGCTGGATGTTTGGGTTGAAACCATAAGTTCTAGGTTCTTGATTCAAGTTTTTCATTGAAATTCTCAGGAGCATTTCCCCAGCGGAGTCGCCATTTGTTGTGCAGTTTTTTCACACACGCCCCACTTGCAGTGGGGGCCCTCTTTGTGGATGTCTTTTGTCCTTTGGTTTTATTGAACTTATCATTTTGAGGTCTTGACATGTTGTTCTTGTTAGCTTTGACCTTGCCCTGAGGCTTGAATTGACTAAAATGGAGTTTTAAGCAAAATCCAGGTTTTCACCTGACTCCGGGATTTTTCGGCTCCGGCGGATTTTCCCGGGCCTTGAGTCTTATCTGTTTCTAGCTAGATTCTCTGAAATCCGGGTTCCTGCTTGAATCCAGGATTTTTCGGTTCTTGCGGATTTTCCCGGACTTTGCCAAAATTCCAAACTCCATCGTTTCCCCGGTTTTTGCATTTCCGTGAAATTTCTGTCCATCCGTATTTCTGCCTATCTTGGGATTTTCCAAAATTCCATCCTGGGCTCGGGTTTCCGGATTTGTCAGACGCGTCTTGTTGCTCATTAATGATCGAGGTACCTTTGCTCAGAGACGTAAATGGGCGGATTTAAGGTCTTTTGGGCGTCATTTGAGATTCATTATTCATTTTCTTGCTGCCTAAGCATCTGAGTGCATTCCCTATTCAAACTGTGAGGGTCGATTTGGATCGCTTGTGTGTGGTTTGATTGGAGCGCTGTTGGTTAAAGTTTTCATTGCTGGGACGTTCTTGTTATGTGGTTTCTTCCTCGAGCTCGAATTTCATCCGCATTGATCCATGGTAGGTTATCATTGGCCCTCCTTTTATTTTGCATGATGATTGAGTTTTTCTATGCTGAATGGTGGTCGTCCTGGGTCGGCCCATGCTTGGTCACGAGTTTGTTTTATCAAATTGGGGTTTAACCATCTTTTCGTGAGACCTCATCATTCGTGCCTTCTGTGTATGCTCGTATTTATTCATTAGATGGAGTGTGCGTCCGTTTGAAGGAGGTTCTAGGTTAGATTGTTGCCCCTTTTAGCACAAAATTTGCCATCTGCAAGATTAGGTTTTCCTTGGTGCTCTGCTCAGAATAATGGGTTAGGTTGTGATTTGTCAATCTTGCCCTTACATTACGTTGCTCCTTGCCTTGTGAGGATTCGGAGTGCTTTAGGTTAATCATTAGCTAGTATTTTAAACTTTGAGCTTCCCCTGGTTTTCATGGTGGCAGGTTTACTCATCTGAATTAGGGCATCACCATTTCACCATGAGGAGTGGTCATCTAGGGGTTTTGGAAAGTTGAATTCATTTGCATTATAAATCTGGTCCGTTAGCATCAATTTCAAGACCGTTAGAATCCCAGTAGAGAAGATTGCATCATCGTTCGATCGCCAGTTCGCGCGTCATCATTCGTCAGGTTCCCGTGGTGTCCATGGAATTTCTGCACACTCGGATTTTCTCAGTTTGGGCTTAATCTGCGGAGTGGAGTAATTCCTAAAACATTTCAAACTTTCCATGAAAATCCGCCCCATCCGGATTTTTCCGGTTTCCTTGTATGGCTTTATCCTTTTTGATTTTTTCAATGATAGGACTAATGGAACAAATGCTGAATGCTTATTTCTTGTTGCCAATAAAGGAATTTCATGATAATCTAATGATCTTTTGGTTGAATTAATGATTTATGTGGCTAACGATGTTTTGGCAGCAGGAATCCGTCTGGGTCGGATTTCTCTGAAATTCTACCCCGACTGGATTTTTCCAGTTTGCGATATTTTCCCAGTTTGCAATATTTTCCCGAATTGCGATATTTTCCCAGACTGCTTTATTTTTCTGGACTTTCAAGGATTAGTAGTTTTCAATAGATTTTAATCATTTTATATGATTTTATGCTGATCTTTTGGTTGGAATACAAACAATAATTGAATACTAATGATGTCCTTTGTGAGTGCAGGCCGAATCAAGCAAAGCTACTACCGGAAAATCTAAGGGTGGCACGGAGGGTTCATCCATTTCTGAGGCAAAACAATTGAGATTGGATATCAAGAGTCAGCTTCTTGAGAGCAAGATATCCTCCGTATGGTCTGAAGTGTCTGATACTAATGTTGGGGCTTGGAGGTATGAAGAGTTTAAGCAGAGGACAGCTGAGAAGGATTTGTCAGCCTTAAGGAATGGAATGATGAAGTCTGGGCTAGTGCATGTGGCAGGGTTTCCTCCAGCGGTCCAATGTTATGAGCTGATTCTAGAATGTGCTAGGCAATATGACTTTGACACACAAAGGGTTGTTAGCACTGAGGGAAGGGTTTTGGCCAACTTCAGTCTGGTCTCCATTGCTCAGGCCTTCGACATGTCGGACTTTCCCTCTGTGTGTGCTCTGAACATAGACACAACCAAAACCTATTATGAGAATGAGCCAGTCAAGGCTCAACAGATAATTAATTCATGGCTAGAGAAACCAAAGTCCCACCATTCTAAATTTCCTAAGTAGTTGCACAGGATTAAGTTCAGGTCAGACATCTATGATGCCATAACATTCTTGAGCAGAGTAGCTGGTTTAAAGACCGCCGGAGTATTGGAGAGTTGGATGGTCCATGTGATCACCAAAATGGAGCAAGGAACTAACTACCACTGGGTCGGGCTCATTAGCTCTGAAATTGATAAGCAACTGAGGAACATCTTGGAGACCAAGAAATTCACCATGTCCTCATATGTGGTGTATGTACTAGCCAGATTCTACCCATACAGGGGTTTGAATCCACGAGGGACGTTGGGTCAGGACATAATCTGTGAAGTTTACCTGGAGCTTCATTTAGGACACAAGGACTACAGAAGGGCTAATGATGCATTCACAATGCATATTACCTGGATGTTACAGAATGCTGAGCACATGAGACTGTCAGATGGAGCCAAAGGGCTGATAAAGAATTATGGAGTGTGGTTCATTCAATTCCCCACCTTCACCTACCTCAGAATTGATGGATGTCTGGTCGCTCCATATAGGTTACCTCGGTATCCAACAGATCACATTGTGCTACTGGAGATTGTGAGGCAGATTTGTGAATTTGATGCTGTTGTAAAGAGAGAAAACCATAAGACAGGCTTTGGTGGAGACTTCTCTCTCGGGATTGGTGTAGCAGAAAATGTGCCCTTCCATCCAATCAGCCCACACTGAAGGAGAAGAATTAGCAGCGTATGGTTTCTCCTTCCATTCCAAAAGGATGAATTTTGACATCATAGGAGAGGCACAGAAGAAGGCCACTAGGGAATACCAGCACAAGGATGACCTAGAAGATTATTGGGCAAACATCAAAGATGATCTTGAGGCTAGAAAGAAGAGGTACTCCAGGCTACCTGTGGAGGCAATCAGACAGTACAATGTCAAGTTAATCCCAGACCAACTAGAGGATGATGGAAACTTGGTGCAGGATCATGTCTATGAGGCTCTGAAGGACAAGTCGGTCGGGGATATCAACTAGAACGAGGATGAGGTCACACAGTTGGAGGACCTAATGGCCCCGGTCATGAAATTTACTTCTTCTTGGTTGAAGCATAAGGTTTGGCAGCTGGAGAGTGAGAAGGTGGCTTGTACCTTCAATTTGATGGGAGACCTAAATCCCATGTCTACCTTAGAAGAATCCGGGGAAGATGACCCCAAAGGGAAAACGGTAAAGAGCTCTCTTTTCAAGATAAAGATCAGAGGCCCCAAGGAAGGTGAGCCCGAATCCAAGAGGAAGCAAAAAGGAAAGAGGAGATGGAAGACTCTGAAGATTAGTAAGTCCTCTAATGAGGAAGAGTCACAAAAAGTAGAAGAGGAAGATGTTCCTCCACCACCAAAGAAAACCAGAACAACTAGGGTCTCCAAGAAGAAGAGTCAAGATACATCAAAGGATGAGCCTCCTATTGTTGATGTGGAGAGTTCAGGAGGGGAGAAAGCAAAAGTTTACACGAGGAGATCTAGGACTCCCTCTCCAAAGGACACTGTGCCAAAGGCAGATCCTCCACCAAAATCACCAACCGCAGAACCATCCAAGGCTGTTTCTCCTCCACCAAGCGCACCTAAAGAGGAAATTTCGGGGGAGCATGAAACTAGCGGAGAGGCAGAGCCCTTCAAGGAAGGGACACTATTTGGTGAAGCAACTGAGCTCGAGGAAAAAGAGGTTGAGAGGCTTCCTTCTCCTCTAGCGATGTATGAAGATTCTCTGGAGAATGGCAGAGGTGATGGATCCCCTGAGCAGAAAGAGGACATCCCTGTTAGAACCCCATCACCGGTGCAGGAGATGGAGCCTGAGGAAGGGGATCAAAGTGAGCAACTTCCTGAGAAGGAGGAGGACAAAATAACCACGAAGGAAGAAGAAAAAATGACAGAACAGCCAGAAGAAACAAGAACAGAGGAAATCCGGGTAGAACCTGCAGCACCGGACTGGCTTGAAAAAGAACTTGCAAGAAAGAAACAAGTGGTAGTTGAAGACACTCCCTTGGATTGGGATGAAATGTTGTCTAAGATTCGCAAAGGAAAGAAAAGGAAGGCAGCCAAAGTGGTTTCAAAGGTGGAAAGATATGAGGCCAATAACAGGATTATTCACATTTCCACCCCTGCAGCGGACAAAACTAGGGAAGAGGTCACCGGTGAGGACTACAATGTGCAAACGATCAACCTTGGACCGGCCTCAATGGAGCAGGACATAGAAGAATATGAAGGGTCTAGTGCTGTAATTATTGGAAGATTGAGAAAAGAGACCTAGACCAAGCATGAGTTGAAGAAGAAAAATGAAAGACTAAGGAAATGCTTGGAAGAAGTAATGAAACCTCTCTAATCCCTCCATCCCTCTTCTTCAGCTACTCCTGGTTTTCTGCCTAAGGAAACCATCTCCGGGATTGAGAAAATGAAGACCTCAGCTCAAACCGCAATAGATTGGCTGAAGGATGTACAAATAAGGGGAGATGATGCAATCAAGGACATCCTGGCGGTAGGGAAAGATGTAGTCCTTGCCAAGGAATTGTTGGAGCATGTACTATCACAGGACAAAGAGGACATGGACCTCTTGCTACAGAAATCCTGGGTCATCATGGGACATGGCAAAGAACAATTGGCTGTGGATGGAATTCTTCCTTCCTCCAGATTGGATGAACCTTGGGAATGGTTCAAGGCTCTATAAATTCGACAAAAAGTCATGAGAAATATCCTGAAATAGAAGAAACAAATTGATGGAGATCTTACTGGTGTGTATGATGGATGCATTGCCTTCTTTGAGGTCATGACCGACAGGAAGAAGATTGCTCGCAAATATCTGAGTCTGGAACAGCTGAAAGAATGGTGGCATGAAGTTTATGCCCCGGATTCTGAGGGAGTCATAACAGGCCACCAGTTAGATGATGCAGCCACATATCTAGCAGTGATGGACAAATATCAGGCCAGCAAGGAGGATTGGAATAAAATTGTTGAATAGTCAAAGGAGGAGATTGACTCCATTAAATGCAGACTTAAAGTATTGCCTTTGCCACTTGTCGCCGAGCTGGATGGAGTGTTTTTGAAGGTCCAAGGATCATCAACTCAGAGAAAGGATAAGGGAAGTGGCAGTTAATGCCCATTTTGAGATTTGTGCTTCCCTATTATCATAGGGCATGCATTGGATCGGACTACATTGGGGACTATGTCAAGGCCGACCTTGATGGTGAATGGCATTTAATGTGTGCCTTAGTTTGATTCTTCCTTGGCCGACTTGTTTTGGTGGTTTTTCTTATTTTTGTAAATGTTTGGCTGGGCTGACATGTCTTGAGATTTGCTATAAGTGGGCATTCTTGCCTCATTGTAAGGGGTTAGACATTAGAAATTAAGGAGAAGAGACAATAGAGTTAGAGCATTTTTGTGAGTTTCTTGAAGTGAATATTGTATCAAAACAGTGGAATTGTTGCAGCATTTTGGTGATTTAATACAATTGAAGACATTGTGGCTTTCCTAGTGCAATCTCTTGTGTTATTCCATCTTGCATGGTTCCTATTATTTTATCTTTAAAATTGCTTGGAGATTTAGGGTTTAGTGTTCAGAATTAGATTAGTTTTAGTTTGATGAATGATGTTTACGAGTTTATATTTGGAATGTCTGTAGCTATCTCTAGTCTATACTCCTAGTAACTATCTGATTGTAGTAGGCTGGTGAAAGTCAACCTAGACCATATATTTAATGTTCTTAAGTTTGATTGTAGATGAATGTCTATGATTTGAAAATCTGTATACCTCAGAAGATTGCACCGTTCTTGTAAGATTGCATTGTGGGTTGATCAAGAACTGGTTATTTGAGATAGTTCCATTCCAGACATCTGTCATTTACATTGTTCATTCTAGGAATAGTTTAGATTTTTATTAAATTCTTGCACCCTCCATCTTTTGCTATTTCTTTATTATCTGGTTAGATTTCGGATTAGAGATCATCACATTACAAAATCTGATAAATTGAAAGATACAGTTTGCTTGTAGTAATGTCCCTTTGTGATTACCAGCATTTTCACATATTATCTGAGTTGTTTGTGCATTGTCATGACCTGACACCCGAGAGACCTTGGGGTGATTTTCAGTGGTTTGTTATTGAAAATAACCTTTCAAGAGAGATAGAATATTGCATTATGTCTGAGTTGTTGCTGTGCAGAAAACACCATCAACACTATGTATATTAGGTGATTTTGAGCTCATTGTGAACTAGATTATGTGAACCTATCAAGATAAACAAAGTAAGTTGTCCCGGTACCGAGACCTTTCTTTTTCATTGCTTAATCAATTCTCCTTTTTCACAATAAAAAGTGTCCCTAGGAGGGAAAATAGACACGTTGATGCCATGGCAAGCACTACTTCCTTGGTACCTTCAGAAGAGGATACAAAAGAATACCACTTCGTGGTTCAAGTCCTGCAAACCCCTACACTTTCTGATCAACTTGAATTTGAATCCTTTGTGTGTTATCATGTTGGCTTAGGAGGATGGTTATTTAGTATCTATAATTATTTAAAGACTGGAAACTTTCTCAATGATGCGAAAAAAACCAATCACACTCGTATATAAAAGCTTTCAGCACATTACATCATTTTATTCGATGTACTTTATCAAAAATCCTATAATGGCTTTCTTCTCAAGTGTCTCACTAAAGAAAAAATACACCTTGCCCTTAAGGAAGCCCATTCAGGCTTGAAGGGTGGTCATTTTGGTGGTAGATCCCTGACAAGAAGATTGATACACATGGGGTACTATTGGAAAATGATGGAACCAGATTCCTTCAATTTTGTTAAGAAGTTCCTTCAATGTCAACAACACAGTCATCTTATTCATGCACCTACTCAAGAGTTACAAAATCAAACCTCTCCTTGGTCGTTCGTAAACTAGGGGTTGGAAATTATCAGAAAAATATCACCTACTTCTTCCAAGGGACATACCTTTATTATTACCACTATGGATTACTTCATGAAATGGGTCGAAGCTATTCCACTCTGATACACAAACATTGAAACTATTTGTAGCTTCCTTATGAACAACATTATTTCTCATTTTGGATTGCCTACTACACTTGTTTCTGACAATGGAATACCATTTAAGAACAAGGAAGTAAAGTAGTTCTTAGAGAAATTTCATATCCAACATAGGTTTTCTACGCCATACTATCCACAATCCAATGGTCAATCGGAAGTGTCTAACAAGACTCTTGAGCTCATTCTTTGCAAAATAGTTAATAAACATGGTAAGCATTAGCATATCCAATTAATGTATTCTTTGTGGGTCTATTGCACGACTGTCCTTACGACGATGGGAACAATGCCTTACAATCTCGTGTACAATGCCAAAGCTATCATGCCTTTAGATTTGTGAATCCCATCTTTATGGGTTTCCCTTAAAGGGTTAATTGACGATGAAACCTATCAAGTTAACAATTTTCATTAGCTAGAGATGCTCAACAAGCATCGATTATACGCCCTCGACCATCTTAAATATTATCAATTATTAGTATCAAGATAATATAATCAAAGTGTGCTTCCTAGGGCCTTTAAACTAGTAGACCTGGTTCTTTGTGACAACCAGAGAAATGTAAATATGCCACCTGATTAGAGAGGGAAATTTAGTTCTAATTGGTTAGGCACTTACATTATGATCTCTATGTATGGTTTGGGTTCCTATGAATTGTCATATATGGATGGGACACCTCTAAAAGAGCCTATTAATGTGATGCATCTTCGTCGATACTATGCGTATTGTTCCATGTGTCATATGTGTGGTGTTTTCTCTATGAAAGCATAGTAGCACCACATATATTAACATTGTTCATTAACACATTATATTTTTTTTAATTTTTTTTATGATATGACCACATGTTTCGCTATGCTATGTATCCATGCATCACATTACATCTTTTAAGGCAATTAGATCATCATTGTATTTAATTAACATACAACCATGTGTGTTTATTAAATCATGTTAGCATCTAATGTAAGCATACATCCATACAAGCATATAACATCCATAGCATAAACATACAAAAAAATAAATGACATACACATCAAAATAAATAATACCATGATGTTAGAATAGATATGTCCATATATATATATATGTGTGTGTGTGTGTGTGTGTGTGTGTGTGTATGTATCAAATATCATGTACATGTACAGGCCACTACTATAAAAAATGAGTAGTTGTTGAATATATGTCTATACAAAAGATCTACACATATATGTGTATGTGTATGTATCCCTCCCTACAAAAATGATGTACAAAATCATAAGCCTCTATGGCTATGGTGCATGGCTCCTGGAGCACTCCAGCTTTGGTTGTTGCTCCTGTACTCTTGGGAGAGGTTGCACAGTGGTCATGGAATGGGATCGATGTGTGCGTGATACCAACAAAGCTATATGTATGCCTCTGATCTCCCCCTATAGGGAGCATATTGTCATCTCCACTTGTCTCAACTCCTCCTATAGTCATTGAAAATCTATCAGGATCACAGCTATTGGATACCTATAAGGGTCATCGAGGCAACTCTGGAGGGTGTCACGCGCCTACTTAGCTGTGTTGGAACTCATCACTATTGTGTCTCGCTCGTTGAGCACTATTCACAGCTCCCCCAATAGCTGGTCATGTTGTCCTTGAATAGTAGTGAGTCCACAATCAACTGGAAGATCTCTACGCCCCGCTCCTCATAGGTTGTCCTCAAGCATGCTACCAACTCAAAAGTGGGGTCATGTCATCATGTAGACACCATCTGAAAAGCCTCAAGGACCATCCCCTGGATCAGCATGTCAAGGGCTACCTCTACAATACACTGAGCTATTAGCCTAGTCCATCCATGTGCATCCTCTACAACCATAAAGGAAAAAAGAGAAAATAGTATCACATAGATCATATGTATATAATCATAAAAAAAAGAAACTAGAAGTATGGAAACATAAACAATGTGCTCTATATACCTAGGTCCCCTGGCTACCATGTGGGGTTAGCGTGAGGAGTAGTGCTGGGACCCACACCACTAGAATCAATAGTGATGCCAAGGTTGTCATTGCTATAATAGTAGGAGCTAGTGTTGTTGACGAGACAAGGGTAGCTGCTAGGAGATCTGACCTCCTCCACCACCTCGATCTCTAAGGTGTCGCCTCCTCCTCCCCGGCCTACTGCCACTCTCTCTATTTTTCCTATGGGGGTGGGGGTGGCAAGTCCCCCTATGGATTAGGATCCCCTCTTAGGGAACCCTTCCAAACAAAAGAGGATGGTGCCTCTCCCACCACCATGAAAAATTGATAGCCACCCCAACATTATCTATCGTCGCTATGGGTGGAAAATCGTGGTCAGTCTCATCATCATTGAAAGGAACAAAATTGATGATGGTGGGGCAGGGACAATCCTTGGGTCTCACTATGCTCTTGTAGGCTCTAGTATATGTGGGTACATCTAGTGGAATCATCTATGGATGGCCATGCTATTGCATGACCCTAATCCAGTAGTATGGTACTATAATATAGTCATGGAAACCTACCAAAAAATGGTCCCACTACAGGTTCCTCAAGTACCTACTATCATCCATGAATTTGAAAAATTGATAGGGTGTCAATCTAACCCCATCTACAGTAAGCATATCAAACTATAGCCACCAAATTTGTAAATCGCCAAATCTCCACTGGCATGTCATGTTGTACCAATGGGCCATGGGGACACAGTATGGTCATCACTAGGGAAAAATGACTAGCCTAGTGCACATAATGTGGGAAAAGGCCCACACCTACAAAAGTTTGCATGTAGTAAGGCTATGGTACTCATAGTGGATGCACCAACCTAGCTCCTGGTAGAGGTGAGCTAACATGTTGCACCCCCAAGAAAAAAAATGTTTGATGCTCCACCATCTCTCTGATCATGTGGATGAGGCCCTATGCAGGTGCAAGCCTCGCCCATCTATCGTGATCTAAAAATCAATAGTCATGACCATCACTGAGCGTAGTAGTAGTGTAGTGGTCCTCACCTGGTCGTACTAGTGTGTGTAGATGTGGCCCATTTCATCACTGCCATTTGTCCATCTTGAGTAGTAGAGGACTCCCTCTGTCTGCTCCCATGTCAATTGAGTATCTTCTAGGGCCACCCTTTGTCTACAGATGGGTAATCTAAAGATCCAATAGACATCCTTGAGTGTGATAGTCACCTCCCCAATGGGTAACTAGAAAGATGACTTGGCGGTATCCCACTGCTTCAATGTTGTGAGCATCCGCTCATGATAGCACATCTCTAGCATAGTGAACACATGCCAGTGACCGACCCACTCCAGGTGTGTGACCTCATCATCTATAAGATGGTCCCTCTACTCATGAACGAGTCGAAAAGCTGACCCTCTCAGATGCTCACGAATCCCTAGATACTCCTACAAAAGAGAAAGAATTTTTAAGTCAAAACACCAAATTTCACTATGAAAACAAAAAAAAGATTTAGGACCTATGCATGCCTTGCTAATGTCTATGTGCCACGCATGTGTCCCTGTCTGCCATGGACACCCTAAGAATGCTAGTGTGTCCCCAAGATGCCAGCGTAGAATTGGGACCTTGGTGTAAAATCTAGATGAAAATGCATATTTTGGATGCGAGTGCCCAAAATGGATGCCTGCACACCTTGCCGAATAAAAAATGCTAAAAATAAGCTAAAATTCATGAAAAACAAGGTTTAGAGGCCTTCCTGGTCCACCTTGTTACCCTTGTCGATGTCGTCACGCAGATGCTCCAATCTTGGTGCCTCTTACTCCCTCTTGCTCAACATTTTGCTAAATTTTCTCTCACAAAAGTTAACATTTGCTCATAGTGAATAGTGAAAATGACCCTTCTAGGGGCCCGCCTAGGTATATATCCCCCGAGGCCCATTTTTCCTAGAGCTTGTGGCTCCCCGGTTTCTCCTAAATTTACCCACCAAGTTGGGGGAAAGGTTAGGAGGGGGCATATAATCACCTCTCAATCATATTTTTCTTTCGAATCAATGACTTTTTCTTGATCATTCTTCTTGTCATTGTAGCTTCTTCTAATTTTTTAGGCTAACCCAAAATTTGAGTTTTGCAAGTTAAAGTCTTGAATAACTTTCCATGACTATTTTTTCACTATTTGTTGAGCTCGGTTGTTGGGGGCACCTTCGGTACCAATTAGCTCGACTTCAGTGGCCTCTAAGGTCCCCTTTTTCTTGGCATGCAAATCTATTAAATTCAAAATTCAAGTGAAATTTTTCTTCTCTACTCCAGTGAGGCTGATTTTTTCCAAAATTGAGCACACTAAAGTGGGGAAAAATATAATATCGTAGAATTGCACCTAGGGGAAATTCCACATTTTTGTAGTTTTTCCTAGCATTTATGACACTGTAGAACATTAATGACAAAAATCAAATGGGTCAGAATTTCATAATTTTGACTCCATGTGGACTTGTGCTAGAGCAACTTAAACCTGATGACACATTTCTTGAAAATATAAGCCTTGGATGCCTACACAGTGTGCTAGCATCCTGGTGGTTTTCCAAGTTTGAAATAGGGAATTTGGAATCTTAACTCTCTCAACACGTGTCCTAGTAGTCATATTTTGGGCGTAACGACTCTATGTGGCCCTTGCATGCATCAAAAACCCCTTCCTTTCCCTCATTTATGGTTGGAAGTCATTCATTCAAGCTATCTCACCATTTTCTCCATCTTTGAATTTTCTTTGTCTTTGATAGCAGCATTCTCACAAGTGAAGCCATGCTGGACTGAGGTCCTTCCAGTAGTAACAACTCTCAAGCAAGCACTCAATGGTGTGTTTGTGTGCTCCAAAGAGGGTCTAGGCCCATGGGTAACACTATCTCTCTCTCACCTTCCTTTCCTACTTGTTTATTTACTATCTCGTGGTACAGGTTCTACTCCTAAAGCGGGTTTTGCTTTTACCACATGATTTTTTTTCTTCATTTGCACTCCTTTCGACCTTGGTTGTCCGTGGAGGTGGGAACACCAAAATGGGAGTCTAAATAAGGCATTCCCCTATACATCCCCAACCATTTCCCCTTGTTCTTTTGTATGTAGGTTGCAAAGTGGATCTTGGAGTGAAGGCCCGAATGTCTAGTAAGAGGTAAGTTTTCTCCAAGTCCCCTTCTGTTTGTTATAGCTTGTAGCTTCTTGTTTGGTTATTTCATTTAGTACATCCTAGATCTGAGACTAGAAGTGAAACCTAGCTCTACCCACCTGAGCTCTTGAGCCCTCTGTTGCTTAGGATGCCAACACGTCTTGTAGATGACAATGCATCACATTAGAATCTTGAAAGTGCACTACTATCCTTTGGTTAAGAGCTCACTCATCTGAGGCAAAAATCTTGGTGTTTGACTCTCTCAGGATCTGAAGTGGCTTTCTCTGAAACATAGCTTGCATTTTTGTTAACTTGATTATGTTGAGATGTATAAGGGTAGTTCATTCCTTTGTGATCTCTTGCAAACAAAGAGACCCGCGTGTAGTGAATCCCTCTTATATCACACCCATGTGATTTAACAAATTATTTTTAAGATCCTCAAGTAAATTACCTATTTCATGTTTTGTTATACCTATGGTGTTTCCTAAAAATGAAAGCTTACATGAATAACTCCTCCCCGAATGTTGAGACCTCAAGTAGTTCTTGTAAATATCAGAAATATCATCAAAGTTTAATTTAGAGACATTACCTTTTTCTATTAGATTCAACGCATCCATATTATCATCTCTTATTCCCCTAAGAAACAACATTTTAATAGTATCAGGAGAGCCCTAGTTGTCATGATTGTTGTAAGTTGAATATGAAATGTTTAAAACAATCTTCCATGGACTCATCTTCTTTTTGTGTCATATGAAAGATCTCATCCCAAACCTCTTTTTTTTTTCAATACTCCTGGTACCTTGTCAAAAATACCTCCTTCATGTCATCCCATGTTCTGATGTTTCTCAGGTTCATGAACTAGCGTAAAGTTGCATCCTTCAATGTGGCTAGAAATAACTCAAGAGCTTATGTGCATTGTTTTGATAGTCATAACTATGACACAACACATCAAACTCAAACAAAAAAATATTAGGATCCTCAATAGAAATACCATGAAACACAAGCAAGGAAGAATGGGGAATATTTTTTATAGGGGCATCATCTTCAAGATGTGAAATTGGAAACTCAAAATTGACCGTTGTTATGGGCCAATGCCCTCTCATTGTTATTATTGTTTTAGTTGTTATTGTTTTTATTGTTGTTGTTGTTGAGATTAACCATGATGTCTAATGCCCAAGGAGTGAAGTAAGTTTTGAATGGATTTTGGGTTTCTAAGGATGGATGAGCTCTAGACCCGCAAGACTCTTTAAATAATTTTTCAACCTTTTTTCTACAATTCTTCTGAAGACTTTGGATGGGTTCTTCTCAACAATGGTAGACTCAATAAGACACTTTTTGATGTCCAGTTTGACTAAATATTTTTTTTAGTAATGGGTGTGCGACTAATGGTTTGACTAATTCTTCCTCAAGTGTAAGGTGCACAACTAATGGTTGTAACTTTTTTTTCATTTTTTCTCGTTGAGAGCTACTTCCTTCAATGGATGGATTTGACTTGTTTTTCAATTCTTTGAGTTGTGAACCCTCAATGAATGGTTTTGATTTCTCTTGTTATAAAATAGTTCCCTTATCTTTCTTAACAAATCTTCCTCGACTATCCCTACTATGATTCATGCAACTATATGACTTATAACAACATAAATCGGGAGTATTTGCATTAACAAGGTCAATAGTTGTATATTCTTTCCTCTTGATGTATTGGTCCTAACTCAACTTACTATGGTTTTAGTCCTTTAATACCTTTCCCCAACAATGTCATAAAAAATGTAGGGTAAAATTGTGGATTACAGATGGGGTAAACTTTTATCTTTATAATCTTATTAAATGGTTCTCATGAATCTAATGGGTATGCATTTTCGTCAGTTTATTCCTATGTAGGTCAATCTAGGGACGTAAACTGATGAAAGGTATTGGGGTTGTTTTCCTAAGGGCTGAACCTAGTGAGCTAAGTGTAAATGGATGCAACTACATGTAACCTATTTTTATTCAAAAATCTAGTTTTCAGACTTACTATAAAGTGTGTGACAAGAACTTGTGACAAGAACAATTTATAATAGAGATATATTAAAACCAAACAGTAAAACAAAATTAAAGCTTTCACACTAGAAAGGAATTGACAGGAAATAACTAAGTACTCAAATGAAATGTAATGTGTCAAACTACATTCATATGTATTGATAAACACATTGATTAACACCGAATGTAATATTAAACCAAAAACAACAAGCACATTGATTGATATTCATTAGAAGATAATATGCTACACTGGATTCATCTAGAACCATAAGCACACTAATTGACAACAGGCCAAATTATTCCAACATAATAATTAACAACACACTAAATAACTTTGAATTAGCACAATGACTAAAGATTGAAAACAGATTTAAAACTGAAGAATCTTGTTACCACACTAAATACTAATACCACAGCAATTCACCAAGAAATCAAGGAAGTGGACCTTTCCTTCTCCAATTGTCTAGTGATGAAATGAAATCTTACTCTACACTACTCAATATTCATGCAAACAATATTTTAAATCACAATCTTTTCAAATCAAAACTGTAGCTTATAGTTGTATATTATGATTATCAATTCAAGTCTTGACATACATATTTATAGGGATTATGAATCATTAATTTTATAGCTAATGCTAATCAAAAAGCGTATGACTATTTAAGGTTGTTTGTGGCCTACAACCAACAACCTTAGAAACTACTTAGAAATAGATTACAGACTTTAACATTGTTCCAAAACAAAATAACAAATTCGACCAAGTTTATCAAAAATGACACATGACTCATAAATGGTTTTTTCTTCACTTCCACCGATGCTCCTCTTGCTCCCACACACCATCCACCTAGTTATCCCCCATTTCCATAGCCAAGAAGGTAATCAATAAATAATTGAGGTTTTTGATACATTTACAAGTTTTTATCTTTTCTTTGCATTTTATTAAATATCCCTACTTCATTAACAAATAGTGATAGGAATGGAAAAGGATCCTATAGAAATGAAAGGGTAAAAGGTAAATAAAAGGTAAAAATAAGGACACATTTAACTCTCATCAATTGGGTCTAATAGAAATATTCTAGTCACAAATGTCAAATACAAAAGATTGATTGTTGAACTCAAGATATACACAACATGATTTTTTAAAACAATCTAAATATTATTTACAATATAGAAAATACTTTAAACTTCTACATAAACTCATATTTTACATCTTATAGGATTCAATAAAAACTATTAATTATAGTACAAACCTTATACCTATTTGGACAATCTTTTCCTAAAATACTGAGCACCCACCCTTATCAAATTTATCATATGAGTTGTAGGGTATATTGTCAAGTCATACCTTATAAAGCCTCCATATTAATGAGCAATCCAACAATCCACTATGTGAAACCAATTTCTTGTATCTTAATACATGTTTTTCTCAATTACCATGAAGCCTAAATTAAGACTCCAAACTATTCATCCAATATAAATAATATAAATAATTAATTTCTTAGATATATATATATATATATATATACACACATGCACATACACACATACACGCCATCAGACAAATTCACCGCCAGCAATTCATTGCCTGAAAATTCACCGCCAACAATTCACTGTGGGAAAATTCAAAGTTTTGAAAATATATATTAACCGGGCCATCAATTCCTGGTGGAGAATTTTCTTTGAGATGAATTTGTCATGGCCGTGATGAATTTTCCTTGAGATGAATCTGTCATGGCTGTGAATTTTCACGCCACAAAGATAAAATTAGTTCATTTATTCAAATCAAATGCACCAAGATAAAATTAATTCTCACACACACTGATAAAATTAGTTCATTTATTCAAATTGAATGCACCAAATTCAGTAAATTCCCACATAGCATCATCCATGACTACCACTCTTACAACTTTATCTTGTAGTCTAATTCAGCCTTAATGATTATTTTTTATGCTTCCTTGTCTCTTAGATGTGCTTTACAATAGAAACAAACATGGAAACGGCCAATTGGGCTTTGTTCTCCATAATATCTGGGATTCTGGATTATGAGCTTGTTTTACATGAAGCTCAATTATTTTGGACTGTCTAGTGGAATATTAAGGGATGTTCACTCGACGCTAATAAAAAGGGTTACTATTGCTGCAGATATATCATTAGAAACTGTATATAGATCTGTATGATCCTCTTTTTTGTTTTTCTTTACACAATTTGATCCTAATTTACAATAATTTATTCATTTCGCATCCCTCTTGCCTTGCTTAGACCTAGTGTTTCCAAATCAATTGGCATATTCTTAAAAAAAAAAAAATTTCCCACTTTCTAAGCATAAAAAATCAGTTCTTCTCTTATTTGTTATTCATTGCTCTGGTTGAGGTCCAAAACTTAAAATTGTTTATTTGTGTGCGGTTGCTTTCTAATCCCTCGGTAGCTAGGGACCCTTCGGAATAATCACCATTTCTTTCCAAATAATCCCACCAGCACATTTGGATTCAAGGACAGATCCAAAATTAACAGGCATGCCAGTGTGAAGATATCGATGAAAATATTAAATATTCACTAACTTCTCACAGTGCCCAACAAGAGAAGCCTAGCACCTCTAACACTGAAACTCCAGTTAGATTACCTTTATATAAAGGTTCTCCACATATGTATAACATGCTATACACAGATAAATACCTGCAATACTATAAAAGCTAAGCTATCCGCCACCTAATAAGGAGTAGAAAGTCTTTTCACCATGAAAAAGCAAAGCACGGCATCCTCTTCTGTGGTTGTATTCGACCTTGAGAAAGGACAATATGTTGCTCCAACTACTGGAGCCTCTCTTCAAACGAAGAATCCAGACATGGAAGATCTTAAGGCTACTAAAACTAACAATATTTTTAAAGAGATTACAATCTACAAAAAGGTATGACTAATAAACATATAGATGTACAGCTATGTATATGTGTTTTTTATGTTGTGTTTCTCTGAATTGCCAAATGTAATCATGTAATTTTTCTATATAGGCTGCAGCTGAATTGGTGGGAACTTTTATCTTAGTATTTGCTGGGTGTGGAGGAATCATGGTAGAGGCCAGGGATAAGGTTTTAACAAATGTTGGGGTTTGTGCTGTGTTTGGACTGGTTATAATGGCAATAGTCTACAGTGTGGAACATATCTCTGGTGCTCACATAAATCCTGCAGTAAGCATTGCCTTCTCATCTGTGGGAAAACTTTCTCTTAAGGAGGTAAATTAATCCAGCATACCAAGTGCAATTAGGGTTTGAACTTTGCATCCCGGGGTCGCTTGGGATTTTTTTTTCAAAATATAAGTTTGAATTGGACTCTAAATGGCCCCTTAATATGTTTATGTCATGATGTGTACAATACCAATATTGATGTTTTTTTTTTATGTTTTTGAAATTGTCAGCTGCCCATTTATATTATATCTCAGATTGTGGGTGCCACAGCGGCTGCAGCTGCACTCAATGTAATTATTCCAAACGTCTCCATTAATGTTGCTGTCAATGTTACTGTGGGAAATTATTTGGGACCACTGGTGGTGGAATTCATTATCACCTTCATACTCTCGTTTGTTATATTTGCAACAGCCACAGATAGTAAAGCAGTAAGTGAGACAATTTACCTCAACTCTACTTAT
Source organism: Sequoia sempervirens (assembly GCA_007258455.2). Lineage (NCBI taxonomy): Eukaryota > Viridiplantae > Streptophyta > Pinopsida > Cupressales > Cupressaceae > Sequoia > Sequoia sempervirens. The sequence continues at coordinate 830,308,058 of VDFB02271358.1, read as the reverse complement.
ATATATCACATTTGATTGAAAATTATATCATCTAGTAACATATTCTCACTATGAGAACACCATGTGAGAAAAAAAAATGGAATTGGGTGCATGTTAATGGCACAATACTAATAATTGTTAGACACTAAAGAAGTTTTTAAACGGAAAACAGTTATATTTGACCGTTGAATTGGATCATAACACGGTTAATTTTTTATTATTCATCATATTACATACGATCTAATCAGTTCAATTATAGCCCACTACATGAAAGTTTTCCATTATAATATCTAACTAGCAAGTCTGTGATGCTTTGTTCTTCAGCGAGGTGAAATGGTAGGGATTGCCGCGGGTGGTATAGTTGCTTGTAATGCTTTATACGCAGGGTATGTATGGAACTAATAAAGAAGTGTTTTCATTTATATTTTGGGTGGACTGCATTTTATTTGAAATTTAATGGCTACTAAATCGAGAATGTTTTACATCCAGGGCACTGTCAGGAGCTTCCATGAATCCAGCGAGATCTTTGGGGCCTGCACTGATAGCAGGCAAATATCATGGTCTTTGGGTGTATATTGTTGGACCTGTTTTTGGTGCCGTTTGTGGAGCTTGGTTCTATAAGGGTATTTCTATACAAGAATAGATAGAGTTTCTTACATCTTCTCTAATGGAGGGTTGGTCATTATGGCAAGGTGGTACAATAGTTTCTAGTTTTAAATATAAGGTCATGGGTAAATAAGGATTTTAAGTCATTTACATTCTTTTTCAATTGAGGGGGAGGGTTGGCCATCATGACAAGGTGGTACGATAGTTTCTAGATTTAAACATAAGGTTATGGGTAAATGAAGATTTGAAGTCATTTATGTTCTTTTAGAGGGTTGATCATCAATGTAAGGTGGTATGATAATTTGACTTTTAGTTTTGTACTTGTATATTTTAAAAAAAAAAAAATCCTATGAATAAATAAGAATTTGAAGTCATTTTAACTCTACTTTCATTCTTAATGGTGTACCAAGGAAAGGTAGTCTTGCATTCAGCAAGATTATATTTGGTGGATTTATTGAAAACCATTCAATTTCATCATAACACTTGTTTTTGACAATTTCCATCATATGATACTAGATTATGTTGATAACACTTCAATGTGTTACGAAACTAATAAATTATAATGTTATCATCTTTATGCTATATAAATCAAGAGACTAAATATAATTTAATTTAAAAAAAAGGTAAAAGATAAAGGCAAATACATTTTTAATCTTTATTCAAGTATCAATTTGACATATGGGATTTTTTTTTTTACATAAGTATTTAAAAATATTTTTCATTAATTTTATATCATGTCAAGGTGTATAATTTTCTTTCTTTTAAAATTTAAATATGTGATTTCTCTATTAAAAAATTGGCTAATTTTATAGTATGTTGAGGTGTATAATTTGATTTCTTTTAAATTTAAATATGTGACTCCTATATAATTTAAGTATTGGCTATTCTCCTTTTCTTGATGACTTTAATAAGAAAACTCTATCTAAATTATTAAAATCCATTTAATTTATCCAATTAAATTTAAAGAATATGGAAAATCAATACAATATTAGCAAACTACTCTTAAAAATAAATTGTTCACTTTAGATTCTAGTTATCATTAACAATTGTGTTTTTTGAGGGTACTTTCTATTATAACATTTATTTTTAGCAGTATCATCTCAATAGAACTTTAAGTTGCACACTTTTTCCCTATTTTAAATTATGGTTTAGCATAGGCAAAGTGAGAAAATAAGAATTGAATTAGCGATCATTTTTTTTGCATCAAGATTGGTCTAAGGAGCTTCTTGAAAAATATTGCAACCCTGCTAGTGACCTCCAACACCTATCTAACAAGTCTCTTCCTAAGAGGGAACACAAAGTGGAAAAGGATGAGAATCTATTTAATTACCCAAAGATTTCTTCTTAAGAGGGGTTAGTCACTAGAAAAGGATTTTATCTTAGGAAAAAAAATTATCTCTATATTTCTTTGAATGAAAACATCAGCAAACCAATGAGAAAGCAAAGTTTATTTAAGTATCTATCAAAAAAATTTGTTTAGTGCTCCCTAGAAGGTTTTGGTTTCAAGCTTCCTTAATAAGGATGGCATATTTTGGTTCATGGATTGTATGCCCTTTATCTTTTATGATTAAATTCTTTATTTGATGCATTTATTGTTGTCGCAAGGAGGGAAATAAAGCAATAGGAAGAAAAGAAAATGAATTAAACAAACTTAATTCAAACAAGATAAAATTTAAACCATACTCATGAAATGAAGCTCTAAACAATGAAATCAAACAATGTAATCCTAATATAACATAAATTGAATTCAACACCTAAAAAGATATGTCATCCCATGTCAGAGTTATGTTTGTATTGATTTTTGGATGTTGGATTGCTTGATTCAATACAAAGCTTCCATTGTTGCAAAATATTTGATTCGTGTTGATAATGGTGAACTAGAATGTGATAATAACTCTTAATATGCTCAAGAGATAATTGCTCAGTGCTTCACTATGAAGATTCTAGATGATTTGTGAGAAGGTAGAAGATTGTTTTAAATATTTCATGTTTTGAGATGAATGATCAAGATTCAGTTGAAAACGACCCTCATCAACGATTGAGAACCATTGAGACGAAATAGATTGGAAAGATTAGTGAGTTTAGATTGCATAATCTATGTGATTGAAAAAATCAATTTTAGTAGTTAGTGGGATTGAGGAAATAGATTGAGTGGTTAGTGGGATTGAGGAATAGATGAGTTAGTCAACTGTTTAGAGTGAGAAATCAGTGCTCGTGATTTGCTCAATCACAAAAGGAGGATGAGGATAATTAATTAATTAATATTTAGAGATGAACATGCAAGTCATTTTTTACTTTGACAAATAAAGTTGTATTTGTTTGTTGACTATGTTGAATGATGTTGAATAATTGATTTAATTATTTAGGTTTAGAAATGGGAAAGTGATTTAATTAAATTACTAAGTAATAAAAATTTAATTGATTTAGGAGAATAGGGTATATTGGTGACATAATTAAATAACTTGCATTAATTTAATTAATCAAGAGGAATAAAAGATAGATTAATGATGATTTAGTGAATTAATTAAATAATTAAAGATTATTCAATTAATAGAGGAAAAGAGGGTTTTTGATGTAAATGATGTGAAATGTGGTGATACTAATGATAAAGATATTGATAAATGGAAAAATATTATTCAGGATGTGTGATATGTGTTAGGTCATTTTTACATGTCTACATTTTTCCCCTCTTTGAGACAAAGTACTTGTTGCTTTGTTTCAAAGAATTTGATGTTAAGATAGAGATTTGAAAAATATTATATGCCCCACTATGCCCTAGCAGTCAGTGAAAAGATAGTATGACCCAGTTGCCCCCTCAAGAGGTTGGCTAAGAAAAGCATTTTTTCAGGTCAAGCTCACGATAAGGTTTCATTATATTCAGATGTGTAGAGGATAAAAATTAAGCTTATAGGACCCTTGTTTATTGTTTAGGTGTTCTCGGGTGCTCATAATTTTAACCTAGAAGGGTTTCCTAAGTAAAAAATTAAGGATTGTGGGGTAAAAATAGTAAATTAGGGTTCATTTTTCCTCATTTGCACTCTTAGCCCTTAGTGAGTTCTTGTCTCTGGAGATCCTGCTTTGACAATTTTTGATTCACGATGCCGAGGATTCAAGGTGCTCAGCATTGTGCAAAGGTGGTATGTGACTTCAGGAGGCCAACTAGCACATGTATCACGGTATGTATCACTTCCATTCTTGTTTTTCGTCTTTTCAGTTTTGTGTAATTAATGCTAGAAAACATTTTTAGCAATAGTGGTAAGTTTGTGAAATTTTTACTTTTGCCTCGATTCTACTGCTTTTGTTATTTATGTTTGTGTCGCTTTCGTAAAAAATGTTCACTATTAATTTTATGCTTGCTATCGTAAAATATGATCTCTTTTGTTAACCATTGTTGTATATTTTGTTCACTATTTTTTTTCTTGTTGTAAAATGGCTACTTTTGTGGTTTTTGTGTGCTATTGAAATTTTTTTCACTTTTGTCATTTTTAACGCTATTGCTAAAAATGTTTTCTATTGTCAAAAATAGGGCTACTACAACTTTTGTTGACCGCTATTGTCAAAAAAGTGGCCACTATTGCTTATTTTTTAAAAATTGGCCAGTTTTCCTATAATCTTAGGTTTGTGATGTGATTTTGTAGAAAATTCTTAACATCATGGGTTGAATGTTTGCAGGTGGTTCGCAAACCACTTTATTCTAGAGAGTGACAACTGTGTCAGTTGTTTGACCTAATTACTAGTTTCTTCAAGGTGGAGCAAGATTTCTTAGATGTCATGAGCCTATGATATATATATGTTACAATCCAAATATTCGATGTCATAGGGTGATGATGACCACCCTTGTAGAGAGGTGGCACTCTAAGTTGTCATCTTTTCATTTGTTGACTAGCGAGGCAACTATCACATTGGAGGATGTCTAGAGGATTCTTTGTATTCCTATTCACAGGGAGCTCATTACCTACAATGTTGGACAGGGTACTCGTGCTATGGAGGGAGTTCTTGACATTAGACGTCTTCAGGTGGTGGAATCAAAGATAGAATTGTCTCCATTTGTCAACAATACAAATCATTTTTCTATGGTCTTATGTAGTTTGATCATGGTGCTCATGGTTCCTGATCGTAGAGGTAGATATAAGTTTCCTATTGGTTGGGGCATCTACATCAACCAGATGATGGAGCACAACACAAGCTATGCATGGGACCAATGTCTTATGACACACCTATACAAAGATATACATGAGGTTGCTTATTGTGGAGAAAATTCTATCTTCGATAGTATGACATTGTTGCACATATGGGCTTGGGAGCATATCCCAGTGACTAGACCAAATGGTGTTATGGATTGGGATCCAGAGAATCCATATTCGTGCATATACTTTGATTTTATACATTATACTTGGCATGGATAGCTACCTTATTAGCGTCACATTTTTTATGAGATTCCTGCATTTATTTGTAGACCATGGTTAGGCTACGAGGCCTAGCATGATGATGTGGATCAAATCTCTTATTGTCGATAGACACGATGGTTGATAGGCTGCGTGGATTCTTTGCTTGTGTGTTACTTACCTGATTGAGTTCTTTGTCAGTTTGGAGAGTGGAAGACACAATTTGGAGATGACTATCATGCATGTTTTAAGAGGACATCTCAAGAGGTTAGGGTGTGGGGGCCACAAGCCTCCTCTATAGATGTTATTGCTAAGTTTCGATGACTTTCCCGATTTTGATGGGGTTGGGAAATAGGTTTGGTAGACATTGGCTCTACATGTGAGTATGATCAATGGTGGGCTCATCATGTTTCACTTCTTTTATAGATCATGTTGGCCATGGGCTAGTCATAGGGAGAGCTAGTGTGATCGATCAGAGGGGTGAGTGACACCAACTTAGGATCACTATAACACAATTGGATAGAGCAGGACATGACCCAGGCAATAGGATCAGTATGATAGACAATAGCCTGATCCAATGTAGCAAGGTCAACGAGTACCACAAGGTCCTCCCCCACCTGGGGATGTAGTAGCAACAACATAGATAGCCCAATTGACTATAGATAGGGTTGCTTAGGTGCTCAAGAGGGATGTAAAGGTTTTTTAGAGGTAGGAAGCAGAGGGATAGGTGGAAGTATTAACTATAGAGATAGATGGGTTCCAACATGAGAGGGACAGGTTGAGGCAAGGGCTGGCCATAGAGAGGTAGCTTAGACTTACAATTGAGATATCACTAGCCTCCTCTATTCCCCTTTCTTAGTACCAAGCTAAGCAGGATCAACTACTACAAAGATGTACCTATCATAGGCTCATTTTGGAGAGCCGAGTACACAAAAAGGTGTGGAGTTAGGTGGTCAATCGGTTAGGTAGACACATCAGTCTAGAGTCATCCCACATCCATCTCCCCATTAGAGCCAGGAGCAAATGAGATCTCCACCACAAGATTACCAACAGGGTTAAAGGTGCTTGATCTTTATTTTATGTTTATTGTTCCAGAGATTTAATGTAGACATGATATTTTGTATATATACATTCATTTTCCCAATTGAGGCCTTGTATATATGTATTTTTTGTATATGATATCACACATGTTACTTGATGATGTATCTTACATTCTCATTTTTTAAGATATATGAGATTTACCTTGTTATGATTCGGCTTTGTTATGTGTGTATGAGATGATTATGGATAATGATGTATACATGCTCATGTTTTATACTTTTTTTGATGTGTGCATATTTTATGGATGGATGTATGATTTATATATCTATGTGATGGATGATGATACATTATGGATGATGATATATTATGTATGTGATGGATGACTATATGATGTGTGGTGTTTTATTCATATATTATGGTCACGATATGTAATGATGAATTTATGGATGCAAGATGCATGTGATATTAATGATATTATGATGTGGGATGGAGCTGTTAGTTAGAAGGAGTTTTTGATGATTTAGAGATGGATAGAAATTTGATGTTGTTAGTTACTTATGAGTTTTGTTTTTTCTTTCATAGAGGCTTCATATATTTTAGCAATCCTTTTTGATGTAGTAAACAAAAATGATGCACTAGGGTATTAGTAACCAAGGTGGCTTTGTATCCATTACGTGGACTTTGACCTGGCACACAAAGAATATTATTGTTCATACCAAACATATAGAAACCCTATAAGAGTGTATGGTTGAGTTATGTCAAAATATTTCAGACCAATTACACATATAGGTATGAAGGACCTAACATGCAACCACTACATGAATTGCCTCAAAACAACTTCCATACACAAAATAAAGCAATTATTCACCATGGTAGTATCATGAAAACATCTAACCAAAAAAAAAAAAAATTAAAAAAAAAGATAGTTAATGCCCCCATTCCTTATTCTCTAAATCCTTATGGACATCCTCGAGATATCTTGGGAACGTGGTATTAAGATAAATAAAAAAAACATAATATTATTAAAAGATAAACAATGTTGCATTATCACTTGTTATAGTTGTTTTGATATTTGATGATGAAATACATTGATGATGTCTATTGTAGGAACATTGTATCTATTAAGACTCATGCTTAGGATTTTTTGATAATAATTTTTAAACATGAATGGTAGTCTATACTTAGGCATTGTTTTGACTCGATAGTGATCCAATTGTTTTGATCTTCACTTTGGAATTTTTGAATTTGATGTTTGCTTTGTTTGTAGATTGATTTATCAAAGGTCGAGGGTGATGATTGTTTATTATGGCTGGATAGTTTATTGTGGATAGATGACAATGGAGATAGGACTTTTTTGTAATTTTTTAAGTTATTTGATTTTTTTTGTTGTTTTTGGGAAATTTAGAAACAAATAGGGGGACATAAAGAGACTGACCTAGTGCCTCGAGGTCTAATCAGAGAATATCCTTGCCTATGTGATAAACATAGAGACATCGTAGTTCAATTGTATTGAGTACCACTATTTTTTTTGGAGTTTTCTATATTTTATGAATTTTTTTGGATTTTGATAAGATATTTGAATGTTTTTGTTTGGTTTTGGGGGACTAACCTAGGGCCTCGAGGGCTCATCAAATATTATCCTTACCTACATTATACATGTAGAGACCATTTAGTTAGACTGGTGTTGACTCAAAGCATAAATTTTTTTTGGGATTTTGATGTTTTTTACTTTGTTTTAATTTTGCTTTATTTCTGGATGTTGTTGATTTTTTATTGCTTTTTTATAGTTATGGGATGTACAAAGATCCAATCCACTACTAATTTAGAGCAGTTTCCCCCAATTCAAGACAACACATTTTTTAGGCGAGATAAGTTTTGATGTTGTAGCGAGGTTCACCACTTGATCATTCATCAAACCATGGTTGGTTGTGTATTTTATTTTGGGATGGATGGGGTGGATGTTTTAGATAGTACTAATAGATAAAGATGCAGATCTTATTCAAACATAGCACTTGTTTATTGGGTTTTCACTACAATACCTATCCTAGAAGCCCCACAAAGTAGCTTTCACTTAAAGGATGTTTTATTTCTCTTTACTATTTTTCTTGATTTTCTTGATTTTTTTTATTTATTTTTATTTTTTAGCTTTTTTGCCTAGGATACTCTAATGCGCTTAAGTATAAAACCTTTTGAGATGACTGCTATTCAGAGATTTGGCTAAAGGTTCTCCTTCAAGATTACCTAACTGATAAGCTCCAGAGCCACAACTTGCTATGATGATGAAAGAACCTAACCAGTTTGGTTCAAACTTCCCCTTCCCATCCTGATTTAGTTGGATCTTCTGATTCTCTTTTAGTACTAGGTCACCAACTTGAAAGCTTCTACTTTTTATGTTTTTGTTGTAACTTCATTTGAGCCAATTCTAATAAACCTAGATATGGTTTAATGCACTCAAATACATTTCATCTAGGAGGCTATGTGCAGGATCATGATGGGCTAAAAAGTGGCAATATGATGGGAATGTGTAGAGTATGTGGCTGATGACTTTTTTTTACCCAAAATTAATGGAATGAAAAGGGTTTTTAAAGGAGATTCTCAGCTTTCCACCAATATAAATTATTCTTTACTTTGAATTTAATAAGTAATTATTATTCATTTTCTATTTGAATTACGACTAAAGTCCTGATTGATAGGTTGATTGAAAAACATCTATAGCTTTGAAATGGTATCACATTTTTTGAATCTGAAACATGCTTCACATTCTATGCTTCGCATACTATAGGATTAAAAAAACAAAAATTGAATTTCATGAAGTTTTGACCAAGTTAAGGTGGTCAGACACAAGAGTTTTTATATTTTTTAAAATTTGTAATAAAAAATTCATAATTAATTATTTACTTGGAAAGAAATTACAAAAAAATATGTATCACATCAGGACATGAGTCCTCTACTTATATCTAAAATCTTATAAAAAAATATTATCATTTTATTGTGGTTAGGGTGGTCAAACAAACACCTACTTCTTATTTTTTCCCTAATATTTAAGTACTACTCCATTCAAATTTCAAATTTTGATGCAGGAGCATCCAGTGGTGTAAGGGCAATCTTGCATCACCCAAAAAAAGTTAAATTTCAAGTTTCTCAATTTTTAGATGTTTTTAGATTTTTGGATACCGTTTTCATCATAATGCAATTCCCAATTTACAGTTTTTATTTTCTATTCCTGGGTTGAAAGATATTGTAGTTTTAGTTTCCCAGATTTGCACCTGAAAATCTTTCGAGTTAGATTTGAGGCACTTAGAGCTTCCAAAACAGCCCTGAAACTTGCCAAAATTGGCATAGCCAATTTTGAGTGCGCTATTGACTTCGAGACCTTTCCAATGGTTCAAACGGTTCGTGAATCGGAGTCCTGGATCAAAAGTTATGGCCCCAAGAAGTTGGCGCACTTTCTAGAAGATACAATTGCAAATGTTCTTTTAAAATTTGAACTTCAACTTGTAATTTTTTGGCGCCAAACCACCTAAACTCAAATTTGAATGTTGTTTTGGCTCCAAACTAAAGAGGAGCTCTATTTATGGGCGGGTTTCTAATTTTTGGGTAGCTTTTTGGGGACAAGCTCGCATATTGCGAAGGGTTATTCTGTAGCTTTCTATAACTTGCTTGTGTTGTAGAACTTGGGGATTTGAGATCCTTTGCATGTAAGAAGCACCATTTTCTGAATAATAAAATTATTCTCTTGTTTGTGGGTTATTTTCTATGTCTCGCCGCCTCACAAATTTTCACCAAATAGATTGCTTTTTTTAAAATAAACCTAGTAGTTTAGAAACAACATTCAATTTTCTACAAATTTTATTCTTACATATTTTTGAAATAATATAGATAACATATTCAAATTTTTATGTCAATTTTTCTAACTCTGATTTTTCTAAATTTTTTGCCACTTAAGGGCCTATTTTTTCCATGATGATCCTGCACATACCCAGGAGTTCCAACTCATTCAATCTAGACACCCAATATTCCTCATTGTTGACCATGCCTTTCAAGGATACTCACAGTGAGGGGATTTTTACTTCAATAGGTAAGATCACTTTAGATCTATAGACCAAGGAAAAAGGTGTGGCACCACTAGGTGTATGAATGCTAATTCGGTAAGCCCATAAGGATGGGTTTAGTTGTAAATACCATTCACAACCAGCATCATTAATAGTCTTTTTTATTATTTTTAAAATGGTTTTATTGGATGCTTTCGCCTAACTATTCCCTTCGCGATAGTAGGGCATTGAGAATCAGTGCTAGATAGAAAACGTTGAACAAAGCCCATGGACATATTGGTTTTTGAATGGGGTTTTGTTGTCCGTTATGATAGTTTGTGGAATTCCATATCGACAGATCAAATAATTCAAGAGAAACTTGGATATCTGTGTTCCTATGATGTAAGTTAATGGAATTTCTTCTATCAACTTTTTGAAGCATGCAGTTGCAGTGATAATGAACTTTTTCCCCATTGGATGAAGTGGGAGATATCTTTCCTATCAAGTCTAATCCCCACTGCAAGAAAGGTCATTATGTTTTTATAGGTCACAGTTCCTATGCTAGTGCATGAACAAGATCACTGTGTTGTTGAAATTAGCGACATCTCTTTCAGAAATAGATGGATTCCTGCTCCATTGAGGGCCAATAATACCTTATTCTTAGCAATTTTTGTACTAGATTAGGTCCACTAGAGTGAGACATACAAATACCTTCGTGCACTTCTTGCAAAGAATTTTACACTTCTTCCACATTGAGACATCAAAGTAATGTTTTGTCTAGACTTCATCTGTATAGCGTATCTCCTAAGATTGTGAATTCAAATGTTCTATAGACAAATGTTTTCTTTTGGTTTACCATTAAGTTAAGAGGTATGATACCATGTTGGATATAGGATAACATATATTGGTACCATGATGAGTTAGGATGAACAACATCACAAACAAGTTTTGATTCTTGGATATCAAATGTCGGTATAAGGAGATGCTCCACAATGAATTCATATTTCAGAATATTTTGTGGAATGTTGAGTGAACCTATTGTTACCATAGTGTCGACTACTCAATTGTTAATCTTGGGAACTTGTTCAAAGGTGATGACGAATTATTGTTTGAAACTATCCACCATTCTTTCATATGGCACTAGTTTTTCGTCCTTTGTTTGATATTCATCATTTACCTGTCTTATTACTAGTTGATAATCTCCATAGATCTATAGTTCTTTTATCCTCCATTCTATAGACATCTTCAATCCTGTGATTAGTGCTTCATATTCAGAAATGTTATTGGTACATAGAAAAGAAATATTGTAAGCCTTAGGTATACTATCTCCCTACGGTGTGAGAGATAATATACCAACTTCTAAGCCATGTTGAGTCTCAGACCCGTCAAATTACAAGGTCCAATGAATAGACTGATTAGTTAGAAGTATGCTTTCATTTAGAAATTCAATTGTTAGAGGCTGATGATCTTCCATTAGTGCATGTGCTAATTGATCTACTATGATTTTTCCTTTGATATCTTTTCTATCAATGTACTCTATGCCAAACTTGTTAAGTATCATAACCCACTTAGTGATCCTCCCTATTAGAGCTACTTTTGTCAATGGATACTTTAGGTGGTCCAACTTTGATTTCAGCTTCACTTGTCTATTTAATATGTAGTTTCTTATCTTCTATGTTGCAAAGATGATAGATAGACACACTCTTTCTATGGATGAATAGTTCAATTCATAGCCCACTAATGTTTGGCTGATATAATAGACAGCTCTTTCCTTGTTATTGTCATCTAATTGTGCTAATAGAGCTCCTAACATTGCTAGTATTGTAGTCATTGCCTCATCATGAATTAGTGGAATTAATACTAGAGGAGTGAGTAAATAATCCTTGACCTATTGGAAAGCTTGATCATATATTCTATCCCATTTGAATGTTATGTCTTTGTATAAAAAATGGGTGAATGGATGGAACTTTTCTTCCAACTATGTGATGAACTATCTGATGGATTGTAGTTTACCTTGTAGGCTTCTCAACTTATTTAATTTATTTGGAGGCATTAATAATATAGATTTTAGCTTGGCGGGATCTACCTTAATGTCTCTTCTTGATACTATGTAACCCAACTGTTTTCCAAAAGTCACGCTGAATACATACTTCTTTGGGTTGAGACACAATTTGTATTGTTCTATCCTGTCAAATACCTTTGATAGGTTGGTCAAGTGATCTTCTCTTTTGATGAATTTTTCTAGTATGTCATCCACATAATCCTCCATAGTGATATGTAACATATCATGGAAAATGGTGGTCATTGCTCGAACTGATAGATTGCCCCTGCGTTCTTTAGACTTAATGGAATGACGTTCTAGCAAAAGGTTCCATATGCACAAGTGAAAGTTGTTTTATGTTAGTCCTCAGGGGATATTTTTATCTGATTGTATTTGGAGAAGTCATCCATCAATGATAGCATTTCATGCTCAGCAGTTAGATCTACAATCATGTTGATGTTGGGTAGAGGGAAGACATCCTTCGGGAAAGCCTTGTTTAGATCTCAGAAGTCTGTGCAGATCCTTATGCCCCTATTGGGATTTGATACTGGTACTAGATTAGATACCCATTCAAGATAGTCAATGGCTCTGATGAATCCCACATCTAACAACTTCTGAAGTTCCACTTTGACCAAAAGTGTTATCTGTCGATGCATCTTTCGTATCTTTTGTTTGATGGGTTTAGCTCTAAGGAATACTACTAGGTGATCTACAACTAATAATGGATCTAGCCATAGTATGTCTGCATGGGTGAGCCCACAATACTGGTTTACAGTTTTTTGTCAAACTGGACACTAAACTGATTTTTTCTAACTAAATCTTCACTTTCAGACACCTATAGCGGCTAAACCATGAGGAATTTGAAGATGATGCAAACTAGTGATTTGTGACATTTTTTCTGTAGATTCTAAATATAATTTTTTCAATTTTTTTGGAATCAAATTGCACTTCTTTTTCCATCTCCTTCGAAAACTAGTTTTTCTCAGTAAACACCATTTTTAAGGAGTGATGCTCACCGTATAGCATATAACTTTTTTTCCATGAAGGATAAAATTCTTTTTTTTAATTTAGATTTTTAACTACGATATCTAGTGCTTCCAATTGGTTTCATAGTGTTTTATTGAATATTTTTTCCTTAATCAAGTTTCAAAGTAAAACCAATCATAATTTAGAAATAGGCAGATTGTATAACACAAATTTTTTGTATGTATCAAAATTCTTTTTATTTTTTGGATCAAGGACTTCAATATTTGGTGCACTCATATTTTTCAAGAAAAATTTGACAATCTTCTATTTTTCCACATGTGCAGAACAAAGAGCTTGATTTTTAGTGAAAAACCTACATTCACAAAAAATAAAAAATAAATATAATAATTAAATTAAATTTACTAAAAATTATACTTTTTGGGAAGCTTATAATAAGGACTACATACTTACGAAAAATAAATTTTAAATGCATTCATTTGATCCCCCAAAATGTAAATCAAAAGTGGTATTTTATTAGCATTTTGATAGGTGTAAAGGAGACTCTGTTATAGGTATTTTTTAAAACTAGCGGGGTTCTATCCAAGGGGGTTTGATCTAAGGTAGTTTGATCAAACCCTCTTCGATTGGAATGCTTTAAATGAAACCTTTTAAGGTTTAAATCATTATATTTTCTAAAAATATGTGATTTTAGAAAAAATCAAAATCTCCCAGAAATTGTAAACCAACTTTGTGGGATCACCCGCATATGTCCATGTAAAGTTTACTTTTCTTTCATTGATAAATTTCAAGAATTTGACCTTTTCTTTAGGATCAAGTGATGTTTCATGGCATGTTATTTTTTGTATTTTTGTTGTGCCCACATTGATGGGTTCAGAATCCTCAACCAAGAGTGATGAATTATCTTGATATTATGTGGTGGAGAGATTGATTCCTCCATATTCAAGTGCCTCAAAGAGGTTTTCACCCTTAGATGCATCCTTTTTTTTCTCTTTTCCTGATTTGATAAAGCCACATTGTGGTTTCCCTTAGGTTACCTCTTTATGATTTATTTTTTTTTGTTTATTTTTGCGACTGGAAGATGTAATCTCCCCTCCAAAATATGCTCATTGATCTAGTTCCATTACAAAACCTACTTTATGATCTCCTAGGGGTATATCCATTTGAAGACCCATAAACTCCACAATAGATTATGTTGGATGTTGATGATATGTGGTTGTTATTGATGTCAGCACTATTGGCCTTTAAGACATTAGGAGTTGTATATGTCAAGGATATTGAGAAAATTGTAATGGAATGAGTTGCAGGTTGTTAGTGATGAAGTGAAGTTTAGTCTGTTGGTGAGCTCAGTACATTGATGATCAGAGGTTGTGGATTAAAGAGTTTTTTTTTTAGTATATCTAGTTTATCCACATTAATTTTTAGAGATTCGCATGAAGATTTGATCGAGTTATGAGCAGTTGTGTTCTGACAGTTATTTTGTTGCTTCAGTTGGTGTTCCTAAATGAAGATGATATGATTCTAGTAATTTGATTTTTTTTGGATGCTTCTTTGATGATTCATGATGTTTGTGGATGTTTCTAGATCATGCTCTATTTTTGTTGCATGACCACATTGATCGTTGTGCTCGCGATTGGTGATTTCCTCTTGCGTGTTCATGTTTTTCATGTTCCTGGCCGATAAGGTGATGGTAGCATGTTGTGGATCTTCATGGAATAATTTTTGAAGGTGTTTCATGTTCAAGGATTTTTTTTGGGTCTTCATTATATTGTGGCCGAAATTGGTTGATTTGCATTGAAAATTATTTATGTTTTGAGTTGACAGTTTGTATATGTTTTATTATTTTGTTGAAGCCGACATGTAGAGATGTAATTTATTGTTGTGGATATATATAAGCGATTGTTTATTCCATTTGAAGGCATGCATGGTATGAGATGTGTGAATAATGTCCTATTCATTTGAAGGTAGAAGTAGAGTATGACGAAGAGTGAGCAGAGTGTGAGGAAGTGTTCATGTGCTTAACCAAAACTATAATCAGGCATTAGCAGATGCTATTTTCTCAATTCAACATCCTGTGGATGTAATCCGAATGTTTCTATAAGATAGTGTGTCTTCCTTTGGGCTGTAAGCCTTCTTGTATTTGAGTAGTGAGCTCTAGGCACTATGCCTGAATGCATGTGCATTCCCCATTATTATTCTTTATACTTTTAATAGGGTATAATCTTGTGGAGTGACCTCCACCATGGTTTTTCCCATAACAAGGTTTCCACATAAAAAAATATTGGTTTTATGTGTGTTTCTGATGTGTTGATGGTTGATGCTTTCATGGTTATAAATATTAGATCTGAAAATAAGTTGAAAAAGTTTAATAAGTTTAAATTTTTGTGACAACTGATTCACCCCCCATCTCATTTGTCTTCCCTTGTGTTGCCAACAATTCGTATCAGAGCAGGTTCCTTGGAACAAGTTTAATAGCTTGAGGTGATCTAGGATGGCGACATCTAAGAAGGATAGTCCAAGATTTGATGGAAAAAATTATTCTCTGTGGAAGACTTGAATGGAGTGGCATCTGAGATGCATTGGTGAACCCTACTGGAACATTACAAGGAATAG
This sequence comes from Sequoia sempervirens, assembly GCA_007258455.2. NCBI lineage: Eukaryota > Viridiplantae > Streptophyta > Pinopsida > Cupressales > Cupressaceae > Sequoia > Sequoia sempervirens. The sequence goes on along the minus strand of VDFB02271358.1, from coordinate 830,292,378 downwards.
GTATGTTATCCCATAGAATGGTCCTTCTATTGCTGTTGAGATTAAGGATGTTGAGTACAATAGCAGGGCTAAGGAAGCATTGTTGAGTGCTTTGAATGATTCTGAGATGACAAATGTTATGGATCTAAAGATTGCTTATGAGATCTGGAAAAAGTTGGAAAATTTGTATGAAGGTGATGTTAATGTGAAGATTTCTAAGTTGCAAAGTCTAAAAGGGAAATATGAAATGAACTGAGAATGGGTGATGATGAGAACATTACTTCTTTCATGCAAAGAGTGAATGAACTTGTGTGTGGTATTAGATGTGTTGGTGGACAATTGGAAGAATCAGATATTGTTGCTAAAGTGCTCAGATCTTTTCATGTTGCATATAAATTCAAAGCTACTGCTATTGAGGAACTCCGAACTGTGACATATGTAACCAAAGATATGTTGATTGGTAAGTTGACTACTTTTGAGTTAAGTGAGTTTGGCGATGCTCTTCCTAAGATAGAATCTACATTCAAGGCTACTACCTCCAGAAGGGATAAATAGAGATATGATCCAGGTGAAAGTTCTTCTAGAAAGATATTCAAGTATGAGGAAGAAATGAGAGAGATTGAAGAAGAAGAAGAAGAAGAGAGAAAAATGGATGAGCTTGAAGCACTTATTATCAAGAGAGAAGCCAAAGGAGAAGGTAAGTATAAAGGGAAGCTACCTATAAAAAAAAATTCTTGCAATAAGATAGGTAATTTTGCTTCAAGGTGTTCGGAAAGAGTTCCTAAGTCAAGACCTAACAAGCTTATATTTCAAAGGAAGTGTTATTATGCTGCTAATGAAGGTGTGACAAATGATGAATTTGATCAAGGGAATGTAAGTGAGGATGAATGGGTATTTATTGCTATCAAGGAAAATAATCTTTTGTCTACTGAATCTAGTAGTTGTACAAATGTGGACAAAGCCCTAGCTACTCAAGTTGAAGAGAAAGATGAATGGGTGATTGATAGTGGATGCTCTCATCACATGGCAGATGATAAATGTAAGATTGTGAGCTTGGAAAAGTATGATGGTGGTGTAATCCATAGCATAGGATGTATTTCTCTTGATGGTAAGCATAATACTGATGATGTCCTATATGTGAAAGGTTTGAAGCATAATCTTTTAAGTGTTGGATAGATGGTTGACAAGGGATACAATATTCAATTCAAGGATGGAAAGTGTAGAATATTGGGAAGTTATGGAAGTGTGATTGCTTCTAGTACAAAAACAAAAGGTAATATCTTTCACCTAAATGTTGCTAGTAAAAGTTGTCTGATTGCACAAGTTGATGAAAGTTGGTTGTGGCATAGGAGAATCTGTCATGTAAACTTTGACAATATTATCAAGATAATTTCTACTCAGGTTGTGAGAGATCTTCCTAAGTTGATAAAACCTAATAATGTTATATACAAGGAATTTCAGTTAGGGCAGCAAACTAGAGTTTCATTTCAGAGAAAACAACATAAGTCAAATGAAGTGTTGGATCTTGTGCATACTGACTTGTGTGGTCCTTCTAGAGTCAGAAGTCTACAAGGTTATGTAGGTATTTCATGTTACTTATTGATGATTATTCTAGAATGATATGGGTTACTTTCTTAAGGGAAAAATATAAAGCTCTGGAGAAGTTCAAGACTTTTAAGGCTATGGTTGAGATAGAGACAGGTCTGAAGATTAAATGTCTGATATCAGATAGAGGTGGTGAATTCATTTCTAGTGATTTTAATTCTTTTTGTGAAGAACATGGGATAAAGAGAAAATTATCTACACCGCGGACCCCTCAAAAAAATGGAGTTGTGGAAAGGAAGAACAAGACAATTGAAGAAGCTACTAGAACTAGATACTGAGAGGAAATGTTCCTCATATCTACTGGAGAGAAGCTATGAGTACTATTGTTTACACACTCAAATGGGTACAAGTCAAAGGTGATATTGGTAAGACTCCTTATGATCTATGGTATGGTCATTAACCTGCTATTAGATACTTCAAAATCTTTGGGAGTAGATGCTATATTAAAAGAGATGAAGATATAGGAAAGTTTGATGCTAGAAGTGATGAAGGAATCTTTCTTGGTTATTCTACTAAAGGCAAGGCCTACCAGTGCTACAATAAGAGATTGAGGAAAATGGTTGAAATTGCAAATGTCAAGGTTGATGAAGACATAGTTAGACCATCTAGAACTTGTGGATATGACTCAGATGATCATAATGACAGTTCAAATAAAGGAAAGAAAGTTCAGACTTCAAATAAAGTTCGGATCATTCTGATGAATCAAGAAAATCAAGAGGAAGAAACTAGTGAAAGTGCATAAGAGAGATCACAAGAGCCTAAAGTTCAAGAACATACTAAGACTCCAAGGTATGTGAGACTAAATCATTCAAAAGATCATATTATAGGTGATAAAAAAAAGGTGTTCAGGCTAGGAGGAAAATTGCCGAAGAATATTGTTTGATTTCAAAGACTAAGCCTAATAGTGTGAATGAAGCATGCAAAGATGAACATTGGGTCGAAGCAATGAAAGAAGAACTACAACAGATTGAGAAGAATGATATGTGGATTCTTATTCCTAGACCTAAGGAAAAAAATGTAACTGGAACTAAATGGGTCTTTAGAAACAAATTGAATGAGCAAGGTGAAGTTGTTAGAAACAAAGCAAGAGTGGTGTGTAAAGAATATTTTTAGATGGAAGGAATTGACTCTGAAGAAACCTTTTCCCCTATTACTAGGATTGAAGCTATGAGACTATTTATTGCTTATGTTTCTCACAAAAACTACAAGGTTTATTAGATGGATTTCAAATCAACATTTCTAAATGGAGAATTGGAAGAAGAAGTGAATTTTGAGGAACTTGATGGATTTCAATTGACTGATCAGGGAGATATGGTTTGTCAGTTGAAGAAAGCATTGTATGGACTCAAGCAAGCCCCAACAACATGGTATGCTAGATTGCACAAGTATTTGTTGAGGCTTGGACTTAATAAAGGTATTGTTGATAGTAACATGTATTTCAAGATTGATCATGATAAAGATTTGATTGTTGATGACATCATTTTTGGAGGAGATGATAATTTGTGCATGAAGTTTGTTGATGAGATGCAGAGTGAGTTTGAGATGTCTATGATTGGAGAGATGAAATTATTTTTGGGATTGCAAATTACTCAACTAGATAAAGGAATATTTATATCTCAATCCAAGTATGTGAAAGAATTGTTGAAGAAGTTTGGTATGGAAGGTTCAAAGCCAGTTGGTACACCTATGGTGACTAGATGTAAGTTGACACAAGATGATGATTCCCCAAAAGAAAATAAAAATAGATACAGATCGATGATTGGTGGATTTCTTTATTTGACTCAAACTAGACCTGATATCATGAATGTCATATGCATTGTTGCAAGATTTCAAGCTGATCCTAAGGAATCTCATGTGACTGCTGTGAAGAGGATTTTTAGATACTTGAAGGGGATAGTTGATTTTGGAATATGGTATCCTAAAGATGATGATCTTACTTTGATTGTCTTTACTGATGCTGATTGGGCAAGAGAAGTGAATGACAGAAAGAGTACTAGTGGTGGCACATTTTTCTTGGGAAAGAAGTTGATTTCATGGTTAAGTAAGAAGAGGAATGCCATTTCTTTATCTACTACAAAGGCATAATACATTGTTGTTGCTAACAATTGTACTCAAGTATTATGGATGAAGCAGATGTTGAAATATATCAAAGTTGTGTATGATGAACCTATTGCTATATTCTGTGATAATTCAAGTGAAATTAACATTTCTAAGAATCTAGTGCCACATTCAAATACCAAGCATATATCTATCAAGTTTCAATTTTTGAGAGAGAAGGTGAGCAAAAAGGAAGTCAGATTGGAGTATGTTCCTACTAAGGAATAGATTGCAAATATCTTTACCAAGCCTTTGCTTAAGGATACTTTTGAGTTTCTCAGAGGGAAGCTAGCGGTGATTACTCCTCTTAATCAAAACTAAGATGCATTAACTTGCATCAATCTGTGCATTTCATAGTCATATCTTGATCTGGATTGATGTTATGGTGGCTGCTACTCAGGGGGAGTAGTCAAATGATCAGAAATGTGGTTCAGAGCTTGTGTGGAGAAAAGAGTCAGAATCTAAGGGGAAGAAAGTGCTAAGAGATAGTTGTGTTGATGGTGTTTTCCACATCATGTGTTGCCATCAATGCCAAAGGGGGAGATTGTTGGATGTTGTTGATATTTGGTTGTCATTGATGTCAACACTATTGGCCTTTAATACATTAGAAGCTATATATGTCGAGGATATTGAGAAAATTGTAATGGAATGAGTTGCAGGTTGTCAATGATGTAGTGAAGTTCAATCTATTGGTGAGCTTAGTACGTTGATGATCAGAGGTTGTAAATTAAAGGGTTTTTTTTCAAGTATATCTAGTTTATCCACGTTAATTTTTAGAGATCCACATGAAGATTTGATCGAGTTATGAGCAATTATGTTCTGATAGTTATTATGTTGCTTCCGTTGGTGTTCCTTAATGAAGATAATGTGATTCTAGTAATTTGAGTTGTTGTGGATGCTTCTTTACTCAGTCATGATATTTTTGGATGTTTCTAGATCATACTCTATCTGTGTTGCATGTTCGCATTGATCGTTGTGCTTGTTATTGGTGATTTTCTCTTGTGTGTTCATATTTTTCATGTTCATGGCCAACATGGTGATGGTAGCATGTTGTGCATCTTCATGGAATAAATTTTGAAGGTGTTTTGTGTTCAAAGATTTTGTTTTGGGTCTTCATTATATTGTGGCTGACATTGGTTGATTCGCATTGAAAATTATTTATGTTTTGAGCCAACAGTTTGTATATGTTTCATTACTTTGTTGAAGCTAACATGTAGCGGGTATGTACAGGATCATGATGGGCCAAAAAGTGGGAATATGATGGGTATTTGTATGGTATGTGGCTGACAACTTTTTTTTAACCCAAAATTGATGAAATGAAAAGGGTTTTTAAAGAATATTCTTAGCTTTCCATCAATATAAATTATTCTTTACTTTGAATTTAATAAATAATTATTATTCATTTTCTATTTGAATTATGACTAAAGCCCTAATTGATCGGCTGATTGAAAAACATCTATAGCTTTCAAATGGTATCACATTTTTTGAATCTCAAACATGTGTCACATTCTATGTTTCACATACTATAGGATTAAAAAAAGGAAAATTGAATTTCATGAAGTTTTGACCAAGTTAAGGTGGTCAAACATACAAGTTTTTTATAAATTTTAAAAATTGTAATAAAAAAATTATAATTAATTATTTACTTGGAAAAAAATTACAAAAAAATATGCATCACATCCAAACATGAGTCCTCTACTTATATCTAAAATATTTAAAAATAATAATATCATTTTATTGTGGTTAGGGTGGTCAAACAGACACCTACTTATTTTTTCCCTAAAATTTAAGTACTACTACACTGAAATTTCAAATTTTCACCAAATAGATTTTTTTATTTTTAAAATAAACCTAGTAGTTTAGAAACTACATTTAATTTTCTACAGATTCTATTCTTACATATTTTTGAAATAATATAGATAACTTATTCAAATTTTTACATCAAGTTTTCTAGCTCTAATTTTTCTGAATTTTTTGCCACTTGAGGGCCTATTTTTTCCATAATGATCCTCCACATACCCTAGCAATGTAATTTCTTGTTGCAGATATATATAAGCGATTTTTTATTTCATTTAAAGGCATGCATGGTATGAGATGTGTGAATAATGTCTTAATCTTTCGAAGACAGAAACAAAGTATGAAGAAGAGTGAGCAGAGTGTGAAGAAGTGTTCATGTGCTTAACTGGAACTGTGATTAGGCATTAGAAGATGCTATTTTCTCAATTCAAAATCCTACAGATGTAATCCAAATGTTTCTATAAGACAATATGTCTTCCTTTGGGTTGTAAGCCTTGTTGTATTTGAGCAGTGAGCTCTAGGAAGTGTTCCTAAATGCATGTGCATTCCCCATTATTATTCTTTATACTTTTAACAAGGTATAATCTTGTGGACTGACCTCCACCATGGTTTTTCCCCTAATAGGGTTTGCATGTAGAAAATCTTGGTGTTATGTGTATTTCTGATGTGTTGATGGTTGATGCTTTCATGGATATTTATCAAATCTGAGAATAAGTTAAAAAAGTTTAATAAGTTTAATTTTTTGTGACAACTGACTGACCCCCCCTTCTTAGTTGTCTTCCCTTGTGTTTCCAACAACTTCATCATTCTGGAATGAGTCCAAAACTAGTGTCTAATGTTGTTGGTCCCAATCTATCAACTATGGATAATGCAAGGATATTTTGTCATTAGTATCTACAAACCTTACGGAAGTTGTAGCTAAGGTAGGGACTCTGGTCTTTTCAAAGCTCCATAAGTATCCAAGTTATATTCACTAGAGTCACAAGAATCCCATTCATATTCATTGGAATCCATATTGATATGGTCATCATCAGATGTAGATTTTACAATGAGGGTATTTACATTAAGGTTTTCAAACATGTTTTGGATATATAGGTAGTCATCTAGATGTTCGCAATTATCTGATGTCTCAACAATGGTAGAAGTAGCTCCTTCCTCATAAGAGGTGTTTTCAGCATTTTGGTAACACATTAGATGCACCATAACCCAACCCAAAATTCTTCAAGTGCCTTTCTATAATAATTGGTTCTCTTCTACCATGCAAACCAAGGCCACCTTATCTAGTAAATCCCATGCTTTTTCGTATCTAATATCCTTTACTTTTTTCATCAATAGGAAGGGGAGGTAGTGGTTGTTCCCATCCTTCTTCTTTGTAGATCTACAAAGATAGATCTTCTTCACACACTTCTTCATCTTTCGTGTCTCCCCACTTGGTGAAGATGGTGGGTTTGACTATCATTGTGATAGTTTATACATGTGTGATCTCTTTCAGACCTCCATATGTCTTTGGTGTTGGGGGAAGCATCCGAACACAAAAGGATTGATTGAAGTGATATTCCCCACAACCCTTGTCAAGCACTTGGATTTTGAGGTCGGTTTTAGGGGGCTTGGTTGATGAAGGTATAGTGAGGGATGAAGCTAGTGATGATGGGTCAACATATGAAAAGGAGAGGAAGGATATATCATTGTTGGGTATTTGGAGAATCTTTTTATATTTCTCTTCCAACTTGCCACAGTAATGAAATGGTTTGGGGTCGACATATATGGTAACTTCCTTATTGTCATAAGGAAATTTTAGGCATTGATGGAATGTAGATGGGACTGGTTTTAGAGCATGGATCCATGGTCAACCCAAGAGAAGGTTGTATGGAAGCTCGAGATTCAGTACTTGACATGTAGTTTCTATTATTGTTGGTCCTATCTGAATGGGTAGCCTAATTTTTTCTTCTAAATTTTGCTCCATGTCATCATAAGCTTTGATGGTGATACTATTATTTTTATCTATGACATCATTAGAGTATCATAGTTTTTTCACAAATGTTAAGGTATAAATTTTTAGACCTACATTGTTATCTATTAGTACTCTCTTGACTTTGTGTTTGAGGACACATAGTTCTAAATAAAGAGCTTGATTTTTGGAAAGATTTTTGCAAAAGGTCTTTCTCAAAAAAGACTAAATGATAGGTGGATGTGATATTCCCAGCCATGGCTTGAAATTGATCAACACTAAGGTTGTTTGGGACTGTTGTTTTGACAAGTGCTTTCTCCAGGATTTCCTTATGTGATGGCGACCATTTTAAGATCTCAAGGATGGAGATTAGGGAGGGAGTTTTCTTGAGTTGTTTCATAATGCTATAGTCACTTGATGGCTTACTTGTGGCTTTTACTTCCAATTTTGGTGCTCCTTGGATTGTTACTCTTCCCCTTTGGGTAGTCACATTACATTCAGGATCTCTGCCTAGTAGGGTTACCACATAGATGGTATGATCATCATTAGAGATGTTTCTTATGAGTTTTTCATAGGCAAAATTTGTGTTGCGGTAATCTTGATTTTTTCCTTTTTCATTTCCCCTAGAATGCTCGAGGATTGGATCCTTGTAGATCTTTAGGTCTTTATTTTTAAGACGAGGTTCTATGTCCACTTCTCCTTTTTCAATTAAGTCTTGCACGATGTTTTTAAGTCTCATGCAATTATTGGTGGTATACCCCTTGATTTTGTGAAATTCACATTTGTCATTCTTGTTATACCAAGGGGGTTTGAAGTTGGGTTCCTCGTGATTTGTTCTTTCATTAATCTTGATGAGATTCTTTTGGACTAGTTTGTGCATAATGATCTCAAGGGATTCTCCCAATGGAGTAAATTTTCATCATGGTTGGTCATATTGCCAAGGTGGCCTCCTTTCATTATCATGTCCTTGATTTTTTTGTTGGTTATTTGACTGGTTGTTATAAGGATAACTGAGTTGATTGTTATGTGGATTGTTTGAGACATAGCCTTGTTGAGTTGTTTAAACATGATTTTGTGGCACATTTGGAGTTTGTAAATTACGTACCACCTTAGCATTGACCACTCTATCATTGGTTACATTTTTGTTTCCAACCCATATCTTGGGCTTGAAATTTGAATTAGAAGGTTGATCATTGGGGTTGTAAAGTTTGACTACTCCCCTTGCAATGAGGGCTCTTTCAATGAGTATACATTTTTCAAAGGTTTCTTCGAATTCGTTAGGGCACAACACAATGAGTTGGGATTTGATGTTTGTGTGTACGTTGGAGATAAAGATGTCTACAAGTTGCTTCTCAAGAACGGTCCATTTACATTTGCTTGTCTTGTGTCTCCATCTTTGTAGATATGAAGCAAATGACTCACCTTGACTCTATTTTATTTTTTAGAGATCAATGATGGTTATATCTTATTCGATGTTATATGAGAAATGGTTAACAAATTTATCGAAAAACTCATCAAATGTTTTGATACTAGGAGGTAGACAAGAGAACTAGTCTATAACAGGTCCACTGAGACTTTGTGGGAAGAGTCTCATTAGATAAGAGTATCATTTCATTGTAGTTCCATGCAAGATATTTAAAATTCACATACATTCTCTATTGGATCTCCTCTTCCCTTCTACTTGTCAAATTTTGGTATTTCAAAGACTTTGGGGAAGGGTACCATAGATAGGTTTTGATAAAAAAGATATGGAAAAGTATCCTATAGAGCATAACTCTTTTTTGGCTTTCCAATTTGTATGTCCGATATCCTTTGGTCGATGGTTTGTAGTTGTACGTTTATGTCATTGGTTGGTGCACTTGTTGGAGGATTTTGTACATTGTAGCTCTGTTGTCCCATGATATTTTTTGGGTTATCAACAAGATATTGTGCAGTTATGGGACTTTGAGGACCATGTTGTGTATAAGGTAGGTTGGTTCCTTTTTGTGAGTTGAAAATATGGTGATTTTGTTGTGTACCTTGGTACTGATTTTGAAGTATCCCTTGGTATTGATTTTGTGAACCCCCTTGGTATTGATTTTAAGGGATACTTTGTTGTGGAGTTTGGGGTGTACTTTGATAGTTTGTTTGTGGTACACCTTGTTGTTGTTGGTTTTTCTAAAGGGTACCTTGGTATTGTGTTGATGGTACACCTTGTTGTTGTGGATTGTGTTGAAGGGTACCTACAATAGAGGCTTCACTACATATGATGCCTACTCCACTCAATCTAGAAGCTATTGATCCATAAATGAACTAGTAAACTATAGATTGCATGCACCCAATGCAGATCCACAAATAATTACACCTAAGAAGAGATCATTTTTAAGTAGAAATAAAATTGCATGGAACTCTAAACTAGACTTGATGCAAGCTTTTGAAAAGGTTTTTTCATGTATGGCTCTAATACCATGTTAAGATTTCTAACAAGATCATAACAACAACAACTTGAAACTTCCATAAAAGCACTTGTGCACTATGAGCCTAATCTAAATTATCAAAGAGATTAATAAAAAGGTTGATTAAAATGTACAATGTGACCTTTCTTAAATAGGCAATGTAGTGAAGCTAGTCATATCAAACACAATAAGTGACTAACCCTTCAAAGATGGAACATTTGTTAACTCACATGACAAGTGTTCTAGTGAGTGGCAAGTGACCATGCAAGATGTGTCTCACAAAGTGAGAACACTTGTCTCAACCACATGAGGTGAGACAAAAATCAAGAAATCTTACATAAGTGAGCTTAAGTGTAGCATGAATAGGAATCTACTAAGTATGCTAAAAGCTAACTATTTTAATAATACCTTTTTTCACACTAACAATTTATAGTTTTTGAAAATCTTCTACCATATGAAAACATCGACTTTCTTATTCACTAGCAAAAAGTAAAAAGTGTGGCAGACTACATTTGAAAGACTCGCCAAAGAGATAAGTGCATATTTCAACAAATACCACACAAAAGAAAAGTGTAGATACATGTTTATTTATTACTACAAAAAGGTCAAAGCTAAAGAAATTTTTAAGATATTATAAAAACATCATTAATGTATTAAACTAAGTATAATAAATTACAATAATAAAAATGATAACATATTATTATTTAAAAAATATAAAAATATTATTAAATACATTATATGATACTAAACATAGTTTCAAAATATACATTATTAATTATTAACAATATTGTTGAATAATTATTAAATAATATTTTAAATATATTATTTATCATTATATTAATATATTAATAATAATTTATTATAATTATAGTAATTATAATAATTATAAATATAATATATATAATAGTTATATAACAATATTAATAATCATTTAGTTTATGCTCCATGTTACTTTGCTTTCTCATCCAATCGTGCCAAGTAAGAGTTATAGCATAGCTGACCACGTTTCAAAACTATGCTATGCACACCAAGTGCATATTTATAATTTTTAAAAAGCTTATGTCATATAGCCACCTCGACTTTTTCATTGATGAGCAAGAAAGCCCTGTTAAGATGACAAGTGGTAGAAAATACCACACAAAATAAAAAAGTGTAGGTAGTTGCCTATTTTTTTACTTAATTCTTAATGCAAGAAGACCAAAACCAAATAAAATCAAAACATATTATAAAATCATTATTAATATATTAAACTAAGTCAAATAAATTATAATAATACAAACAATAATATATTATTATTTAAATAAAAATATATTATCATTTGTATTACTATAATTTATAATTTATTAAATATATTATACAATATTAAACTTAATTTCAAAATATAAATTAATAATTATTAAATAAAAATTTAAATATATATATATATATATATATATATATATATATATATATATATATATATATATATATATATATATTCACATAGAACCATCCATGTACCACTTATCTTGTAGTCTAATTTAGCCTTATTGTTGGTTTTTTTGGTGCTTCCTTATCCCCTAGTTGTGCTTTAGAATAAAAACAAATATGAAAACGGCCAACTGAGCTTTCATCTCCACAATATCTGCGTAATGAGCTCATTTTACATGAAGTTCAATTATTGAAGACTCTGACTGCGATGCTCACTTGACACTAATAACAATGGTTACTATACATGAAGGATGCATACGCTGCAGATATATCATTAGAAATTGTATGTTGATCTGTATGATCTTTTTGTTTTTCTTTTCACCATTTTGATCCCTCTTGCTTTGCTTAGACCTAGTGTTTCCAAATCAATTGACATATTCTTAAAAGATATTCTTTTGCCACTTTCTAAGCATAAAAAAAATCATTTCTTTTCTTATTTGTTTTTCATCGCTTCTGCTTGAGGTACAAAACTTAAAATTGTGTTTTTTTTTTCAGTTAAACTACTGGTACCTACAAGATCTTTTGAAATAATAACCATTTCTTTCCAAATAATCCCACCAGCACATTTGGATTCTAGGACAGATCCAAAATTAACCGGCATGCCAGTGTGAAGATATCGATGAAAATATTAAATATTCACTAACTTCTCACAGTACCCAACAAGAGAAGCCTAGCACCCATAACACTGAAACTCCAGTTAGATGAGCTTTATATAAAGGCTCTCTACATATATATATAGCATGCTCTACACAGGTAAATACCTGTAATACTATAAAAGCTTAAGTATCCGCCACCTAATAAGGAGTAGAAAGTCTTTCACCATGAAAAAGCAAAGCAGGACACCCTCGTCTGTGGTTGTATTTGATCTTGAGAAAGAACAATATGTTGCTCCAACTACTGGAGCCTCTCCTCAAACGAAGAACCCAGACATGGACGATCTTAGGGCTACTAAAACTAACAATATTTTTAAAGAGATTACAATCTACAAAAGGGTATGACTAATAAACATATAGATGTACAGGTATGTTATGTGATATTTTATGTTGTGTTTCTCTGAATTGCCAAATGTAATCATGTAATTTTTCTATATAGGCTGCAGCTGAATTGATAGCAACTTTTATCTTAGTATTTGCTGGTTGTGGAGGAATCATGGTAGAAGCCAGGGACAAGGTCTTAACTAATGTTGGGGTTTGTGCTGTGTTTGGACTGGTTATAATGGCACTAATCTACACTGTGGGACATATCTCTGGTGCTCACATAAATCCTGCAATAAGCATTGCCTTCTCATCTGTGGGAAAACTTTCTCTTAAGGAGGTGAACTAATCCAGCATACCAAATGCAATTTGGGTTTGAACTTTGCATCCTGGGCTCACTTGGAAAAAGAAATGTTCAAAATATAAGATTGAATTGGAATCTAAATGACCCCTTAATATGTTTATGTCATGATGTGAACAATGCCAATATCGATGTTTTGTTTTTATGTTTTTGAAACTGTCAGCTGCCCATTTATATTATATCTCAGATTGTGGGTGCCACAGCGGCTGCAGCTGCACTAAATATAATTATTACAGATGTCCCCATTAATGTTGCTGTCAATGATCCTAAGGAATATTATTTGGCATCACTGGTGGTGGAATCCATTATCACCTTCATACTCTCGTTTGTTATATTTGCAACAGCCACAGATAGTAAAGCAGTAAGTCAGACAATTTACCTCAACTCTACTGATCTATACCACATTTGATTGACAAATATATCATCTAGTAACATATTCTCACTATGAGAACACCATGAAGGAGGTGGACAGAGGCAAATAAATATAAACACTAATTGAGGCAAAGTAATATATAAACCTTCAATTGCTTGTCCAAAAACGGTTTACATCTGTCTCTTATATAGAGGACTTAGAAATATAAGAATGATTCTAGAAACTACTTAATAGAAACATCTAGAAAATTATTATAGTCGGCCGACCTTACAACAAAAATAAAATATTCATCATAAGAAGATTCTAGAATATAGTAGAAATTACCTATTTCCAACACTCCCCCCTAATTTCTACTATCAACTAATTACATCAATAATTACAATACTACATCACATAGATTATTCTAGAAAAAGCTAGTATCGAGGTTTTTCTTCCTTAATTTCGACCATGAATGCTGTGGCATTCCCCAATCTCTTTTGCCATTGACAGTTGTCTTCTTTCTCTTCTTTGCCTTACGGTTGCAACCAACTCTTCAAACTTTCTCGAATCCTAATCTTTATGCCTTAACTATGCCTTTGTCCTTGTCCAACTGCTGCGGCAGTCCTTGAACTATTTAACTCTTCAAATCTTGAATCTGGAACTTCCTAGAATCTTGCCTTCTATAGATGTCTTGCCTTGCCATGATTACTATCATCTTCAAACTTATTATCTATTATGCCTTTCTAAAAAACTTTGCTTGATTGCCATGAACTTTCACTTGTGAACTTTTATATTTAAACAAATTCTTGGTCATACCTGTTATTTTCTGCCAACTGGATCCGTAAACCCATCCACAATCCATTTTCATACAATATTCCATAGAATCCTTCTTGCACTGCCTATTCCAACATGTCTTTTTAGAATGACTCTTCAAACCACAAATACTGCAAGGATGTAAGTCCCAACATCTATCCTTTGTATGTCATTTCCTGTTACAATGACAACATTGCACACATTCCTTTTCTTTAACAAATTTGGTTACACCTGTATTATTTCCTTTACCTGTCACATATCCAAGACCTTCATGCTTTGGCCTCATTATTGGCTTAATTGGCTCTCTCATTCCTTGATCATGCCTTCTTAAACCTTTACCTTTGTATCTCATTCTTTCCATGATCTTTAAACCAACATTCATTTCATTGTCATTACATCTAACAACATTATCATTTTGACAATTTTTATCACAAATTTCTTCAGCAAAAACACATTTCTCAATGCACGAATTCAAATCCTCTGTACCACAAGAAACATCACATACAGATTTTGACTTCAAACATTCATTCAATTTTGTAATTTCTTTCATCTGCAAACTATTTGCTTCTTCTAATTTTTTTAACTTCTCTTCTAAATTATCAACCAATTTCACTCTTTTTTCCAATTCCTCATTCCTTGTATTAATCTCATCAAACAATTCTAGTTTTTCTTCAAGCTCTTTATTTTTCTCTCTAAATTTGCACAATTCCTTCACCTGCAAATTATTTATTTGTTCCACAAACTTTAACTTATCCTCTAGCTCTTCAATTGCCTCTATATAAAGATTACATTTTTTTGCCCCCATTTCTTTCCTTAATTTCTCCAATTCTTTTTCTAAAAAATTCTTTTCACATTTTAAACTTGTATTTTATTTCTTCACCTTTATTAATTCTTCTTCTAAATCTTTTGTTTTCTCTTTCTTTATTCTATCAGCTTTTCCCATTGAATCAAACAAATAAACTTACCTCAATTTTGCAATCTTCGCCTGCCTTCACTCTTCCACGATTTCCTTCAATTGGCTGTAACCTTTTGAAACCCTTGTTGCAATCTTTCTTCAAACTTCACAAATCATCACTTTCAACAACTTTTTGACACATATTATCTCACAATTCTTTTTCTTATGTAATCTGAAAATTTCAACAAAAAATGTACCAAACCTTAACTAGGGCAACACAGATTTACTATGACAACCCTTTTTGTAATTAAAAAAAAAAACTTTTCATAAATTCTCAAGCCAATGCTACCATTACCTCTATTTGAATAACACCATTCACAATGGTTCTGCTACACCGATTCCCTCCTATTTAACAACTTCGTGTACCTTCACTCTTCAATTTTCTGATTGTGTCTACTTTTCACTAACGTTTCTTTGTGAGAACTCCTTTCTCTTACGGAAATGATCTTCCAACTTTGATCTACAAATCCCTTATTCAGCTGCATCTGCAAATCCTTATTGTGACGGCTTCTTCTTTAACCTGATCTAGCACCTCGCGGAATAGCTACAGCTTTCCTTTATCCCTTGCACTCTACACACACCATCAACTTCTTTACAAGACTTTTCATGAACTGTGGCTACCTCATTTCTTTGGCAGCGATCTTTCTTTGAACTCTGGGCGGCAATCTGCAATGGCTGGGTGATTCCTTCATACTAGAGTCAGCTTTGGGTGATTCCTTCAGACTAGCATCAACTTCAATCTGCAACGATCCATCTGCGATCAGCACTTCTTTTCTTTGCACACTGAGATCCCAGATCTGGTGACAGCTACAACGATCTTGAATTTTTTTTTACAATCGACTTCTTAACAGGAATCTTCCTTCAAGTGGCTTCACTTCTGTGCAGCGTGGATTCCTCAGCGATGCCTTGGTACAATATATAATCCTTTCCTGCGGTATGTGGGCTTATATTCTAAACTTCAGTCACCGTCAACCTTGGTCTTCAATGCTCTTAGCAATTCCCGTGCCTGCGGGCACAATGCACTTCTGATTTGATTTCAGATGGTAGTGAATGGAAATCGGGTTACAAACCCTAACTGATCTCCTTAGACTTCCGTTCTCAGCCACTATACATTCGGTGACCTTTCTTCACACTGTTACAAACCTTCAACTTGGACAATTCACCATCGGCTCTGATACCAAATGAAGGAGGTGGACAGAGGCAAATAAATATAAACACTAATTGAGGCAAAGTAATATATAAACCTTCAATTGCTTGTCCAAAAATGGTTTACATTTGCTTCTTATATAGAGGACTTAGAAATATAAGAATGATTCTAGAAACTACTTAATAGAAACATCTAAAAAATTATTATAGTCGGCCGACCTTACAACAAAGATAAAATATTCATCATAAGAAGATTCTAGAATATAGTAGAAATTACCTATTTCCAACACACCATGTGAAAGAAAAAAAATTGGAGTTGGGTGCATGTTTATGGCACAATACTAATAATACTAATAATGGTTAGACACCAAAGAAGTTTTTGAAAAGAAATCAATTATATTTGACGATTGAATTGGATGGAACACAGTTAATTTTAATTAATCATCATACCACATACTATCTATGCAGTTCATATTATACCCCACTACTTGAAATTTTTCCGTTATAATATCTAACAAGCAAGTCTGTGATGCTTTGTTCTTCAGCAAGGTCAAATGGTAGGGATTGTTGTGGGTGGTATAGTTGCTTGTAATGCTTTACTTGCAGGGTATGTACGGAACTAATAAAGAACTGTTTTCATTTATATTTTGGGTGGAGTGCATTTTGTTTGAAATTTAATGCTTACTAAATCGAGAATGTCTTACATCCAGGGTACTGTCAGGAGCTTCCATGAACCCAGCAAGATCTTTGGGGCCTGCACTGATAGCAGGCAAATATCATGGTCTTTGGGTGTATATTGTTGGACCTGTTATTGGTGCCCTTTGTGGAGCTTGGTTCTATAAGGGTATTTCTATGCAAGAATAGATAAGAGTTTCTTAAGTCTGGAGGGTTGGCCATCATGGCAAGGTGGTACTATAGTATCTATTTTGAACTTTGTATTTTGCATATTTTTAAAAATAAGGTTATGGGTAAATGGTATTTCAAGTCATTTAGGTTATGGATAGATGGGATTTGAAGTCATTTACGTTCTTTTTTAATAGAAGGGTGATCATCAATGTAAAGTGGTATGATAGTTTGATTTTTAGTTTGTATTTTGTATATTTTAAAAAATAAAGTTATGAGTAAACAAGGATTTGAAGTTTTTTCATTTCCAGTTTCATTCTTAATGGTGTCTTGGGAAAAGGGAGTCTTGCGCTCAGCAAGATTCAATTTGGTGGACTCATTTAGAATCATTTAATTTTCTCCAGCAAACCAAAGATCCTTTGAAAAAACACTTGTTTTTGACAATTTCCACCAATTGATACTAGATTATGTTGATAGCACTTCAATGTGTTACAAAACTAATCAATTATAATGTTCTCATCTTTATGCTATGTAAATCAGGAGACTAAGTATAATTTAATATAAAAAATTAAAAGACAAATATATTTTTGGTCTTTGTTTAGATATTAATTTGATAAATGAGATATTTTTTACATAAGTATTTATAAAGTTTTTCCATTAATTTATATTATGTTGAGGTGTATATTTTAAAATTTCAATATGTGATTTCTATATTAAAAAAATTGGTTAATTTTATATAGTATGCTGAGGTGTATAATTGATTTCTTTTAAATTTAAATATGTGACTTATATTTAAGTATTGGTTTTTCTATTTTTCTTGATGACTTCAATAAGAAAACTCCATCTAAATTATTAAAACCAGTTCAATTTATTCAATTAAATCTAACTAATTTGGAAAAGCAATATAATATATGCAAACTACTCTTAAAAAATAAATTGTTCACTTTAGCCTCTAGTTATAGTTAACAAATTGTGTTTTTTTGGGGGTACCCTTTAGTATAACATTTATTTTTAGTAGTATCATGATCTCAATAGAAGTTTAAGTTTCTCACTTTTTTCTATTAAATTATGGTTTAGTATAAGCAAAGTGAGAAATTAAAATTTGAATAGGGTGCGGGGAGGAAAGGCTTGGAAGGAATAGAGGAAAATGCAACCCAATGAAGATGGAAATGGAGTTTCTATAGAGGATTCTGATAATGATCAAATAAATGGTATTAGCCATAGGAATATGAGGAGGAGGAAACATTACTCGATATTTGGCTAGATTGCCAATAGCGTTCCATTTCTACATGCCACAAGGTAGTGTTCTCAAGTAGGTCAACTCAAGTGATGAGGAAGGGCTCTTCTATCACACCAATTTCTTTAACAAGGAAGGTTTTTTGAAGTTTTAATTATCATGGGTCACAAAAGGCTACATCAAGGATTTATCCTTCCTCTACCCTACAAAATAATTTGGGATATTCTTTCCTTTTGAGGAGGCACATTTGGAGGCGAGGCCCCTAACCTTGCCAGTGAGTGATTTTTCTACTATCCCCTCTTGCATGCACTTATCTAAGGTTGGGATGGTTGGATTTGACAGGTTGATTTTTTAATTGGTTAGAGTGTTGTGGTGTTGGGTGTTGATGTCTCTGACGATTATTGCCTAGTGATGCATTGCCAACTATGACTACTATATAGGTTCTAGTGGGGGTAACCTATCTCTTGGGATGAAGTTATTTTCGATAAATTGTTCAGGCTTTATCCTTGATGCTTATTTCAAACTCTAGTGTTGACAGAGTTTCATTTAAGCATGAAAAGCATCTCATAGGGAATTTTCTTAGGGAAAGGCCAAACATTGATGTTTTCAAGAAATGGGTCATAATAAAATATGTTTTTTATGGCCACTTTGAGTTTGTGGCAATGATGAAGGGTTTAATTTTTATCTCTTTCTTGGGCAATGGATATTGTACTCAAACCCTCTTGGATGGACCATGGTTTATGGGAAAGTTGAGGCTCTTTTTTTATAAGTGGACTTCAAGCTTTGATCCTAAAAAGGAATACATAACTAGAGCTCATATTAGGTGAATTTGATAAGCTTGCCTTTGGGAAATTGGGAGGCAAAGGTTTTAAAAGGTATAGCTTCCTCAATTGGTTAGTTCATTGTCTTCGATCTAGTGATCATTTTAGGAAAATTTCTATTGTTTATTAGATTATGTATGTATGCAAACATGGGTAAGGTGCTTCCTTCTTTTATTACCTTGTCCTCTAAATTGGGTGAATGGGTGCAACTTATTATTTATGAGGACTCCATGATAATGTGTTGAAATTGCAATATAGTTTACCACTCCTCCTTTAGATGCCTAATTGATCGGAGGTAAAAATAAATTAAGAAGAAAAATATATAGAGGTGTTTGATTATTGATAAGGGATGCATTTAAGAGTCCACAATTTTTGGGCCATTTTTGGGGATGGCAGGGGACGACAAAGGGAATCATTATATAAAAATAGGGAAAATTTAAAATGTATAGAGAAATTTGAAATATCATATGATAACATTGATAAAGCATTCATATATATATTATAGAACCTTAATATATAACATTTGTGTCTAATTGAGGGTTCGTGTGAGAGTCAAGATCAAACAAATTAGCAAACGTCAAAATTAATTCAAATCTATTTCATAATTCATTGTCAATATGCATATGATATTAAAGAATAATATACAAGTTACAAATTCCCAAAGGATACAAATTACACTTCCAATTATAATAGGAAAATACAAAAAGGAATGTACGCTATTGTCCCTAATCTACATCTCTCAATATTGCATCAAATCAAAGTCCTCCTTTGAGACACTACCACTGTGAGCATTTACCTCATCGAATAGAATCCCAACCAATCCCTTTGGTTCCTTCTCCTCATCAACCTAGGTATCAACTTTGGGATCAACATACCACCATAAAGTTGGGTTCTATTGATACTCTAGAGTCTAACGATCCTAAATTCGAAGAGCACTATGCATGACCACTAGCTTCTTTACTCATCTAGTGGAAATTATATTTTTCTTGATGGATTGGATTAAGCCATATGTGGAAAAATTCCTCTCTACAACAAAGGAAATTACAACTTGTGAAAGGAGGAAAATAACAAGCATCCTCTAATGTATCCTTCTTGTACCATGTCCATAATCTAATAGGGTTAGTTTGAGCTAATGTAGCTCTATCCATCTTTGCCTCTATTTTACTTGATGAGGGGAAAAATAGGGTTCACCAAAATGAATCAACAAAGTGATGAACCACTATTTTTTATAAGACCCTCAACACTACAATTATGTGTATGATAAGATGCAAATAACAATAAAAAATGATAGCTAACTGTTATAACAACTATGAGGGAAGTTTTTAGAGCATAAAAAGATGTGTACCTTGTCAAAAACTTGTTCTTTTAGGCTACAGAGGACTCATTCGCCTTTGGTGGCGAATGGGTCCCTATTAGGGTTTCTAAAACTAAGATCAAGGTCTCGTTCCTTGATGTCTGCACTCTCAAATTCTTGGTTATTAGCTTCTAGAAGTCTGTAGGTAATTCTATAGCTTCAAATCTTTGATTTTGCACTTTAGATGACAACTTTTGCAACTTGACAACTTTGACAATTTTTCTCCTAACTTGCTCCACTTGATCTTCAACCTGTAAATCTACAATCACACACTCAAGAGGAAGAAAAAATTTTGCTCAGTCAAACCCCTTGTAGGTAATTAAACCAAATGATGAAATGAAGCATGAAACATGAAATATGAAATTGATATCACCTTGGATGATGTCTTGTGAAACAAATCCACAGACTAACATGTAGTGGCAATGAAAAATGTAGATCTTGGATCCTTGAATATGATGTGAACAATTCTTGCAAGTATATATTCAATGCTACATCCACTTTCTTAGTTCAAGAACATGCATGAATGCATCAAACCCTTGTCATGATGATATGATCTTGAATTGCTACAATAAACTCTTGAAATCTGCCTTGAAATGTCTTATGAATGCTCTTGTAATGCTCTAATGCTTGTAAACTTGAATGATTTAAGGCTTAGAATGAATTAATAGGAGAAACAATGTGAACTAACCCCTTATACTAAATTAGGATATTAGCCCCAAAATTCAAACAATTAAGGCTGACACTATATGATCTAGAAGTAAAATTTATTAAATTCCCACCAGAATTAAATTTGAAATGGGGATCCTCATTGAGGACCCATTTTCCACCTAGGGTGAATGGGTCTTGGCTCAGTTTTCCAAGACCTAACCCCAAGGGATGGAAAGAGCATTAAAAACCTGTTTCAGATCAACTCGTAAAGGGGGCTCCTATTAAGGGAGGACCCATTTGCCACCTAGGGCGAATGGGTCCTAGCACCATTTTTTTAGGACCTAAATTTTCCCAATTAAATGTTTTATTATTTAAATTATGCGGATCGGGATAGATCTTCGGGTGGTGTCAAAAATAAGGTTTAAATTTGAATTAATGGAGGTTAATTAACTCCAATTAACCATAATTAATTAAGACCACCCTAGATAAATGTGAAAGTTCTTTACAACACTTAAATAAGGTACAAGTTTAAATATATTTTATTAAGGGGCCCATTAAGCTTAATTAAGTAAATAAATCCTAGAAAAGTGTGAAAGTGTGTTACAAACCCTTGTCAAACCAAGTAAGGGAAAAAGGCTCCTTTTTCCATTACTACATTACTAAATGTTGGACCATGAAGATTTCTCAAGGAAATACATTCTATGTGAAGTATTATAGATTCCTCATCTGAATACATCTTTTGAAAGGCCTTCATTAGCCCTTCTTTTACCTTTTCATCATCACAAGGAGGCAACCTTCCAACCTTTAGTGCATAGCATTTGAGACTAAGGGAAAAGGTTACCATATGAAGTAAGTTGTTCATTGCGTTCCACCTCCACATCATAATGGGTTTAATATTTTTCTCATATAATCCTAAAGTAGGACCATTAGCTAGAAAAACATCTTTAGATCTTTCCAAGCATACTGTTAAATGTCTCATATATCTCTCCAAGACTAGGAGAGTCTATATCAATGTATCTAATTACATCTACAATAGGTGAGGTGAAAGAGAAAATATATCTACAAAATAAAAATAAAATATTTCAAAATATTTAATGAAAAGTTAATTGGAAATTTAGAAACTTTAAAATTTGAAACATTGAACAATAGAATTAAAATATTAGAACTATAAATTTAGTATGAAAATTAGTAATTTAATATTTAATATTTAATAAAATTAGTAATTTAGTTATATAATTAGCAATGGCTTACCTTACAATAGACCACCAATAGTCGTCAAGGATCCTTTGTTTGATGGATTTTCCTCTAGTAGAGATTGAATTAGGCCATCTACTTCACTTTGAATTCACCATCATCAATTGCAAAGGCTCATGCACTTCAATTGAATTGTCTCTAACAAAATAAAGTAACTGGCATATCTTGTCTCAATAGGTTGGAGGAATCCTTCTTTGAATACATCTTGAAGAGAGAAAGTGAGTGTGGTAGTTGCAAATAAGCATTTGAATATCTCTAGCTTCTACCACCACTTGCTTCACCCAATCTATTTTCCTTATGCCTTTTAATGCATTTTTATATACATGAACACAACATAGGGTCCAAAATATGTGCTTGTAAGCACCCTCCACCATCATACCAACCAATTTGCACATGTGTTGAATTAGTGACCACTTGTACAACATTTGAATCCCAAACCTACTTTATGGCATCTCTCAAAATGCTAAACTAGAATTTTGCATCCCTACACTTCCTTGAACAATTCACAACTCTAAGAAAATAAGAGTCAACTAGGCATGTGGCTATGATATTGATGATTGGTTGAAGTATAATATTGGTCCACCCATCCATCACAATAGAACAACCCATCCTACTCCAAGATTGCCTCAATTCCTCCATTAGCAAGTTAACCTTAGAATAATCTTTGTCTAGGAGGGTAGTGTGTAGTTTATGATCTTACATCTTTGATCATTTGTTTGAAATAAGAGGAATGAGCCACATGAAGTGGGATGAAATGGACATAGAAAATTTTGGTAATGAAATACTTTTTTGCATTTTGTGCCTACATATTAAACATTAAAAGTTGTGTCACATTTTTATAAAGGAAACGGCCAACACTAATCTAACTTTTAAACTTCAATCACTAGAAAGTGGCATATATGTTTTTAATTTTGAAAGCATGTAAACTAATAAAATGTGTATTTTTTAGTTTATTTTATGCTTGTATTTTTTTGAAAAAATAAAAAAATTATTCGAATATAGTTTTTTATAAATTAACACTATAATTTAGTTGTTGATAAAATGCTAAAAAATGACGTTACATGGGACGTCAAGCTTTATATAGTAAATTTTCTTTTTTTTCCTTCAAATTTTTTGTGTATATTTATAACTGTAAACTTTAGGGCATGGATATATTTTTCTATAATTTTAATAAATATATATTTTTAAATAAATATTTAAATGTGCATGAATTAAAACGCAATTGTTTCTAGTCAATGTCAACTTTTATATTAAATATTTATCTAAAATAGAAAAAAAATTATGATATCTTGATCTTGATTCTTTTCTCTAGGGAATCATATTTTTTAATTTTGTTTTACTAAGTTTTAGTATTTTTCTTGGCACGATAATCAACCTAATATTTTTGTGTTGATAACCTACTTTTAGTAAAAAATAAAAATAAAATATAAATAATAATTGAACTATTAAAAAATATATATATTTTAAAACTACACTTATGGATATACAAAAGGGTACTTTTACATTAAAAAATATATATTATTTATATGAGGAGTTGTTGAAATGTTAAATTTTTCAAATAATTACATTTTTTTAGTAAATTGGCCTCAAAGTGGTGCTACATATGCATTTAGCCAACAATTTTAGTTGGAAAAGTTGCAGAAGTATTTAACTTATCTAGAATGAATACCTATTTTCAAAAAATTGTTTCACCTATAGACCTCATTTTTGCCTTCACATGTGCAATCTATGAGCCTTTAGCTTCTCATTATCCTTTATGTCTAGATAAACCTTAATTTTGTAGCTTGTAACACCCAAGAAATGAGACCATACCCTCATGTAGATCCCTCTAAAATATGTATTGCAAATGTGACATAATCAAACCCTACCCCCCCCCCCTAAATTTTTAATTTTGGTATCTAGGGTTGTCACAAGTTGGAGCTCATCGATGTTTTTGTTAAAAGGGCCCTTTGAATAAGTTTTCAATATTTTTAAAGGGAACTTAGATTGATTCTTTGGAGCTATTCACCTCCACCCCCAACACTTCCACACTTTGAAGAGGTTGAAACCCTTGCATTGATTTTTTTTCTTCCATTTCATTGTCACTACTGTCATTCTCACTATTGCCCATGTTTTTTCGATATTTAATTCAACTTTAAATTGAAAAAAAATTATAAAAATTCAAATATTTCTCAAACACACATCACAAGTACAACTATGACTAGCTCAAGAATACATCATATATATCCAATGTAGTAATCCACACAATACATCACATGTTCACATAAAGAAAAATTGGTAATGTGGAAATGAATTATGAAACCTATTGCATGCATCATCCCATTTCCTAATTCATGATCATATAAGCTCGTTATAACAACAATCAAACATCCCATACTACTTGATGTTTTCATTAACAAGGAACCGGTATAACAATATGTACAAACCTTAGGCCATTTACACAAGTACTCGAGGATTTATTGACATGTACACAATGAGTGGCTAATACATCCACAAAAGTGACCAACACCTACCCTTTTAGTGCATCCCAGATAGAAAAGGAAATTTAGTGTATTATGTACTACACAGTGGGTCTCATCCTTTTCCTCAGTATTTTGCACCAACCATGATGATGGAAAGCATCCCATACTACTTGCGATCATCATCGAGTAAAGAGTATAGTTAAAACAAAACACGTCACATGTAACACACAAATTCCTTTGATACACCAATGCGTATGTTGAACTCTTGAGATGAGTATATATTGGCAGTCATCACTTGCATGTTGATGGCCTTAAGGCCCACATGCCACTAGAAAAAACCAATCAACCCTCTAGTATAGCACTAGGCACATCACCTACATGTTGGTGGCCCTTATGCCCACATGAAACTAGCAAAAATCATCTAGGCCTCTAGAGTTACAAGGGCACCCGTAGCCTATATGTTGTTGGCCTTAAGATGTGCATACCACTAGTGAAAACAATCCTACTATCCATGAGATATGACTAAACAATCTACAGGAAGAGCACGCTCCCTAATTACTATTAATTTGGAGCATCAATAAGAATATCTTGGGTGGGTCATAGAATTTATCCATTGGTGATCACCTTGGATGGAGTGAAATAGCCCATGTCTTAGAGGTATACAAATTCTACCTATGCCCCATTGGGTCCTTACTCCATCCATCCTATGTTGCCTAATTTATCCATATATACCTCAATTTAGAATTGTGACATTAGAAAGTACCAATACATAGACCAAAATGAATTATGTGAAAGGTTTATATCATGGCTAAATAATTCAGGTTGCATTACCTAAAAGTGCCTTGGTAAACTATTCAATTATTTTATAGGTGTAGGGATAATTTATCAACACATAAATGACACATTGAGTCCCTATAAGATGGAATCTATCCAAACACGTACATAAACCCATACAAACTTATAAGGAATCAAAGTCTATTACTTCTATTAATTATTATTTAGAAGCATATTATTTAATAGGCATGATTAGTCCATAATTATAATAGGAAATAAAATGCCATGCCATATTGGTAGTACTTAACCTTGTAGTTGGAAAAGACCACAATAATGAATGCAATCCTAAGCTCCACACAAATCTAAGTGTATCTTAAAGATGGGAAACTATCCCTTGTAAATGAGAACAATCATTGTTCACCTCATTAGATTATGTTAGCTAAATTTTACATCATAAGTAGATATGAGTTATCTATTTTCCTTAACTCTCATGTTTCCTTAACTCTTTCATAACCATATTATGCCAATTTAGCCTCAAATTGAAGCCTAATCAAGAGAAAGAAGGTTAAGCAAGTTAGGAACAACCCCAACCCTAGATTTATTCCCCCAAACCCTCCCCCTAAGTACTTGAGGTCACAAAGGCATACTTCACCCAAGGACTGCCTACATACCTACTTCCAAATGGGATCAAAGTCACACGTACTTCTCCTCACCAGGTTTCTCTCAAGGAACACACACACGCATTCCCAATAATTAGGATTTGTTAATGTTTTCCCTCAATTAATAACTTTTAGCAATTATTAGAAAATCATAATTAAGTTAACAATTTACCAACCCATACTCTATCACTTCCCTTTAAGGATGTTGAGGTCTTGGCTCTAATTCCACCCATTATCATTCATAAACCAACTTGAACGTCCCAAGGTTTGTCTTATCAACATAGGGGTTAGGATTATTAGTCAATATAAAATTACCTTGGCTCACACAAACCCATAGGAAATAACTTCCATTTGAAATTTACATAATAGATTCAATATTGATGTTCTTATACTCAAGGGGGCAATAGATATCTTGTAATCATATTAAAATCCTTTGCCTCAATACCTGAATACCATTTTAGAATTATATAGCATGTCTAATTATTGTATTTAGGAAGGAGGATAAGATAACATGAAATAAAATTATTACACTTATTTTCACTGCAAAAATAGCCCAAGATTAAATGCATCTCGATCTATCTTCTTTATAGAACACTACATCTAATAGTTTCAATATCACAAGTATCTAAACCTCATAGGTCTTAAAATATAGGTGTATCCTACCCTCAACCATGATTCCTAGACAACATTCCATCATCCAAAAAAATTATAAACCCCTTAGTTCTCATGATAGTTCCCTTATCGAAGCTATTATTGATGCAGAAGAATCCAAGGGTGTCAATAAATCCTGCATCTCCCCCCCCCCCCAAAAAAAAAATTAATTTATTTTTTCTTTTTGAGTGATTTTTGGCTGCAAGTGGTTTTTGGGCACTCTCAAGTTGGAATTTTTTAATTAAATTAATTAGTGAGGAATTTCAATGATTTTAATGTCAATAAAATGGGTGAATTAAAGGGGTTGAATTTATGAGAATATTATATTTTATGTAGCATATAAACTACATAATTAAATGAATCTATAAATGCATATTAAATATGCAAATAAAGCAAATATTATAAATTGAAAATTAAACATTCAAGGTTGGAAGGCTTGTATATTTTGTAAAATCTAATATACAACCAAAATACCATACCTAAACAATATGTATACTAGTTTGGGCACTTGACTTGTTGGAAGAGATTGTACGAGGATTTATGTTGCAGTAGGAGTTACTTCCATGATGGAAAAGTTGTCAATCTATAGGCAAGAGACATTGAAGTATTTCAACACTTCAATAATAAATATTTTTTTAATGGGGTTTTTAATTAAAATGAACATTTTATTTACTCAATGTTTTGTTTGAAGAAGAGTTGTAAATTTATTCCTTATATTTTTAATTGCATATTCTTGCAATTTTAGAATGAGGGTGTGCGTGGTGTTATGGCTACTTGTATGCGTTATCTAAAATGACCCACACATCCTTGTAATGCATCAAATGGTATCAGAACTAGAGGATTTGTTGGGTAAAATTGAAATTGGGATTGTGATATGTGTTAATTTTTTTTATTGCATGGGATATGTTGTAGTAGTATGAGAGTTTATTTTATTTCTTGGAAGCTATTTTGTTGGATTTCAGCTAAGAAAAAATGATGAGATGATAAAATATTAGAGAAAGAGGGTTTGTTGGAATGTGTGAGAACTTATTTTGTGTTGACATATTAATCATCAGGTGGTTTTGTTGGTTTTATTTTGACATTTTTTTTGTTTCATCAATTTTTTGTTTTTTGTTTGATTGAAGTTTGTTCTAGCAGACCATTCAATAAAAAAAATTCTACCTTTTAATGTATTCTCTTTGTTTAGATTTAATATGGTTCAAGAGTGACCTTTCTTGTGTCATTCATCCTAGCTCGAGACAATTTTGTTGCTTGGGAAAGTTGTTTGAATTTTTTGATGCTTTCTTGGAGAGAATTTAAAAGGTCAGAGAAAGAAGAAGCTTATTGAAAAATATTTAGATGAAAAATTTTATTTTATTTTGTAAGGAAATGAAATGATAAAAGGTGTATCAATGCTCCAAAATATTTTTTATAGGTGAAGTGAGGTATTACAATTGTAGAGGGTCGAGGAGAAGATCAAAGTTGTGGATGTGGAATCTTTGTTGCACTATGAAAGAGGACTTGTGATTGAAAAGGATTGGTACCCTAAAGTGAGATGGTGCTGCGAGGAGAACTTGTAACTACAAAGGGATTTGCAAGTCTCTAAAGATGTCTTCAAAGAAGAGGAAGAGATGGGTCATGAAAAGACATGTGAGAAATTTATTTTAGGAAGAACAACGAGACAAGAGATTGAAGAAATTTATTATTGAAGAATTAAAAATATCTAGAATAGATTGGATGTGATAGAGATTGAACAAAGTAAAGAAGTTGAAGTGTGTAAAATAAAATTTGAAAAGAGATTATATGAAAACGGTATGGTGGTTAACGAAATTTGTAATGTCAAAATATATGATGAGAGGATAGAATGTTATCTAGAAGACGTAGAAGAACTAGATATCTCTCATGAAATGGAAAGATTGGATAAAGAGGGAAGCAAGAAGAAAGATGAGGAAATGCATTCATAAAACCTTATGATGGGAAGGTTATGAAAGGAAAAAACATGTGGGAGAAGTCCACATAATTGTAGTTGAAATAAAGAAAGAAAAAAAAGGAAGAATAAAGAAAGAAAGGAGAAATAAGAGGAGAAAATGGTCACTATAGACCATAAAATTAAAGGTAATTTTAAATATTTTTCTTTATCTAAAGATATTTTGTTTGCGGGAGTTAGAAAATACAAAGAAAATGGTGAAAAGAAGAAGGATACAACAACAACAACAAAGTGAACTCACCACCTTTTTCTGACCTTAGGCATTTTATTTTCAAACCTTTCTCATTTTATGCCATAGCTTTGAAGCTTTTGAATTTTTCTAATACTTCACATTTTTCTCTTAAGAAAGTAACCCATGTCATTCTAGAGTAATCATCAATAAGCAACATAAAGTACCTTTCACCATGGAGACTTTTGACTCTAGAAGGACCACATGTATCAATATGTACTAGCTCCAGCAATCCATTTGAATGATGTTGTTTGCTCTGAAAAGAAACTCTAGTATATTTTCCCATCTGACACTCTTTGAAAATTGTGCTAGCAGGCTTCACTAGCTTAGGTAGATCTCTTACTACTTGAGTGGAACTTATTTTGACAATGTTATCAAAATTCACATGACACAGCCTTCTATGCCATAACCAGCTTTCATCTACTTTAGCAATTAAACAACTTTCACTGGTAGCATTGAGGTGAAAAATATTTCCTTTTGTCTATTTACTTGAGGAAATTACATTTCTAGAACTTCCACATATCCTACATCTTCCATCTTTGAACTGATGATCATATCCCTTGTCCACCATTTGTCCAACACTTAACAAGTTGTGCTTCAAGCCTTCAACATAGAGAACATCATCAGTGTTATGCTTACCACCAAGACAAATAGATCCTCTACCACGAATCACACAAGCATTGTTATCTCCAAATCTTACAACCCCACTGTCATAATTCTCTAGAATTACAAATTTTCTTGTATCACTAGTCATATGATGTGAGCATCCACTATCAATGACCCACTCATCTTTTTCTTCAATTTGGGTTGCAAGAGCTTTCTCAATTTTAACAGCTTCAGTAGCCATAGGACTATTTTCCTTGATAGCAATGAAAACCCAATCATCTTCATTTCCATTATCTTTATCAGACTCATCATTAGTCACACCTCCTTTAGCAAAGTAACATTTCTTTTGGAATCTAGATTTGTAAGGCTTAGATCTAGCAACTCTTTCAGGACACCTTGATGCAAAATGACCTATTTTACTACAAGAAAAACATTTTATAGGAAATACTCCTTGATACTTACCTTTACCTCATCCTTCTTTCTTTACAATCAGTGCTTCCAATTCTTCAACTTCTCTTTCATCATCTTCAAGTTGTTTCAGTTCTTCATCATATTTGGATGGCTTTCTAAAACTCTCTCCCAGATCATATCTTTGCTTGTTTCTTTCGGATACAGTAGCCTTAAATGCAATTTCAGTCTTAGGAACAAAATCACTAAATTCACTCAACTCAAAGGCAACAAGTTTAACAATCAGTGTATCCCTTGTCACATTTTTCAATGATTTGGTTTCTTCAATAGCATGAGCCTTTGCTTTATAGGAGGGAGGCAATGATCTGAGCACCTTAGCCACAATTTCTTCCTCATCTGGAGGGTACCACCAACACACCTAATACACATCACTAGTTCATTTACTCTTTGCATAAAAGAAGAAATATTTCCATCTTCAACCATCTTTATATTTTCATACTTTCCTTTCAAAATTTGTAGCTTATCCATCTTCACATGTACATCTCCATCATACAAAGTTTCCAGCTTTGTCCACATCTCATGAGCTATCTTCAAACCTAACACATTTGTCATTTCTGAATTTGTTAAAGCACTCAAAAAAGCTTCCATAGCCCTGACATTATTCTTAGCATCTTTAATCTCATCAACAGTGGAAGGACCATTCTAAGGAATAACATATTGATTCTTTGTAATTTTCCAGAAGGGTTCACCAATACACTTCAAATGACACTCCATTCGATCTTTCCACAATGAGTAATTTTTTTCATCAAATCTAGGACTTTCCTTCTTGTATGTTGCCATCTCGGATTGCCTCAAGCTTTTAAACTTCTTCAAAGGAACCTACTCTGATACCAATTGTTGGAAAAACAAGGACAGACAACTAAGAAGGGGGGTGAATCAGAACTGTCACAGAATATTAAAATATTTTTTAATTTTACTTAACTCAATCTTAGATCTGATGAATAAACAATAACCATAAGCAATCAACACATCAAAAACACAGAGAACACCAAGATTTTTTTTATGTGGAAACCCTGTTAGGGGATAAACCACGGTGGAGGTTAGTCCACAATATTATATCCTGTTAAAAGTATAATGAGAAATAATGGGAATGCACATGCATTCAGGTACACTGCCTAGATCTCACTGCTTAATTACAATAGGGCTCACTTCCCAACGATACACAGCAACATGGATTAGATCCATAGAGTATGAACTAAGAAAATAGCTTCTACACAAGCCTAATTACAGTTCCAATTAAGCACATAAAACCTTCTTCACACTTTGCTCGATCCTCTTTTCACTCTGCTCTACAATCAAATGATATGCACACATAAACACATAGGAGCACACTGAGCATACATTACACTGATGAAACAATTGCTCTTATATATCCGCAACATGAGATTACATCAACAACTTAGTCAACCAGAAATATAAAACATATTTTCAATGTCAGACCAAATTTACAAATAAATTTGCAATGCAAATCCACCAAGGTCGGCCACAACATAGTGGAGACCCAAATTAACAACTCCAACACAAAAATACTTCAATTAATTTCACCTCGAAGATCCACCACATGTTACACCCATCATGTCAGCCAAGAACATGAGAAATCGAACATACAAAGAAAAATATTTGACTACGAGCACATCGATTAATGTGGATGTACCAAAAAGATAGAGAATTATCTAGAAACATCCACGAATGCCAAGAAACAAAATAGAAACATCCGCATCAACTAGAATTACCAAAATTACACAAACTTCACTTAGGAATACTGACATAACCCACAAAAATATTGTCAGAACACAACTATTCATAACACGATCAAATCTTCATGCAGACCTCTAAAACTTTTGATAGATGAACTAGATACACACAACAGAAAACCCTTTAATCCACACCAATTGATCTTTAACGTAAAGAATACGACACCTTCATGACCTTCGACACTGAACCACTGGGAACCTGGAATACTTTCTTTTACAATTTTCTCAATATCCTCAACATATACCGCCTTCAATACATCAAATACTAATAGTGTTGACATCAATGACAACCACATATCAGCAACACAATCACAGCATCCAACAAGACCTTGATAAGCTATTTGGAGAACTTGACTTAATGTTGAAATCTTTGCCAAATCCATTGAATTCTTGTCCACCTAAGAACTTGACAAAAGAGGAATGGTTTAAACATTACTATTGGGAATCTCTTCATCCTGCCTCTTAGGAACCTGGCCAATCTATTTCAAATAACCAAACCTTAGCATTAGGCCCACCTCATAATCCATCTACATCCAAGAAAAAGAGCAAAGAGGACCTGGTAAGGAACTTTTGTGACTACATGAACACCTCAGCTTTTACCTTGACCCCTTTGAATTTTGACAACTCGGATGATGACTAGCCTTTAGTCTATCACCATGACCAACAAGACATCTTAGATATGAAAGTCGAATTTTAAGGGTTCACATAGTTTTGATTGGACAACAAAGCTACTATTCATCTTTGCTTTACATTTTATTTGAGGAGAAAATAGATTGGAGAACTTATTTGTTTGCCAGTTGTTCCTTCAAGATTCTGCAACCTGAGAAACAAAAGGCAACCAGGTATAAAACCAGTGAAACAGAAATTGAGGAAAATGCACCCACAGATTGCTTTACTCGAAAAGGTTGAATTGAAGAAACTGTTAGACGTTGGCTTCATTAGATCAATTGACTATGCCAATTGGATGTCTAATTTGGTACCAGTCACCAAACCAACAGGGGACATCCGTATCTACATGGATTTTAGAGGTCAAACCAGTATGTAACTTATCCTTTTTCACTGATTATTGGATAGAAACTGTAAAGTTTGCTCAAAAATTGCATTGACATGATTGTTGACTTGACAGCAGGCTATGAGATGTTATCCCTTATGGATGGATTTTTAGGATATAATCATATTAGAATTACAACTGAAGACCAACCTAAGATTGCTTTCACATGTCCCTGTGGAATGTATTGCTGGAATGTAATGCCCTTTGGATTCAAGAACGCTAGAGCAACCTATCAATGTGCCATCACCACTATTTTTCATGACCTTATACACACTCTTATGGACGAATGGACAAGGGAAGATCATTTATAGGTTTTAGATAAGATATTTCAAAGGCTAGAAGAGTATAAAGTGAGACTAAATCCAAAGAAATGTGTGTTTGGAGTGAAATCAGGAAAGCTATACATTTCTAGATGAGGCATCGAAGTGGACCCAGCCAAGGTAAAAGAAATCATAGACATTCCTACACCAGTTAATCTCAATCAACTAAGCACATTATAAGGCAAACTGCAATCCATCAGAAGATTTATAGTGTAGTTAACAAATAAGGCACACCCCTTTCAACATTTACTCAGAAAAGGAGTACCCTTTGTGTGGACAGGTAAGTGTCAGGAAGCCTTTCAACTCATTAAGGGCTATCTACTCACACCACCAGTCTTAATGCCACCTATTGAGGGACGACCGTTGATTCTTTATATTTCAGCAACACATTCATCACTAGGAGCACTCCTAGCACAGAACAACAATGAAGGTCATGAAAGGGCAGTATACTACATTAGTCGTACCTTGGTAGGTTATGAGCTTAACTACATTACCATTGAACATGCTTGTCTTGCGGTAGTATTTACTACTCAAAAAATAGGGCATTATATGCTAAACGATCAAACAATGTTGGTTGCAAAGATAGATCCTTTAAAATATCTCCTAAGCAAAGCAGCATTAACAGGGTGATTGGCCAAATGGGTGATGATACTTAGTGAGTATGACATTTTGTATGTTGAGAGAAAAGCTATCAAGGGACAAGTCATTGTTGATCAGTTGGTTGATGCACCGATACAAGCAGATCACCCTCTAGTTGCAGACTTTCCTGATGAGTTTATATTCACAGTTGAAATAGGCACGACATTGAAACTATACTTTGACGGGTCTCATCCAAATCATGGATCAGGTGCTGGAATAATGTTTATCACACCACAGGGTGATTCTATCCCTAATTCATTTAGGATTGCATTTACATGTACCAACAACATAGCAGAATATGAGCCTCTCGTGACAAGATTACACATGGCAGTCAAATGGAAAATCAAGAGCCTACAGGTTTATGGTGACTCTCAATTGGTAATCTGATAGGTCTAAGTTTTCTTAAAAATGCATAGATAGTGGAGTTGCAAGTTGACACAATCTCTGTTCTAAACAAAACTGCACTTTGCTCTCATACCTGAGTCTAAATTTACTAGACAATATGATCGACTAAGAATTCAAACCATCAACCAACCAAGTACACTATCATCGGAGACACCTTATATAGACGCGCCTTAGACAATACCCTACTGAGATGTCTCAATTCTGAAGAAGCACAAGAAAATATTGTGTGGGGTACATGAGGGTATATGTGGTTCCCATTCTAGCAGTCCTACCTTAGCTAAAAATATTATGATACTAGGTTACTATTGGCCTACCATGGAAAAGGACTCATATATCTTTGTCAAGAAATGTCATCAATGTCAAGTACATAGAGACTTGATACATGCACCAGCATAGGAGCTCCATCCCATAATGTCACCATGGCCCTTTACCTAATGGGGACTTGACCTCATAGGTATGTCATACCAAACTTTCCCAAGTACAATGGAAAGTGAAATCTGATTGAACACATAAGGGAATTCTTCTATCAATGTGATATAGAATGCTCACGCTACGACCACTCCACCTTAGTCTTATGAGACCTATATTCACATTTGAAGTACCAAGTTTCAAGTTGGAGATTGATTGTTTAAGCAGTGGCTTCTCAATACTTGGTCTCAGCCGAATTTGCTAGCTGTCAAGGTGCCAATCTTACTCCATGGATCACCATTTCCCTATAGGTATAGTAAGGAATAAACAATAGTGATTACCACCTGGTGCTCTACTACTATTATTCCTGGCAAGCTTAACATATGTACAGCCTTCCCATAACCATCGAGTGGGTCTTATGAACCTCTAAACCTATGTCATAAATATTGGCTATCCTACATAAAACCATCCCATCATGTCCCCAAAAACATCATTTCAGTAAAAAGCAAAACATGTCTCCAGCACTTGTCAATCACAGTGACTAGACGCTAAAGTCATTCCAGTCCTTTAGGGGTGGTCATGTCGAACTCTCTAATAACCCCATTCGATGTCCTAGGTCAGTCCATTTTGGGTAACAAGTAAAATCTAGAACTATCTCTATGCTCAATCTATACCAAGGTCATATGTCACAATGTGTCCTTATCCCCTAATGATCCTTCGCATGTATCAAACAATCAACATGGCCTTACATAGGCTATCACATCAACAAAATCAACACGTTTTAACGATACGTGTCTTTCTGAAACCAGGCTTTTATCAAGCCTTATACAAATAGTCACAAAACTCGAAACCAGACTCAATGTCTTATATGGTACGTGTCCTTCCTAAAACCAAGTCTTATCAATCAAAACAAACAAATAAATAGATCAAGTTTTTGCAAATATCTTATTGGTTTTTTATTTTACAACTTGTTTATCTTATCATTTTATTTGGCGTTAATTTGGAATCATGTTACTAGCTTTCTCAAGGATGTCCCTTCAAGGATTTAGAGAAGCAACAATGTATCAAAATCCCATTTTCTTTAACTGTTGTTTGTCAACTGTCTTTTAACTTTGAATTTTGAGTAATGTTACTAGTTTCCTCAAGGATGTCCCATGAAGGATTTAGAGGAGCGATGACATCTCATGAGCCATGTTTTATTTCTTTGTTGTTTGTGGTTTGTCTTAACAAAAAGACTGGGGCAATTGTGCATTTAGTATGAGTTAAGACAATCCTTGTTTGCAACTATCTATTGTTAGCAGGTGGATGACCTTGCACACCTTGATCTATGTCATATCATGGTGGTTGTCTCCATTTGTATTAGTTACCGCCCAATTATGATAAAGTGCAAAGCCTTTTGTGATTCGGAAAAATATCGAAGATTGCTAATACTAACAACCATGTTTTTTATTATTCATCTTCTTTTCACATCAACATTTCTTCTTTCTTGAATTATGATGGAGTCCTGTGACACATCACAAATATAAAGCATCTTGCATATGCATTCATGTTAGAAACATCATGTACATATCATACATTGTAAATACATAGAATCAATATCACATCATAAGCTGCATAAATACATCATAATGGAAATATAATCATCCATCACATAGGCATATCATATAGACATAACATGCATAAATAAAAGACTGCATAATCATACATAGAACTGCATATCATGATAATCGCCGCCAAAATTTTATATATATATATATATATATATATATATATATATATATATATATATATATATATCGCTCAAAAAGTGTCACATCACAATGTCATAATGTATAGATAAATATGAAGCTTGCGGGCTATATGATCAAAATACAATGTCTCAATACATATCAATAAATGTCTCTATCCAAAACTCCCACTGCTCCCATGAGCAGAATGTGAAGGTGAATGATGTTGGGATCCTGATTACCTGTGTGCAAAAGGAGGCTTGTCATATGGTCCAATCCTGGGAGGTCCTACCACCCCCTCTGTACTCATTGTCCTGCTGTGAGTCCTACTCTGAGACCTACCACTATGTACTTGTGAAAAACTGGGAGCCCGTCTCTCAGGAGGAATCTCTACCTCATATAGATCCCTGTAATATGATGCTCTCTCCACAGCTCTAACTAACTCCCATGCAAAAGAATCAGCTGGCCCACTGCAAAGAGCTCTAATCTCTGAAAATCTTTGCTCGGTCTCCTGTCTCCGAGCTATGGCTTGGTCCCTATCCATGTATGCTTTGTCTCTCTCCATCTGTAGGGCATCCTGCTCTGACATCAATACCCTCATCCTCTCCTCTAGGGATGCAACCTAAGCACGTAGATCCATTGTATCCTGATCAACAGAACTTGT
Organism: Sequoia sempervirens; assembly: GCA_007258455.2. NCBI lineage: Eukaryota > Viridiplantae > Streptophyta > Pinopsida > Cupressales > Cupressaceae > Sequoia > Sequoia sempervirens. Next base: position 830,255,506 of record VDFB02271358.1, on the reverse strand, counting down.
ATCATCCTATCGTGGTCTCTCCATCCCATCATCCTCTAGCTCCTCTAAAATCTTGTCTTGGAGCTCACACTCTTGATCTTCCATATCCTCCTCATCCTCATCATCATCTTGGTTGCCCGCGAGTAGATCAAGGGCACCTGTCGCTGCCTCTTAATCCCTACCTGCCTCCTCCTTTGCATGCTCCTCTAGAATATCCTCATGTCCCACATTCTCCTCTCAACCAATCTCTGCCTTGTCTCTACCAATCTCTACCTCCTCAACATGAATCTCCTCCTCACCTTCACCAACATCTAGCATGGGAATATCCTCTCCCTCCCTCACCTCCTCGTGGATGGGTGAAAAATGTGGGCCCCATCCCCTGCAACCACGTCTCCCCCTACCACCACCCCTTCTACCACCTCCTTTTCCATCTCCATCATCCCCTCTACCACCTCCACCCCTCTGACCTCTACCTTTGCAACGTCTGCCTCGTGGCTCTGTCCCGTGCCTCTCAATAAATACTTTAATTATTTAATTATTCATTTAACATTTTCTTTACTCAATTAAATAAATCTTATTTATTTAATTAATCCATAAATGTCAAATTTTGAATTAAATAATCATTTAATTCATTAAAGTCTATTTTTAACACATTCCTCTATATTTAGATAAATGTTTAAGTTATCTAAGTATTCATTCTCACTTGACTCGAGATCTATTTAAATCGCTAAGTTATCCCTTGATTTAATGTCTAAGTGTCTTTCACGAATAAACTCTTTGTCATAACCAGTCAATTATCTACTTCTACTTGTATGCATGTACATGCTTATTAATTAAATATATTTATTTAATTAATTAAATTTTGTGTGGGTGTTCGAACAGAATGTTGCTTTTAATCTATCTTTATCTTTGTCATGCAAACATTATTCTTCTATTTTTGAATACCAAACTCAAAGATTTAATCATTATTAAATCTTTATCTCTATTCTTAGTTTTTATCACTCATGTTAGTACTAACAGTTATCATAATGTACGTTGAATCCTTTGATCTAGATCGTCTATTTATCTTTCGATCCTAACATGTCATTCGAATGATCAATTTTCTATAAATTGATTTGTCTTTCATCATTTTAGTCGCTCTCGAAATCTTGTGACTTTTGGAGCAATTATTTGAAATCTTCGATGTTTCGTTATTATCATAATCCTTAGGCTATGCTTCCACAATCATTGAAAATATGAGGGAAAGTACACTACAAAATATGAAATGAAGAAGGACAACAAAGGTTATCCATGGATTTACATCGATCTTTGGTGAGATTGGTTTATGTTTTAGCTTATGTCCTTTGTTCTTTGTTATTTGACTTTAGATTGCATTACAGCTTGATTGCATTGTAGTGTGCTTTTAACCTTTGTTGTTTTCTTGATAGTTATTACACATCTAGGGGTGTCAAGAAATTTTGCATCCCCAAAAAGAGTATTCAATTTAATTTTTCTTTTTGAGTGATTTTTGGTTGTAGGTGGGTTTTGGGAACTCTCAGAGTTGGAATTTTTTTAATTAAATTAATTGGATGGTAATTTTAGTAATTTTAATGTCAATAAAATGGGTGAATTAAAGGGGTTAAGCTTATGCAATTATTATATTTTTATATGGCATATAAACTATGTAATTCATTAATTTATAAATGCATACTAAAAATGTAAATAAAGCAAATGTTGTAAATCTAAAATCCAACTATCAAGGTTGGAAGGCCTAGATATTTTGTAAAATATAATATAGACCCAAAATGTAATGTCTAAACAATATGTATAACCAATTTGGGTGCCTAGCTAGTTGGAAGAGGCTATAGGAGGAGTTGTGTTGCAATAGGAGTTACTTCCATGATTGAAAAGTTGTCAATATGCATGCAAGAGGCATTGATTGATTTCAACACTTTAATAATAAAAAAATTATTGGGAAGTAAATGTGAATTACCAGGATGAAGATTTCTAATGCCTAAGAGCTAAAAGAAGAAAAAAATGATGAGTGGTTTTTAGTAGTAAAGTTGCAAGAATATGTTGCAAGGAAAATCCCAATGTTAGGTTGACTATTGCAAAGGATCCAAAGATGCATTTGTAGGTGTTTGAGGTTGATTTTAATTCATTTTTATTTTTACATTGCTAGAAAAATAAAATTTTCAATGGAGTTTTCAGTTCAAATGAAGATTTTATTTGCTCAATGTTTTGTTTGAAGAAGAGTTGTAAATTTGTTCATCTAGATTTTTAATTACATATGTTTGCAATTTTGGAATGAGGGTGTGTGTGGTGTTATGAATGTCTAGATGGGTTTTCTAGAAAGACCCCCATCCTTGTAATACATCAATTATACTTAAGACGTCAATAAACATCATGTAGTCATAATATCAATATGATCAAGAATAATATAAAAGTATTGATAAGGTTTATGGTGGGGTCCCACTTCAGTATGATTGAATGATATCAAGTATCATAATAATATATGACATCATCCTAATAAAGCCACATAAATTCCTTTTGAACCTCAAAGTCATATGTCAATGTTTACAAACTTGTGTTAAGCATGATCAATGTTTCAGTCACACTCTAGACAATTGGAAACACTAGGCTCATCATATCTTCATTTAAAGATATACACCCCATAATATTAGTAGTAATAATATTCTTAATGATCTTGTTTCATTTTTCTTATGATGTAACCCATTATTCTTGTAATAGCTTGGTTCTCGGACTAGATAATTTTTACACTTGACATTTATAACTAAATGATTCTAACAAAATGGTAGGATATTGTTATATACCTATGAATATGTGTTGTACCCTTTTCTCACACATTCCACATTGAAACCAAGGACCCCCTCTTTTTCCTTCACCTTTCAGTCACTTTTTCATTTCCTTTCAGTTTTCACCTTTGCTTTTGAAGGAGGTCTTGTTATATTTGAGTGACTATGGATTTGTAGGGTTTTTTCACTCTTTGGTGGTGGTCATGTTTTGTATTTAAGTTTCAGGATTATCTTTGTGTTTTTGGTGAATCTATTGGAGGGAATCTCATCTCCCGGTGTCATAACTCATCAGGCTCACAAAAGTTCCGTTCTCCACATTTTTGAATTTTCACCTAGTCATCGCCTACGAAAATCCCGTTGCAGGATCCTATACTCGATGGTCTAGTGATTTTAACTTAGAGTTCTAAAATTCTTTGGTTTTGGCATATGCCCATTTCCAAATGACCTCTTGCGGGAATTCCATTACGGAATTCCACATAAGAAATTCTAGTCCAATGGTGCCAATGGGTTCCATCCCCATAGTTGCTTCATCCCCACAGTTGCTTCATCCCCGCAAACCTCAAATTTCTGCAAAGGTGGAACTTCTGTCTTTCGGCGCCGCCATGCTCCCGCAAAGGTCTCATCACCGCACCCATTTCACCTCCGCATGTGATGAATTATTATAAGGGGACACGATAGGTTTTTCTTGGTTCATTCAAAATAGCGAGGCATGCGTAATCATGTCATGAGTAAGACATTAAAGATGTTTGATATCTTTTTCATATCGTTATTTCTTGCATCACGTTTCAAATCCTATTTTAATTCTGCTGAATATGGGATCCTTTGAAGGCCACGATTAGCCATTCAATCTATGTGACCGTGTATTGTTTAAAATTGCAATGTTATTTTGGAAGTCACAATTACGGAGGGTTGGTCTATGTGGGACTTCACCGCCTCTGTGCCAGAGAAACCAATCTTACTATAATCACCGCAAGTATGCTAGTTTCCCATTGTAGTTTGCATTCCATTTAATCTGGACGGTTTTTGCTTGTGGTTGCCCACGAAACCTATATCTCGAACTTACATGCATTTTCAGAAAGGACCAAATTTATGCTCAAATTAAAACCTTTGAAAACTCTGATCTCTACGGGTTTGAGCTACCTCTTGTTCATTCAGTAGGGGATTAATGTTTTTGTGTGCTTTTATGATTTGCACAGGATTATTGTAGTGGGAGCCTGCTTACCTTTATAATCTCTAATTCAAATGCAGGTTTTCGTAACGTGTCTTTCTTTCGTGCACGGGCATTTTCATTTTGGCTGGGTTATCTTTGTTTTTCGCAGGACTCGTTACAGAAATTGGTAGTTGTGGGCATACTTCATCTCCACACCACATGAAATCTCGCGTATCCATTTTGCCGGATCCTTTTTATAGGCTTCCAAGGCATAAATACCCGCCACCTTTTCTATTATTTTTTGTAATTTTTTTGTAGCATGCACCACAGGTGTCTTCATTCCCAATGATTATTTAATTAATTTTTTTTGAGACTTCTGAAAGGTTAGTTGTCTAGATAATTATTTTATTAAAATTGATTCCTCTAGAGACCTTCTGAATCCAGTTACTAGAAGTCTAATTAATCTTAGCCATTGATAGATTAAATCATTGGTTTTTCAATGAGAAAAGTATAAAAGGCATCAATTTTGGAGAACTTGACTTTCCTCAATGTTGAGGGACAATCTATTGCCAAATTCCATTGAAAGTTCTTGTCCACAACTAAGCAACTTGACAAAAGAGGCAATCCTTACCTATTGGAAGAATCTCTACTATCCTGCCCTCCTTGGAACCTCATATATATTTCAACATAACCAAACCTCTAGCATTAGGCCCACCCTCATAATCCATCTACATACCAAGACAAAAGAAGCAAAGAGGACACTGGTGAAGGCCTTTCTTGTCACTACATGAACACCACCTTTTACCTTCATCCTTTATAGTTAAACATCAACAGCGGATGATGCTAGCCTCATTATTCTATCAGGATCCAGCTATATCCAAGCAAGTTACACACCATTTATGATATTTTTTATACCAAGAAGCATCTTGACACCTGAGGATCGATAACAATATGCATACCTCAGTTGGTGATCAGTCAAGGCTAGTTTTTAAGATCCACACTGGACAGGACAAGAGCATATCGGTCTATATGGGAATCTACCAACCCAATTAGTATGCCCCCCATTGTAACTTCAAATGAGAGTGAGTACTTCTTAGGAGAAAACCACATATCACCAAAGACAATGAAAGAACATGACAATCCAAATTGGACGCTTGATCTAGGGAAGAAAGTTCACCTCTCTGCATCCACCTGGTATAGGATCCATTTGAACAAGCATCTATCATCACATCATTTGGCACTTCACACATCATTAGTCATGCATCAACAAGATGGCCAAAATATTCCACCATCTTCTATCTCCTTCCCAGATGATGAAGACAAAATCCAAAGCAACACATTGCACAAAAAACAACCAATGATGTCTTAACCCTACCTTGAGATGTGTCCTTCACTATAAAGACATAGAGGCAACACACACAAACTCCGTCTATATACAATTGATGAGTCCTCCAGCTACAATATATCAGTAACAATTCAACCATGGCCTTACATAGGCAGATATTCACATCTATCAAATCATCAAAGGAAAAGCACTTAGTGTTGTTTATTTGGTCAAGATACAGCAGAAAGCAAAATGTGGCTTTGAGTTCTAAAAAGTAAACCAATAGGGCAACATGTTTATGGTTAGAAGTTTGTGGACTTGTTTGGTCATTGAACTATTTTACACTGCGACTATCAGAGGCATCAAATTGTTTGAGAATCCAGTCATGATAGGTTAAGCATATAACATCAGATATCACTTCATCAGGGGTTGTGTCAGCGAAATTGAGGCTATAGTATAACCTACAGATCAGTAGAGCCCTTGACAAAGGCATTGGGGAAGGCAAAACATCTTATTTATAATAAGTTGGGTGTCATGTAAGTCTTGTCGCAAGGAGTGTTAATTTTTGTATTTGGAAGGTGTCTTCATTCCCAAGGATTATTTAATTTTTTTCTTTCTATTAGTTGTCCAGATCCAAGAACTTCTAGAATCGAGTTGTTAGGGTTGTTAAATTCAATTAATCAAGCCATTATGAGATTATCATAGGATTGATTTTTCATAGAAAAGTATAAAAATCAATGGCATTTGGAGAACACACACAAAGAAAGACTTTATGATAGCAAGTACATTTGCAATGATACAAATAGTTTAGTGAAGCGTTGGAGACAACAACTTGGAATTTCAGCAAGAAATTAGAAGAATTTCTATTGTCGAATCTACAATTTTATTTCTCTTAATTTGGAAGTTTAATAGCTTCCTCAAGGATGTCCCTTCAAGGTTTTTAGGGACAATTTGTCAAAATCCCATTTTCTTTAACTGTTGGTTTGTCAACTGTCTTTTAACTTTGAATTTTGAGTATTTTTATCGCATTTACTCGTTTCCAGTATAGAAGGGTCGAGAGGATGAATCTAGTGTTAACATTTTATCTTCAAAACTTTGCAATGATATTGTTTAAGAAGGTGGTAACAAAAAGTTGTGGGCTTGTATGGAAGCTCTGAATACTCATAATCTGGAAACATCATCTAACTTGTTAGCAGGTGTGGACCTTGCACACTGCCTCTATCATGATGAGACAATATTGTTTTCCTTTTAAAAGTGCAACAATTTTATGACAGTGGCAAGCCTTTAGCGAAAGGAAAATATGAAGCTTCAACAATACTAATAAAATGAAAACCCCCTTCATCCATCTTTTTAGATGCTAGCACCCCTTCAATGAAAATGATTGAGTCATGTTTTGATCACAAATTTTCACCATAGCTATATGATTTTTCCAATCCGCATCCCTACATTTTTTACATTTAAATACATATGTGAACATATTATGTCATAAGGGCCTTACTTGTTCATAAAACTCAATAACATGCCACTTTAGGCATCCTTGCAGACATAATTTTTTAATCTCTGATTATTTCCCATAATGCTCTTGCTATCAGATTATTCACCTTATAAAATTTATATATATATATACATATATCCTCAAAAAGTGTCACATCACAATGTCATAATGTATAGATAAATATGAAGCTTGCGGGCTATATGATCAAAATACAATGTCTCAATACATATCAATAAATGTCTCTATCCAAAACTCCCACTGCTCCCATGAGCAGAATGTGAAGGTGAATGATGTTGGGATCCTGATTACCTGTGTGCAAAAGGAGGCTTGTCATATGGTCCAATCCTGGGAGGTCCTACCACCCCCTCTGTACTCATTATTGTGATTCCTACTCTGAGACCTACCACTATGTTGTGAAAAACTGGGAGCCCGTCTCTCAGGAGGAATCTCTGCCTCATATAGATCCCTGTAATATGATGCTCTCTCCACAGCTCTAACTAACTCCCATGCAAAAGAATCAGCTGGCCCACTGCAAAGAGCTCTAATCTCTGAAAATCTGCTCGGTCTCCTGTCTCCGAGCTATGGCTTGGTCCCTATCCATGTATGCATCTCTCTCCATCTGTAGTCAGGGGATGGGCACGTAGATCATCCTGATTTGTATCATCCTATCGTGGTCTCTCCATCCCAGGCTCCTCTAAAATCTTGTCTTGGAGCTCACACTCTTGATCATATCCTCCTCAGATTTTCCACCTGCCTCCTCCTTTGCATGCTCCTCTAGAATATCCTCATGTCCCACATTCTCCTCTCAACCAATCTCTGATACCAATCGAACATGAATGAACATCTAGCATGGGAGTGGATGGGTGAAAAATGTGGGCCCCATCCCCTGGACCACCCCTGGACCTCCTTTTCCAGGATGTGGCTCGATCAATAAATACTTTAATTATTTAATTATTCATTTAACCTTTTCTTTACTCAATTAAATAAATCTTATTTATTTAATTAATCCCTAAATGTCAAATTTTGATTAAAAATCATTTAATTCATTAAAGTCTATTTTTAACACATTCCTCTATATTTAGATAAATGTTTAAGTTATCTAAGTATTCATTCTCACTTGACTGAGATCTATTTAAATCGGTAAGTTATCCCTTGATTTAATGTCTAAGTGCCTTTCACGAATAAACTTTTTGTCATAACCAGTCAGTTATCTAGTTCTACTTGTATGCGTGTACATGCTTATTAATTAAATATATTTATTTAATTAATTAAATTTTGTGTGGGTGTTCGAATAGAATGTTGCTTTTAATCTATCTTTATCTTTGTCATGCAAACATTATTCTTCTATTTTTGAATACCAAACTCAAAGATTTAATCATTATTAAATCTTTATCTCTATTCTTAGTTTTTATCACTCATGTTAGTACTAACAGTTATCATAATGTACGTTGAATCCTTTGATCTAGATCGTCTATTTATCTTTCGATCCTAACATGTCATTCGAATGATCAATTTTCTATAAATTGATTTGTCTTTCATCATTTTAGTCGCTCTCGAAATCTTGTGACTTTTGGAGCAATTATTTGAAATCTTCGATGTTTCGTTATTATCATAATCCTTAGGCTATGCTTCCACAATCATTGAAAATATGAGGGAAAGTACACTACAAAATATGAAATGGAAGAAGGACAACAAAGGTTATCCATGGATTTACATCGATCTTTGGTGAGATTGGTTTATGTTTTAGCTTATGTCCTTTGTTCTTTGGTTGTTTGACTTTAGATTGCATTACAGCTTGATTGCATTGTAGTGTGCTTTTAACCTTTGTTGTTTTCTGATAGTTATTACACATCTAGGGGTGTCAAGAAATTTTGCATCCCCAAAAAGAGTATTCAATTTAATTTTTCTTTTTGAGTGATTTTTGGTTGTAGGTGGGTTTTGGGACTCTCAGAGTTGGAATTTTTTTAATTAAATTAATTGGATGGTAATTTTAGTAATTTTAATGTCAATAAAATGGGTGAATTAAAGGGGTTAAGCTTATGCAATTATTATATTTTTATATGGCATATAAACTATGTAATTCATTAATTTATAAATGCATACTAAAAATGTAAATAAAGCAAATGTTGTAAATCTAAAATCCAACTATCAAGGTTGGAAGGCCTAGATATTTTGTAAAATATAATATAGACCCAAAATGTAATGTCTAAACAATATGTATAACCAATTTGGGTGCCTAGCTAGTTGGAAGAGGCTATAGGAGGAGTTGTGTTGCAATAGGAGTTACTTCCATGATTGAAAAGTTGTCAATATGCATGCAAGAGGCATTGATTGATTTCAACACTTTAATAATAAAAAAATTATTGGGAAGTAAATGTGAATTACCAGGATGAAGATTTCTAATGCCTAAGAGCTAAAAGAAGAAAAAAATGATGAGTGGTTTTTAGTAGTAAAGTTGCAAGAATATGTTGCAAGGAAAATCCCAATGTTAGGTTGACTATTGCAAAGGATCCAAAGATGCATTTGTAGGTGTTTGAGGTTGATTTTAATTCATTTTTATTTTTACATTGCTAGAAAAATAAAATTTTCAATGGAGTTTTCAGTTCAAATGAAGATTTTATTTGCTCAATGTTTTGTTTGAAGAAGAGTTGTAAATTTGTTCATCTAGATTTTTAATTACATATGTTTGCAATTTTGGAATGAGGGTGTGTGTGGTGTTATGAATGTCTAGATGGGTTTTCTAGAAAGACCCCCATCCTTGTAATACATCAATTATACTTAAGACGTCAATAAACATCATGTAGTCATAATATCAATATGATCAAGAATAATATAAAAGTATTGATAAGGTTTATGGTGGGGTCCCACTTCAGTATGATTGAATGATATCAAGTATCATAATAATATATGACATCATCCTAATAAAGCCACATAAATTCCTTTTGAACCTCAAAGTCATATGTCAATGTTTACAAACTTGTGTTAAGCATGATCAATGTTTCAGTCACACTCTAGACAATTGGAAACACTAGGCTCATCATATCTTCATTTAAAGATATACACCCCATAATATTAGTAGTAATAATATTCTTAATGATCTTGTTTCATTTTTCTTATGATGTAACCCATTATTCTTGTAATAGCTTGGTTCTCGGACTAGATAATTTTTACACTTGACATTTATAACTAAATGATTCTAACAAAATGGTAGGATATTGTTATATACCTATGAATATGTGTTGTACCCTTTTCTCACACATTCCACATTGAAACCAAGGACCCCCTCTTTTTCCTTCACCTTTCAGTCACTTTTTCATTTCCTTTCAGTTTTCACCTTTGCTTTTGAAGGAGGTCTTGTTATATTTGAGTGACTATGGATTTGTAGGGTTTTTTCACTCTTTGGTGGTGGTCATGTTTTGTATTTAAGTTTCAGGATTATCTTTGTGTTTTTGGTGAATCTATTGGAGGGAATCTCATCTCCCGGTGTCATAACTCATCAGGCTCACAAAAGTTCCGTTCTCCACATTTTTGAATTTTCACCTAGTCATCGCCTACGAAAATCCCGTTGCAGGATCCTATACTCGATGGTCTAGTGATTTTAACTTAGAGTTCTAAAATTCTTTGGTTTTGGCATATGCCCATTTCCAAATGACCTCTTGCGGGAATTCCATTACGGAATTCCACATAAGAAATTCTAGTCCAATGGTGCCAATGGGTTCCATCCCCATAGTTGCTTCATCCCCACAGTTGCTTCATCCCCGCAAACCTCAAATTTCTGCAAAGGTGGAACTTCTGTCTTTCGGCGCCGCCATGCTCCCGCAAAGGTCTCATCACCGCACCCATTTCACCTCCGCATGTGATGAATTATTATAAGGGGACACGATAGGTTTTTCTTGGTTCATTCAAAATAGCGAGGCATGCGTAATCATGTCATGAGTAAGACATTAAAGATGTTTGATATCTTTTTCATATCGTTATTTCTTGCATCACGTTTCAAATCCTATTTTAATTCTGCTGAATATGGGATCCTTTGAAGGCCACGATTAGCCATTCAATCTATGTGACCGTGTATTGTTTAAAATTGCAATGTTATTTTGGAAGTCACAATTACGGAGGGTTGGTCTATGTGGGACTTCACCGCCTCTGTGCCAGAGAAACCAATCTTACTATAATCACCGCAAGTATGCTAGTTTCCCATTGTAGTTTGCATTCCATTTAATCTGGACGGTTTTTGCTTGTGGTTGCCCACGAAACCTATATCTCGAACTTACATGCATTTTCAGAAAGGACCAAATTTATGCTCAAATTAAAACCTTTGAAAACTCTGATCTCTACGGGTTTGAGCTACCTCTTGTTCATTCAGTAGGGGATTAATGTTTTTGTGTGCTTTTATGATTTGCACAGGATTATTGTAGTGGGAGCCTGCTTACCTTTATAATCTCTAATTCAAATGCAGGTTTTCGTAACGTGTCTTTCTTTCGTGCACGGGCATTTTCATTTTGGCTGGGTTATCTTTGTTTTTCGCAGGACTCGTTACAGAAATTGGTAGTTGTGGGCATACTTCATCTCCACACCACATGAAATCTCGCGTATCCATTTTGCCGGATCCTTTTTATAGGCTTCCAAGGCATAAATACCCGCCACCTTTTCTATTATTTTTTGTAATTTTTTTGTAGCATGCACCACAGGTGTCTTCATTCCCAATGATTATTTAATTAATTTTTTTTGAGACTTCTAGAAAGGAGTTAGTTGTCTAGATAATTATTTTATTAATTAATTGATTCCTCTAGAGACTTCTAGAATCCAGTTAGTTAGGGTTGTTAGAGTCTAATTAATCTTAGCCATTGATTGAGATTAAATCAAGGCCATTGGTTTTTCAATGAGAAAAGTATAAAAGGCGATCAATGGGCATTTGGAGAACACACACTTGAGAAAGACTTTCCTCATTTGCAATACTAGTTTTCCCTTCGGGGTTTTTCCAGGGACAATTTGTCCAAAAATATTGTGTTCATTATTTTGCATATTTTCTTCTCTATTCCTATAATTTTATTTGAGAAGTTGCAGTTGTGTTATTTTTCAATATTTGTTGTAAATTATTTTTTAGCAGTCAAATAATTTATTTAGATAGGAGATTAATAATCAGTAATTGCAATAGAATTTTCACATGGTATCAAAGCTAATTTGAGGGCAGAAAAGGCTCAGCGCAAGCACAGGAAGGAAAAATCGAGGGTTTACAAAACCCAGTTCTACCTCTTCAGATTATTATTATTATTATTATTATTAATTCTTTTGAGATAGTCTCAGGAGGTTTAAGAGATCAAAACAAATTGGATGGAGCCTCAAATTTTGGTGTCTAGAAAACTAGAATTTCTTTATTGCTGGAAGAGAATGGTATCAAGGAATATGTGACCAGTGTTGTAGTTGTACCTACAGATCCAACACAGCTCTTATCATATAAGAAGGAATATGTCAAGGTGAAAATGATTCTTGATGGTGTCAAGGACCATATTGTTTTGCATATCACAGATGTTAGATGCAACAAATAAGATGCAGGATGCCATTATGAATATGTACCAGAATGCTACCACTAATTGGAAGCTGATTCTTAGATAAAAGTTGAGAAATACATGGATGAACAAGGGAGAAGACGTTACAAGTTACCTCACTAGACTCAGACTTGTCAAGCATGAGTTGGTAGTTTTTGGAGATAAACGAGATGATGATGAGCTAGTACAAATAGCCTTAAATGGGTTTACTAAGCAGTGGGATGTCTTTGTTCAAGTTATCAATGGACGAGACATCTTACCGAGTTGGGATCGACTATGGAGTGACTTCACTCAAGAGGATCTTAGACTAATTCTTGTCAGTGGAACCAATAGTAAGAGTCGAAAAAGTGAGGCAGAATAGGAAAATGTTGCCCTAGCAGGAAAAGGGAAAGAGAAGGGATGTGTCAATGATTTCCCACAAAAGAAGAAGAACAAAAAGAAAGGCAAGAAGCAGACGACAGCTTTAGCAAGTGCAGATGAGCTCTCTAGTAGAATGGTGGATGAGTTTGCACTCATAGCTTGTATAGTTAGCTCAACCTCATAAGGTGTTTTGTATATAGAAAGTGGGGCGGCATTTCATATGACAGGAGTTAGAGAGTACTTCTCCAATTATAAGGAGGAGGACATCAAAATCCATATTTCTATGGGGAACATATCCAAACTCAATCCAGTTGGGAAAGGGACTATTCTATTTTAGAGGGAGAATGGCAAGTTGATTCTCATTCATGATGTGTTACATGTGTTAGGCTTTGGTATGAATCTTATTTTCATATTTTTCCTTCAGGATAAAGGTTACAATGTACTCTTTAGAGGGGAAAATGTGTTAATCAAGTATAAGGATTGGAAATCACCCATAGCTATTGGAGTTAGGAGCGGTTGACTTTACAGGTTGTAGTTTGATACTCATAAGGCACTTATGAGCAGTGGTAATTCTAGAGATCAAGGAGAGTTATGGCGTAGGAGGATGGGCCATATACATCATGGGGCACTTAAATTGCTTCGTGAGATAGTGATAGGTGTTCCAGAGGTGAGCACTGAGCATGAGGATGTATGTAAGGGATGTGTATTGAGGAAGTTTTTGAATGCAGGTTTTCCAAGGAGTGACACCAGATCCAAGGGTGTTCTTGATTTAGTACATTCAGACATATGTGGACCAATTTCGATGAATTCTATTATATGAGTACTTTGTTAATTTTATTGATGATTTCTCCAGGAAGACTTGGATATACTTCTTGAAGACCAAGGATAAGGTTTTCAGTCGCTTCAAAGAGTTCAAAGCTCTTGTGGAGATTTCGACAGGCAGGAAGATTAAGGTTCTTCAGTCAGACAATGGAGTTGAGTACAAAGCGAAAGAGTTCCAGGAGTTTTGTACCAGGAAAGAAATCAAGAGAGAATGGATTGTTCCTTACAACCCGCAGCAGAATGGGGTTGCTGAGAGGAAGAATCGGTCTATATCGGAGGTGGCAAGGGCTATGTTGTATGACTAGGATATGCCATGTTACTTATGGGTAGAGGCATGCAATACAATAGTATATATACAAAATAGGGTTCCACATAAGGTATTGGGAAAGATGAAACCAAAGGAGGCATTCTTAGGGAAGAAGCCAGATGTCAGGCACTTCAGGATATTTGAGAGTTTGACATATTATCACATTCCAGGGCCTACACGTTCCAAGTTAGATCAGACTACAAAGAGAGGGTACTTTGTGGGGTACAGTGAAACCTCAAAGGCATATAAGATATTTATTCCAAGGGCAAAGAGGATTATAGTTAGGCATGATGTCAAGTTCATGGAGGACAAGGCATTTAGAAGGTCTAGAGATTTTTCAGCAGATGATTAGAGTGAGCAACCAGCAGAAGCTCCAAGGATTGTTCAACTAGATCAGGGGTAGTGAAGCTTGAGTATAGTTACTAGTACAACCATAGGTTCAAGTGCTAAGAGTTCACAAAGTATGGAGCAACAGATGCAGCAGATCCAAGAGATGCATCAAGAAGACATGGAGGTTGATACTTCATCCCCTATAATTGGTAGCGGGAACCAACAGACACATAGGGATACTCAGGAGTTTGTGGGAGCTCCTAGGACAAGTAGTAGACAGCGGAGACAACCAGCCAGGTATAATGACTATATGGCATTAGTTAGTTAATTGGTAAATAGTGAGTCTTCTAGCTATCAGGAGGCTGCACAACAGCAGGTGTGGCAAGATGTGATGGTTGGGGAATATACTTCAATAGTGCAAAATGATGTGTGGGAGGTTGTGCCTAGACCATTAGATAGGGTGGTGGTTGGATCACGTTGGATCTATAAGATCAAGCATGGTGTAGATGGTAGCATCAAGAAATACAAGGCAAGGTTCATGGCCAAGGATTTCTCTCAGAAAGAGGGAATAGACTATGAGGATACATTCGCTCCAGTGGCCAAGTATACTTCTATATGAGTTTTGATCTCACTTGCAACATAGATGGGATGGAAGATCCGTCAGATAGATGTCAAGACAATGTTTCTTAATGGTGAATTGAAAGAGGAGGTATGCATAGAACAACCAGAAGGATTTGTAGCACATAGTAGTGAAACCCACATGTGCAGATTGAAGAGAGCTTTGTACAGACTCAAACAGGCTCCTAGGGCGTGGTATGAGCACATTGATATATACTTGTAGGGAATTGGTTTTGTGAAGAGTGAAGCGGATGCTAACCTCTACTACTTGGTGGTTGGGGGTGAGATTTTCATTCTTGTTCTATATGTGGATGACTTGTTTTTAACAGGTTCACTGGGGCTCATAGAGGAGTGCAAGAGGGACCTTGCAGTAGAGTTTGAAAAGAAGGATTTGGGTTTTATGCACTACTTTCTAGGCATGGAGGTGTGGCAGAAAAATGGAGATATTTCCCTTGAACAAGGGAAATATTGTATCGAGATCTTGAGGAGATTCGAGATGGAGGATTGCAAAGCCATGTCTACTCCTATGGTCACGAATTGAAAGAAGGTAGACTCATCTAGGGAGAAGGATGTAGACCCCACCTTATACAGGCAATTGATTGGATCTCTCATGTATTTGGTCAACACCAAGCCAGATATATCCTTTGCAGTAAACTCTCTTAGTTAGTTCATGGTTGAGCCAAAGAGAGTGCATTGGATAGTGGCAAAGCATTTGTTGTGGTATTTGCATAGCACAATAGAGTATGGGATCAGATATTCTTGAGGTGATGGTATCAGGTTGATAGGCTATACTGACGTAGATTGGGCATGTAGTATAGTCAATAGGAAAAGCACTTTAGGGTGTTGCTTTAGTTTGGGATCAAGAGTTGTCTCTTGGTACAGCAGAAAGCAAAATTTTGTGGCTTTGAGTTCTACAAAAGTAGAATACATAGCAACTAGCATGGCAACATGTGAGGTGATATGGCTTTGGAAGTTGCTGGTGGACTTGTTTGGTCAGAGGGTTGAGACTATGGTGATACACTGCGACTATCAGAGTTGCATCAAATTGTTTGAGAATCCAGTGTTTCATGATAGGTCTAAGCATATAGACATCAGATATCACTTCATCAGGGGTTGTGTACAGCGGAGAATTGTTTGGCTATAGTATATACCTACAGATCAGCAGGTAGCAGACATTTTGACAAAGGCATTGGGGAAGGCAAAATTCATCTTATTTATAGATAAGTTGGGTGTCATGTAGAACACCTTCCTCGCTAAGGAGTGTTAATTTTTGTAGTTTGGATAGGTGTCTTCATTCCCAAGGATTATTTAATTAATTTTTCTGGAGACTTCTAGAAAGGAGTTAGTTGTCCAGATATTTATTTAATTAATTAATTGATTCCTTTAGAGACTTCTAGAATCGAGTTAGTTAGGGTTGTTAAATTCTAATTAATCTTAGCCATTGATTGAGATTAAATCATAGCCATTGATTTTTCAATGAGAAAAGTATAAAAGGGGATCAATGGGCATTTGGAGAACACACACTTGAGAAAGACTTGTAGTGATAGCAAGTACATTTGCAATGATAGCAAATAGTTTTGCAGTGATAGCGTTGGAGACAACAACTGTGGAATTTCAGCATGAGAAATTGAGGGAAGAATTTCCGGAGAAGAATATTGTCGAAGCTCTACCAATAAGAGGCAAGCAATTTATGTATCTCTTAATTTGTTGAAGTTTAATAAAATTCCTCATATGCAGTACTGGTTTTCCCTTCAAGGTTTTTCCAGGGACAATTTGTCCAAAAATATTGTGTTCATTATTTTGCATGTTTTCTTCTCTATTCCTATGATTTTATTTGTGAAGTTACAGTTGTGTTATTTTTCAATATTTTCTATGAATTAATTTTCAATGGTCAAATAATCTATTTAGATAGGAGATTAATAATCAGTAACTACAATAGAATTTTCACATTTTCATCCCTCGCTTGACATTAACTCTCCTAAAACCCTCATTCTTAAATGACTATGGAACAACGGTTTCATTCCTAGCACATTGACCGATCATTTTTATCGCATTTAATCGCATTCCAGTATAGAAGGGTCGAGAGGGTGAATCTAGTGTTAACATTTTATCTTCAAAACTTTGCAATGATATTGTAATAAGAAGGGTGGTGCGCGTGAGTTAGTGGGCTACTATGGAAGCTCTGAATACTCATAAATCTGGAAACATCATCTAACTGTCAACATCAGTGTGGAGGGGTTTTGGCTGCCTTCTGTCATGATGAGACAATATCATTTTCCTTTTAAAAGGTGCAACAATTTTAATGACAGTGGTGAAGGAGGGTAGCGAAAGGATAAATCGTGAAGCTTCAACATGACTAATAAAAGTGAAAACCCCCTTACGCCATGATTTTAGATGCTAGCACCCCAATCAATTCAAATGACTTGCTCATAATTTTGATTTGTGTTTTTCACCACTAGCTATATAGATTTTTCCAATCCGCGCGCCCTTCATTTTTTGTGGGTTTGTGTTGGATGTGAACATTTATGTGGTGTGGGCCTTTACTTGTTGTGGAAAACTCAATCAACAGTGCCACTTTAGTTCATCCTTGCACTTATTCATTTTTTGCATCTCTGCATTATTTCCCATGAATGCTCTTAACTTGCAGATTATTCACCTTATACCTGCATTTCCATACTATTCCTGGGCCTTCTTTCATTATTGGCAATCGATGATTGAGGAATCTTCATTTATTATTGCAGATTTGTGTAAATTGCATGGTTGTTGTTGTAAAATATGGTGGGCGAGCGAGGCATGGTCAGGAGGGCCTCACATTCCGGCAAGGCATCATTTATCACAGATTTTCCAAAAAGGATATCGAGTGAAATGTAGGAATGTGTGGACTGGATAGGATGCTCGATTTTGAATTATGCGGGATTGAAGTGACTAAAGGGTAGGATTTGAGGTCTCTCATGGAGGAA
Source organism: Sequoia sempervirens (assembly GCA_007258455.2). Classification (NCBI taxonomy): domain Eukaryota; kingdom Viridiplantae; phylum Streptophyta; class Pinopsida; order Cupressales; family Cupressaceae; genus Sequoia; species Sequoia sempervirens. Next base: position 830,237,820 of record VDFB02271358.1, on the reverse strand, counting down.
TTTTCATGGTGGTGAAGGTATAGATGATTTAAAGGGAGTAAGGCATGGGTAATCGTGGTAAATCTCTATCAAAATCATGGGAAGTTGCCCACTGGGTTGTCATTATTCTGATAAGCTGAATTATTGTTATTGCGGATTTTGTGAGACTACGCGCCAGCCGGGATAGTCTCACATCCCCGCCATGACACCATTTCCATGGGCTCCTCTAGGATGTTCTCCGTAGCCTTTTGGTTCATGCTTGATTCATTGCGAGTAACAAATTCATTAGTACACCTTATCTGCATGTTGCCTGGGTTTGCAAACTTATTACTATGGGATGGAGTTAATCCCAAAATTCCAAGAGAAACTTTGTTGTGATCAATTATGTGAGTTAATGAAAGGTTTTTCAAGGTCCCATTTGTCGAGGAAAGGGTGTTCTGATAATATTTGTTCAATTTCAAATTGAAATGTTGTTAAACCACACATTTTCCATGGTTAATCCAAGCATTAGCTTCTCTAGACTATAATAAATCATCCTTGGTATCTCTTAGATCTATTGTTTTGTGCATATTAATTTCTAAGAGCTTATTCCATTTTGAAAGTGTTCCTTTCAAGTTTCTTGACTGCGGTGGTAGAGTTTTTCTCCAGGCGTTAAGACATAGAATATGTATTAAAATCATCCATTTTATCCCAAAAGGGTAATTCTGAAAGGGGGATATTTTAATGTTTTAAGATGTGAATGGAATTTAACATTCTTAGTTTGGGGTCAGAGTTATTTAATAATTTCATGCAACTGTTACATGCTCAGAAGGGAAAGGTATCCATCTTAGAATAATTTAATTTATTTAAATCTTCTATATAATTATTTATTATATATGTATGCAAGCATAATCATGGGAAGACACACTACAACAAATTTCTGTGATTTGCTTCACTTTTTGTTCTGTTTTTTGCTTCCACCCACTGTTTTAATGTATTTTTTGGCAATTTTTTGAAAATGTCAGCGCTATTTATCGAGATGGTGCAATTTTTGGCATTTATTGTGCCGACCAGTACAAGTTGGCGCTAATTAATGCCCTAAGTAATGTCGTCTTTAGTGCTGATATTAGTTTCGAGTGTCGCGCCTCTTTTAACTTTGACTTTAGCTTTGAGTTTAGCTTCGGATTTAGCGCGGGTTTAGACACCCTTATGTCGAAGAGACTTATTTATATGTCTCATCGAAACATAACTCTTGGATATAACGAAGTAATGTTGATGAGACATTGAGATATCGGTAAGACAAATAAGATTGTCTCATCTACATTCTTCAAGTAATGATCAAAAGCATACACCGCTATACTGTTGGGAAGGTGAGGAACATATGCGGTAGAGCGATATACACTGCAACCCCATAGCAAGAAGCCTTGAGCAAGGCGATAATGTGATAAACAGCTGAAGGGAAGTGCAGAACACCGCTATACCGCAGTGATAATCACAAGTCTCCCCAACATGGAAGAGTTACACCGATATATAAAGAAATACTGCTAAAGGAAAATATCGATGAGACAGTGGCATATCAGCAAGAGGTATTAACTTGTCTCATCGACACCGGCAACCAACATCATAGGAGCATAAGATCTAATGTCGATGAGACATTGAGATATCGGTAAGACAAATAAGATTGTCTCATCAACACTCTTCAAGTAATGATCAAAAGCATACACCGCTATACCTTCAAGAAGGTGAACAACATATGTGGTAGAACAATATACACCACAACCCCATAGCAAGAAGACTTGAGCAAGGAAGTAGTGTGGTAAACGTGGCATCATTACAATTTACAGCAATAAATGTAGAAAATCATATCAGTCGCCAAAACTAAATGCTATTAAATTATTAAGGGTTGCCAAAACTAATATGAATGAATACCACGCCATCCAAAGATAAGTGAGTTTTCCCAATATCGCACTCAATTGCAGTGCACTAGTATGGACAGAGATAAGGATACGAGAAGAAGTCCTACAAACATGAAATACTTGGGTAAGTGCACAAAAACTCTCTGAAAGAGCTCTGTTAATATAAAAAATCTTTCAAGGTTTTGTCATCTGAAGCCATAGTAGAGAAAATTGAAACATGCCTCCTAAAAGAAAACAATCAAAAGTAAAAGAAATTTAGCCTAAAATTAAAGATGAAGAACCTAAAGTAAAGAAGATACCACTCCATTAGTCCATATTAGATATACTTCCAGGGTCTACTAAAGATGGTAATAAGAAGTTTCTCATGGACACTGCACAAAGTTGTAGGGATGCCCTCATTTCCAAATCTAGATGGGACCTATTTTGGTATTTTTATAGTAAGAGAAATAAGGAGATTTTAGTGTCAAACGCTTGGATGTTGGATATAGCAAGGTTGATTGTCCCAAATGTGTTTTTTGATGTAGAATGTATCAAACTACTAGCCAGACACTATCACTCATCAACCAAAACAGTAAGGTTTCCAAATGGCACAGTATTGGTAGAAGTAACCAAAAAAGCCATCATTGAGAGTTTTGGCTTAAACAAGCATGCTTTGACAAAGATAAACTTGCAGAAAAGTGAGGATTATGCTAGGTTAAAAAGGACTTATAGAAGTGATGAGGTACCCCTATATATGAAAAGAGGCATTGGTAATAGAACATTCCCCATCTCTACTACCACTACTGAACCAATTAATGTGATAGATTTTCAATATTACTTTGTGAATACACATTTAGCTCTTTGTCAAGTGTTGGGGATAGATGCTCAAGATAAAATTCCAATAGGCCTAATGATGATGGCCATGAGAATTCAAAACCCTGAAACTAATATTGAATATGACTTTGCTTCATACCTTGAGAAGGCGTTAGATGATGAACTATCCCAAGTTATAGAGGATAGAGCACCGATTACATTCAGACACTATTCTCTTCTGTGTCATCTGATATTGTACCAAAATAGGGACCAATGGACTAAAAGAATGGACTTGGCTATAGTAGATGAGAAAGAGAATCCCACACTTGTCCAGAAATGGTGCTATATTTGGGATAGTCGATGCAAGAATTTAAGCTTTGTTGTATTCTACGAAGACTTTGTACACAGAATCCTTCAAGTTCTTGGGTATGCAATACCAAGATTGTCAACCAAAATGTTGCAACTAGTGAGACCTTTGGCTTTAAGACTAGAGTAGGTTCATACACACAATTTTGGAGATTGTTTCTTCCTCCTGGAAGTTACAATAATAAGATTTTATGGATGCCATGTTGCTCCACACATACTGCCAAAATTTGTGCCCATCATATTAGCATTTCTTGAATTTATGTGGAAAATGATGTGGATGGAGAAAGATGTAATGCACAAGTAGAAGAAAGGCACTTTCCTACCAAACCAAACCAAGTGTGAAGATTGGATTGTAGGCTCAGACACACTAGAGGAGTTATAGTATTATTTGAAGACAAGATATGCATTGAAATTTGGAAAAGAAAGAGCCTTTGACCCTGAAAATCATATGAACAACATAAGGCACAATCTTCTTACCAAAGTGAGATTGCCACACCAAGTGTATTTTGAAGAAGATGTCATAAGGAACTGCATTACTTATAATGATGTATTTAGTAGAAGGAAAAATGGGAATATATGAAGAAGGTTGAAGAATAGACGAAGCGGAGGTCCAAGTATTTCCTAGGATACTTTGTTGAGGAAAAGGACCCCATAAAGAAGATAGAATTGATAATTGGTAGATATGAAGACTTATATAGAAAGAAGGAAGCATATCTCAAACAAAATCATAGTGGTGCAACTGCAGAGCATACCCCAGGTGAAACCTTTGAGCCTCCCATGGAGCAGTTACCTCCCAAAAGACAAAAGACAGGAAGTATTGAACAGTTAGTACCTTATGAGGATATTAAAGAGGTGGGTGATACTGAGGAAGTGGCTATAGTACTACAAACATTGAAAGGTGATATTGAAGTTGATCAGCCCATCCTTGAGACCAATTCCCATAAACATGAGGAAAGGATGGGTGATGTAGAAAAAACAAGTACATAGGTACATGAAGATGAAAGGGAAATTGCAGCCAAGAGATTCAAAGAAGATGATGAATTCATTAAGACTCCTGAGTTTAAGTATTTTTTGTTGAAGATGAAGATAAAATAATTTCAAGAGAGGATGGAATCAGCTGAAGTAGGAATTGAAGAATTGTAGAAAAATGAAATGGTAGCACATACTTTCAAGGAATTAAGAGTTGATAACATTGACATTAGCCCCCAGAAGGCTAGAGAAATGGTCTTGAAGAGAAATATGCTCATTTTCCCTGGCTTGGAATCAAAGAAAATGTTTCATCTTGATCAAGTGCGGGCTCAGGAATATCTAATGCTAGTTGCAGAATTTGACTCCAATAAAGGTGTGAGTGGAACTAGGTATAACCCAAAGATTGAAACCCTAGCCATATGGATCAAATAGAAAAATACACATAAGCCAAAATTATTAGATGCAATTCAAGGGATGAAAGGGGAAGCGATGGTAAGGACAATACAAGATACCACCCCTTTGGAGGCATCCACAGTGACCATGCATTCAGCCATGTTAACTCGAGCAATTGTTAAGGGATTAGAAGATAGATTGAAGGAGTATGAAAAGGAACAAAGGTTCCTAAATGATGAAGTTAATAAACTGTTCATGGAGAATGTCAAAATGAAATAACAATTAAGAGGAGCAGGACCCTCACAAAGCAAGGAGATGGTGTTATACAGGCCTCCTATTGCTCCAATGGACATTGTGAAGAACATTTCTGCTGAACAAGTAAAAACTCCAGAGAAGGAAGTGGGTGATGTAAAGAAGACCAACAATCAAACCTAGGATGAAGTGAAAAGATGAATTTTTGAAGTTATGGAAAAGATTCTTGAGCACAGGATAAAATTAGTTATGGATAAACTAGAGAATGTGCATGATAGTTATAGAACACTTCAGCAAGAAATGGATCAAATAAAGACACATATGCTTGTATTAGATCCTTTGTTCAAAAGGTGGCAACCTATTCACCACAATTTGGCTAAGTTATGTAAAGTTCTACAAAGAAGTTTTGATGCACCCACAACATTAAATCCAACTGAACAAACTGTAAAGATGATTATTAATGAATTTCAGTATGTACAAGGGTTTGATAAAAAGATTGTAGCACAAATGGATTTATTCCATACCTGCAAACAGTGGTATATACCTCAAATCGTGAGAGATGGTGATCAGTTGGAGGACTTGGATAAGTGGAAGAAAGAATTCAGTCAAGTTGTCCATAAGTGCATAACTCATATACAGTCAGAGGATGATGATACCAATCTTCCTAGGCTAAATCAGATCATGGATGGGTTGATTGTTCTTGATTAAGTTTTTCAATATTACAAAGGCATTACTAGATAGTTGATGACAAACTCATCTTGCAAATGTGCAAAAGATCTAGGAATATAAGTGGCCATCATATTTTACGGTGTATCAGTGAGAGGAAAAGTATTTGGTTTCAAAAGAATAGGACACTGAGGCAAGAGCATTTGGACATTCATCATGGAGAGGAAGACTTTTCCAGATCAATGATCACAGGTCTTCTACGTTGAATAATGGAACCATATGTCAAAATGTTTTAAGTCTTGTTATTTCCTTAATTATGCTAATTAAATAGTTGTTAGTAAAAGAAGTAGTTATGAAAGGTCATTTTTTTTGTAAAAGGCCTGTAGCTTGTTGCTTCCTATATAAATAGGAAACCAAGGCCTAATTTTAAATTATCATCATCATATTTCATTTCCATTTTGAAGACTTCTATTATTAATATATATCAATTGAAGCAATTATATAATGGAGAACATCTTATTATCAAAGATTCTCCATGACTGTGTTTTCATTCTATATTTTTCTTATGTTTGTCATACTTATTTCTTCTTATATTTGAATGAATATCAGTTATTGAGCCTCAATACTGTGCTTATGTGAATGAATATGCTGATACAGTAAAGCATTTATTGTGGATGTTGGTAGAGTTGCTAAATTTTTTGAAAATTTGAGCTTATTTTTCCTTGTTACATGTTCAACATAAAAATGGAAACTATTTAAAAATAATAAAGTTAAAAAATTTGCTTATTTAAATAATTGTGAGTTATGTGCATTAATATTTTATTAACTTTTGTGTCTTCATGAACATATGTGGATACAAAATGAATAGAAGAAGCATCCAAGTAATCCTAATTTTTTTTGCCAACAATTCATACCAAAGATTGAACAATTTAAGGATATTGCAATAGGTATTAATTAAGGATATGATGATGATGATATATTCTTGTACTTGTATATTCTATGAAACATTCCTTATTTTCTATAAAACAGTGTATATATTCTTGTACTTGTAAATATTCTTTAACTGTTATGTCTATTAAATAAAACAGAGTTTGAATAAAAAATGCTTCACCCTTTTTTGTAAGTGAGTATGTGAATTATTGTTTAAGGAAAAATCTTACAGTGTTTACATTTTTAGTTTACTAGTTTCAAATCTTCATTTTCTATGTATATAAAATTGTATGTACTCTTTATCTCAAATGACATAAAACCGTAATATCATCATATTCGGGGGTTTTCAATTTCAGCACCATCATTGTCCACACTTTTCATATCCTGTTCACTTTTAAGTACAATCATCAAAATTTTATTTTTATTTCTTGTCCCAGTTAATATTGATTCCTTTTAGCACAACATAGTAGGTGGCATGTTAAATTTCAAACATTTTCTATTCATTTTTTTGTATATATTATTTTCTTAGTGCATCATTATGTAACAACAATTTCACTTCTTAGATATACAGTAAAAATAAATGAAAGCACATGTTTGCTTTGTCAAGGGAAATGTACGGTGAATACCCTATGTCTTTCAGATAAGTGTGCAAGTGAAATAAGACATAACTGATTGAATCTGATTTTCTACTGTACAATTGTTTTTTATGTGCTTTTTACTTTTTGCATGTGGATTACCCTCAGAAAGAGACTACTTATCTTTTCTTAAATGAAGCCTTTACATTTCCTGTCTACGAAAGGAATTTACTACTTGACAACAGTTCATGAACTTCATACAAATTAAGATTGGTGTAAAAGGCCATCCCACAAATGTTGTTTGGTCTAGAATTATAATGGAAAATAAAAAAGCTTGCTAGGAGAATAAAGCGACTTTTCAATTGTCCAAGTACAACATAATATTAGAAGCATTTCAAAGTTTAGGCCATAGAATCATCCTTTTTTAAACATGGATTGCAAATAATTCTAAAATTTAGAAGTCTTGGTCATTAACATTATTTTCTACTACAATGTCATCCAGTGTATCATTGTCAATATTCATATGTTCTTTCAATTATTTAATATTATCATCCTCCTCATCTTGACCTGCATCATCTTCATCATCATTGAAATTTGATTGTAGACCATCTATATTGTTACTAAATGTATTTGGATCATCATTTTCTATACCATCCATATTGTTGTCTTCCATATCATCATCTAACTCTAGATTGTTGTCTTCTTGTGCCTGAACATAACCATCTTCAACATCATCATGGATGTCAATTTCTTCGATGTTCTCTAATCCCTCTCTCTCATTTTGTTGGCCATCATTATTTTTCTCAGTATCCACTAATGCATCGTCAAACTCATGCCTTAATCTTCAATCATAATGTATGACAAATATTCATTTCGGGTCCAAAATATCTTCATAGAAAAATACTTGCACATGAACGACATACATATATTAGACATTATATAAATTGTATGAACATATATACATCAATTGAACAATGGAACATTATTTTATAGACTACCTTTTTTATACAATAATTGCTATAAAACACAATTTTGACAACATAGTTTATAAAACATCAGTCGACACTCATTTATTATTCTTTGGTTTTCTTCCCTTAAGAACATCCTTAGGGAGACCTTGTTCTTCCCTCTTCTTTCATGCAGGAGTGTGTTTTAAGAAGGGGTAATCAATCAATAACTCATCCCAAATGGTAAGTTCCATAATAGCCTCAACCATTATCAATCTATCAACCTCTCTTTCCATATCTCCATCTTTATCATTTATAACCTCAACAAATTGAAAATTAGGTCTTACATTAGGGTCCCTTCCCTTACTACTATTTATAAATCCTACAATATTTTTGTGTGTGTATGCACGTCCATCTATATACATAAGATGACCTCTATTCATTTCTTTTCCACTTTCCAATTGGAGACGATGTGTATACATATTCGAATTTAGACCATATGTTGACATGATAGGCTTATATTCTGCTAGCCTTCTCCATTCACCACTGTAATATGATGGACCATAATATGGCATTAATCTCCTAGTGGTTTTTTCTAAATTGTTTCTATTTTTTTATCCCACATGTACATTTTGGACAATAAAGAGGCCTAGATTCACTCCATGAATATTGGAGGGTCGTATCATGTAGTTGTATCCCCAAAATTGAAACACCTCGTACACTCTAGGTAGTTTTTGATCATTAGGCCAAGCGCAATATAGTCAACGATCAAATGTCTCTTTGTAAATTGATCTCAAACTCAAGGGAAATTCATCATCTCCATCACATTCATTCTCATAGGGTATGTAGTCCACCTTCCCCTTGTCTTTAAGAAAATTATGCATCTTCACACTAGTTCTTGTTTTGTTACTTGTTTTCGTCAATTCCTCATCTTCTGAGCTGGCATATTGGCACATATTTTTGTTAGATGTATCATCTGATAAATGATCATTTCCCTCTAGGCTGAAAGTCGGTGATCTAGGAAACTTTAAACCAAGAACTTTATCTTGCTAGTATCCATTAAGAAAAAATTAGTCATTTAAATAATATAAAACAATGTTTAAACGAAGTATACATGTTATTTATATCAAATTGGAAAATTCCTCACCACAATTCCTATCAGATTTGAATCGATTGTAGGAGGCATACTACCGACTAGAAGCTCATCATATATGTAATGTCTTTGTACAATCTCTCATTTGAATTGTTTCTTTCCACGACATACAGAACATCCACAAACAACAATTTTCTCAAAGTATTCATCCCATGTACTATAGTCCTGACCTACCTCTTCTTCAGTGCAATCATTTGTTGTGTCCGCAATATCCATTGTCATATCCTCTTCCACCCACTGTCATCTATGTTATTTAATAGTTTTAGGTCCACGTCCACAAACATATCTTGTTCTTTTGCTAGTTAAACGCTTAGGCTCTTCATTTGCTCCAATCTCCATCTAAAATTATCAACAACATCCATTAATTTATGTCAAGATTGGATAATACATTATAAATTTCAATAATACTATGAAAAAAGATGGACGTATCACAAAATTCCATTAGATCATTTTTTCCTAAGTGAAGTCAAAATTTGAGTACCTGATGTCCACTTCATCCGTTGTGTCCTCATTTGATATGACACGATCTGTTGCCATGGCCTCGTCTCACCCCTATAATACACAACATAGTAAATAATGTTTAGTATGTACCAATTATATCATTTCAACGAATATGCTATCCAACACAAAACCTCACTTTAGTCATATATTTGACATATTGATATCATGTTTTAGCTATCCTAATTTTCTAACTTTTCCCTTGATCATAGAATCACATTCAATCACCATTCATGTGCATTTTCAACCAATAAGTTTGACCTCAGAGGCCTCATGGACAAAAAATTGACTTTATCTCCTCTACGTTGTAGCATTTGTGAATTCATAAACACCTTCCTCCTTTGGTTGAGGTTGCTTTCTCTTCTTACTTCTATTGTATCTGTAGATTTCGTTGTCTCATCTATTTCCACCCATTTTCCTCTCAGCGATTTAGTATTTCTACGCCATCCACATCCTCTCTCCATGGCCTCCTCTGTGAATAAAAATTCCACCACAGAAGCTCTCACCACACGACCACCGAGAAGGGAAAAGCAACTTACGGTTCTGCGGTAAAAACCACTATACCACACTGAGCTGATGAAGGAGTCGCAAGATAGTAGTGGTCACCACATTACCACACGTCAATGGTAGAAGACTTGCGGGAGTCACCGCAACACCGCCAGGAACAGAAGGAAGACTCATGTGTTTCCATAGAAGCTTTCACCACACTACCACCTAGAAGGATGAAGCACCTTGCTTAAACACCGCTCTACCGCACTAAGCTGATGAAGAGGCCACAGGACAGTGGTGGTCACAAAATCAAGGCAAGAGTTGGAATTATTTCCAACACTGTGTCCTATGATATACACAACAATGAAAATAGTCACTATACAGCAATGATAGGCACTAAATTAGGCGCACTTGACGCCGCCTTATACGACCCAAGCAGATTACATTAACGGCCAAAATTCAGCGATAAAGTTGGCATTAACTAATGCTGACTAAAGCACGACTACTAAATCAAAATCAAAAATTTAAAACTTTCTCGCATGAAGGAAGAAATCAGATGACAAAAAAGGGAAAAACGTCATGCGAAGGAAGAGAGCAGGACACTACCAGTAACTGATGAATGAATGAATGGATGAGAGATTTTAATGATGTGCACGAGACCAAGCAGCCTAAGGGACCGAAAACTAGAAAGCTAAGGAATCTCCAAACTCTTTTCAATGTTACAATTTTGACCAAAAACCTATTTGTCTTGCTAATCTTCTCCTCCTCAAATAACTTGTGCAGATTATCAGCCTTTAAGTTGAATTTTTATGAGAAATTCGATTTAGTTTGTGACACCATAGCTAAGGTTACAAAAAAAAATTCTTGCTTGAATTTGTGATTGTTTATTGCTCTTTGTATTGCATTAGAATTCGTGATTGTTTACTAGTTCGTGGCCTAACCAGTCCAGGCAACCTCTAAATTGTCCCATCATTATAAATTGTAAAACCTTTGAGAAACCAACAAAAAAATTTACCCTACCCATTTGAGCTTTGGCTCAAAATATTATAGCACAAAGCGAGGATGCCTCTGTATTCTTTCCCTAATGTGGGTATCAAGGAAATAATGAACTACTTGGAAAATCTAGGAATTGGGTCAATCATTATTGAGCAACTGCTAAAAATAAACGTAGAAACAACTTGGTTTTGCCCATCTGCACCATAGCCACCGATTCCATGAAAAATTCGTGCAAGATTGCATTATGAAAGAGTTTTCATGATAAGGTTATCAACACTAAGCAAACCGAGTGAACATATTTTCCCTAGGTTATCAACACTAAGCAAACCCAGGGAACATATTTTCCCACAAAATAAAACTTTCATACCACAAACTGGATAAAAACTTTCATACCTGACAGTGTGTACTTTATTTTCCTCCACAGACTGGATGAAAATAATTTTCCCTAGGTCACCTCAAAATGTCAAGAAATGGAGGGAAGCAAGCATTGACAGCAAACTCTGGCCACAATGAGGTAATTCATTGTCAATTTATAGATTTGTAAATGTTTCCATTGTTTCTTTGAATTTTACTTTTTAGTTTTTTATTTCTAAATTTAAAAGAAGAATTATAATTTAAAAATATATAGAGAGAGAGAGATATGAGACTGACAAAGATAAAGAGGAATTGGCTTCCATATTGGGGGTAGACGTAGTGAAAAAATTGGTTAATGTGGACTGGACAACACTTTTCAAATACATAGAAAAACAATCCATTAACACCCCTCAAACATTGCAAACAAATCAATTGTGTCTAAGGGAATCAATTGATTCCCTAACCAGTCCTAGATCTAGCAGAAGATCTAGGAAGAAATCAGTGACAGTAAACTCTAAGAATGTGGAACAGGGAACAGAAACTTCCACTCCTGGGACACAAAGTTCCACCACGCCATGTTATCAATATTGTATTCATAGCTACAATAGAATACGAGGTGGTTTCAAGGGAAGTTTGAATGATGGATGCTAGGAAAACATTTGAATAGGTTGAAGGAATCATGCCTTCAACGGTTCAAAGACCATCTACATTTTCATTCTCAAAGATACCCATGCACACTGCAAAAAAGTTATCCATGAGATGGAGACTGATTTTAGCACTGGTTGGTCTATAAAAGAAGATGAAGCTACAGATGTCTCAAAAATGAAAGATATTTCAGTTGCAACCAAACAAAGAAGATAAAAAAAATCCCTCCTAAGCTAAGGCAGAAAAAAAGGCCAATGGATGTAAGTGTGAAAGTATAAAGAGAGCTTGTAAAAGCATATGAGAATTTTGATGCACGGAGGAAGTCCAGTGAGGAAAGTACGTAGGTATTTGAATTTTATCATAAGATTATATCAAATTTATTAAACGATATTTAAATTTTATTTGTGCATAGTTAAATTGAATTAGTATGTGTTTCAGGACAAGGCCTCCAAGGCTAGACTTGAGAAACTTTGTGCCACGCATCATAGTGGCCAGAAAGGTTTACAGGCCTTGATCTATACATTTGTAAGTATATTTAATATGTTAAATGATATTTTTTTTATTTCATTGGAAAAAGTAAATGATTGCATATTAATTAGTTTAACTAGTCCATGTGCCATGTTTTGACAGGAGGAGAAATATGGCTGCCATCCAAAGCAATTTGAAAAGAATATGTTACAAAACAAAAAGTGGAACAATTTTGTAATCTGGATGGAGAACGAGGTATCAATAGTTGATTTTCAATAACTTAGTTGGATATTGTTGTGTTAATATTTCAATTTCCATCACTTGTGTTGAGTTGTTTATTGATGCATAAGATGAGTAAATAGAGCTCAAATCTTATGATTACAAGATGGCCATTTATGTGCATGAATAAATAGTAGAAGGATGTAGATGAACTCAATCCATCTGACTTTATGCCTCTTGGCAGGCATTCCTCTTGAATCTCTAATATTAGGTGCCTGAGACTTCCCTGTAGCTTTTACCTTTCATTGCCACCTTTCATCTTCACTGTGAGACTCATCTCATTTTTCCTTATATGCATATTTGGCTTCAGCTTCTAATTCATCCCATGTTTTACCTTCCTCCTCTTCAGAATCTTCTTCTTCTTCTCTATCCTCCTCTGACTCCACAAGAGATTCATCTTTTGAACCTTCCTCATTTGATTTTGATTCCTCTTCTACATCAAAGGGTTCATAACCTTGATCTCACTCTTTTGAATTATCGAAATCAGAATCACTAGCTTCCATATTCAAAAATTCCCAACCACCATCTTCAAAAAATTTATCTGGATCATCAGTAATACTCTTCAAAATTGGCCGCCAGCTCAAGTTCATTCTACTTTCATAATACTTTATATCCATGGAGTTCAACCATCCCTTGATGCCATCAAGCAAATATTGAGGAATGGCATACATGCGGAGTACATCCCGCTTGAAGTCTTTGAAAACAATAGCATATCAAATTCCTTTTTCCTAATTCCTACTCTCTCAAGGTTAACAATCTCAATCTCACTAATAGCAATTACTAAGAAAGGTAATTCCACCAACTCTACAAAATAGTTTACCGTAGGAAAAATAAAAGAAGAGGCTTTGAAAGGAACTCCATGAAAACCAAGCTCTCTAAATGGTATATCAAACTCTAGTTCAAAATATTTTAGATGAGGCTGCTCCCATATAAGCTCTCTTACTCTCTTTAACAAATCCTTGAAACTTTGTATTGATTTTATTTTTCTTGTCCCTCTCTTGCTATTCTTCCTCAATTTCATTAGGATCATTCATTGACCTTCTTGCCCCTCATAAAGTTTGGACCACATCCATTACCTCCACATAAAACTGGACATCCTTGGTCTTCTTGGCTCCCACACCATGATATGGTTATGCAAATGAAAATGAAGCAAAGTAATCATCTCCTTCTCCGCTGGCCTGAAGAATGCATGCTTAATATTTTGATACATGATATCAGCTCTCTCTTCTATTGTCATGGTTGAATATTAAAATCCAGTATGGTGGGCCTCCAGAGTTCTATTCATCTTTCTTCCTCTTCCAATAAATGCTAGCCTAATCCACACATTTGCCAGCCTAATTGGCTTTGTTTTTGAAAGCTGAAGTTTCTCCTGAGTCACTAATGTAGTTATGTCTGCCTTTTCAGACTCTTTCACTACTACAGATCATCCCTAGGATTTAATCATTTGTACCACATGGTTGATGTGCTTTAAATCCTTGCATCTAAAGGAAATTTCCTTAACATAAATACTGCTAGGGAATTTCAATGTTACCATTGTAGTTGGCATTAAATCCGATACCTGCGACATTGAATATTATCCTTATATAAGAATTCCCTCCATCTTGTTGGCTTGTAATACTCTTGATGGTGGCTACATGAAATCTGATTCTGATTCCTCCTCTACATCGAAGGGTTCATAGCCTTGATCTCACTCTTCTGAATTATTAAAATCAAAATCACTAGCTTCCATATTCAAAAATTCCCAACCACCATCTTCAAAAAATTTATCTGGATCATCAGTAATATTCTTCAAAATTGGCCACCATCTCAAGTTCATTTTGCTTTCATAATACTTTATATCCATGGAGTTCAGCCATCCCTTGATTCCATCAAGCAAATATTGAGGAATGGCATCAATGCAATTACATCCCACTTGAAGTCTTTGAAAACAATAGCCATATCAAATGCCTTTTTCCCAAGTCCTACTCTCTCAAGGTTAACAATATCAATCTCACTAATAGCGATTACTAAGAAAGGTAATTCCACCAACTCTACCAAACAGTTTAATGTAGGAACAATAAAAGCAGATGCTTTGAAAGGAACTCCATGAAAACAAAGCTCTCTAAATGGTATATCAAACTCTAGTTCAAAATCTTTTATATGAGGCTACTCCCATATAAGCTCTCTTACTCGCTTTGACAAATCCTTGAAACTCTATATTGATTTTATTTTTCTTGTCCCTCTCTTGCTATTCTTCCTCAATTTCATTAGGATCATGCATTGACCTTCTTGCCCCTCATAAATTTTGGACCACATCCATTACCTCCACATAAAACTAGACATCCTTGGTCTTCTTGGTTCCCATGCCATGATATGGTTATGCAAATGAAAATGAAGCAAAGTAATCATCTCCTTCTCTGTTGACTAGAAGAATGCATGCTTAATGTTTTGATACATGATATCAGTTCTCTATTTTGCTCTCATGGTTGAATACCTAAATCGAGTATGGTGGGCCTCGAGTTCCAATCATCTTTCTTCCTCTTCCACCAAATGTTGGCCTGATCCACCGTCTTCCGACCCTAATTGGCTTTGTTTTGAAAGCCTCCTAAGTCACCAATGTAGCTCTCTCTTCCTTTTGATTCTTTCATTGCTATAGATCATCTCTGGGATTTAATCATTTGTACCACATGGTTTATGTGCTTTCAATCCTTGCATCTAAAGGAAATTTCCTTAACATAAATATTGCTAGGGAATTTCAATGTTGCCATTGTAGTTGGCATTAAAGTCAGTACCTGCAACATTGAATATTATCCTTATATAAGAATTCCCTCCATCTTGTTGGCTTGTAACACTCTTGATGGTGGCTACATGAAATCTGATTATGATTCCTCCTCTACATTAGAGGGTTCATAACCTTGATCTCACTCTTAATTATCGAGAATGAGAATCAGCGAAGATTGAGGAATGGCATCAATGTAGAGTACATCCACTTGAAGTCTTTGAAAATAATAGCCATATCAAATGCCTTTGCCCAAGTCATACTCTCTCAAGGTTAACAATCTCAATCTCAAGAGTATTAGCTAGAATTTGAAATTTTATTATGGTATGTGCACTTTGATATGATGTAATATGATTATGGTTTTGTCTCATATGTTGTAATATTAGATATATAACAGAAAAATAAATTATTGCATGAAATAAATAATAACTTTTCATTCTAAATGTTTTTTTTGCAGAACATGGGTCTTCTAGAAGATCAAGATGATCCTCAACATGATATAGATCCACAAAATATTGGTTCTTCTGTCGGATCACATGGTAGAAGGATGATGATGACGCAGATGAGGAAGACACTGAGGCCAATGACAATGACGACGATGACGACGACGACGATGACGACAATGATGATGATGATGATGATGATGATGATGATGATGATGATGATGATGATGATGATGATGATGATGATGATGATGATGATGATGATCACGATGGTGATGATGATGATGAGACAGTTGGTGATAGTAACCAATGACATTAATGATCATATAGACTACATCATGGATCATTGTTGATATATCGTTATGATGACTCTTTTCATGGTTACTATCATATGTATCATTTTCATGGCCTACAGTACTATATTATTGAGTTGTATCATATTGACATGTATCATTTTCAATTTTTCACTATATCATTTGGAAATGTATCATCTTGACTTGTATCAATTTGAGTTACATAATTTATCAATTTTATTTATATCATTTGTATATGTATCATTTTCACTTATGTCGACTGTTGGATGTATCATTTTGACATGTTTTTGATGTACTGGAATATTTTACTTTCACTTGTTTTAGTTATATATGATGATGATCTTATCAGTATTGACTTATCAATTTATATATATTAAAAGCAGTCGATGATTTTTGGATGGATATTTATTATGTATGATGATTTTTATTTACTGCTCAGGATGGATGTTGTCAAATTCAATTAAATTATAGATATTTGGCTCACTTGTTTTAATTATAGATGATGATCATGTTACAATAATAGTTTAGGCAGTGATGAAAGGTAAAATTAATGCTTGGCACCTCCATAACATAATTGAAAGTTTTGCGGTGAGCCACATTAAAAGAGGTGGTAATGTGGAAGCAGATATTATCTTATCTAAATGGGCTTCAAGTTTTGGTGAAATGAGGGAATTTAGGTTGAAGGATTTTAGAGGTGTTAAGTTAGTGGACAACACCTTAAATGAACAAGGTGGCAAAGTGAGTGAAGTAGGTTTGACATGAAAAGCAAAGGCAGGCGTGGCATGCGGTGTTGAAGTAGTACTTCATTAATAGAAAGTGTGGGCAATCCAAGATGGTGTTAAATGCAAGCCCTCGATTAAGATGTGTTAATTGCATTTGGAAAAGGTCGAGAAAAACTCTACAAAAAACTTTGGTGGTGGCGGCGTTCAGGAGAAATGGAAGCCAATTTCACCTTTCGGTCACAAAGATCTTTGGACCCGTTTTATGGAGGCGTCCAGAAAATGACTGAAGGGCCTTTTCCTTGTTCACGACGAGCGGCTAGTGTAGTGTGCAAAAATGATTTGTGGCAGGGATTTCGATTATCTGACACATAGATATCGAACCAACATGGACATTTACTCCTTAATTGCGGCATGGGGCTTGGATTTAGGTGAACCAGAGGAAATGGTGAGGATGGTGATGCAAAAAATTGTGCATGAAGATTTTCTGGTAGGCATGGAGTCCATTCTCGAATGGGCGGTTCTAGGTGTAGGTTTAGATTATTCTGAAGGACTAGTAGATGATGAAATTGAGGAGCTCTATGGGAGACCAGGGCTCAAACCCTTTATTTGTTGGCCTGAAGGAAAATACAAAGCTTGTTGTCATGAGGAAGCGCATTTGGAATGGAAAGCGCTCAAAATCTTCATCGAAAACTAGGATGGAAAGCGCCAGAAGAAGAATTTGGTGAAGTAGCAGAAGAAGAAGCCTCTGAAGGAGATATCCAAGCATCTGTTAGGTCTAGGTGGAGCTTGTTAAGATTGTTCATGTTTTTTTGTGTCTGATTTTGTTGTATTAAAGGGTGTAACTCTGAACACTGTTAATGGTGGTTATTTTTTGTAAGGATTTTACTAAACAGTTACAAGGTTTATTTAATTTTTTACTCTACACATTAAGGTGCCTCTGGTTTTTGTCATTTGCTGTGGAATTTTGGTGGGTAATGACACTGAACGATAGATGTACTTTTTTATCTTTACAAGCAATACAAAAATTTCGTGGGTAATTATCTTGTTATTTAATCATGAGTTAAATAATTAAAGTACTTAGTCTATTTCGTGGGTAATTGTCTTGTTATTTAATCATATGAGTTAAATAATTAAATTACTTAGTCTATAATCATATGAGTTATTTAAGATGCACGATATATTTAACTAATTAAATTGAAATAAAACATATTAAATTAATAAAAGGAAGCAAAGCAAGAAGCATTTTTAGAAGAAAAACAAGAAGCATTTTTAGAAGCAAAAAATGAAGCAAAACAAAAAGCATTTTTAGAAGCAAAACAAGAAGCATTTTTAGATGCAAAACAAGAAGCATTTTTAGAAACAAAAAAGGAAGCAAAACAAGAAGCATTTTTAGAAGCAAAAAGAAGCATTTTTAGATGTAAAAAAGGAAGCAATAATGGAAGCAAAATTAGAGGCAATCTTGGAAGCAAAACCAGAAGTAAACGTGGAAGCAAAATTAGAAGCAAACTTGGAAGCAAAACTAGAAGCAAAACCGGAAGCCTAATTGGGCGCTAATTTAGGTGCTATTTCTGACGCTATTTCCCAGCGCTATTTTAGGCATAAACAGAGGTGCTATTTTTGACACTATTTCCTGGCGCTAAAGGGGGCACTGTGATTTTTCGGCACTAATTCTAGCGTTAAGTCCGGCGCCAAATTTGGTGTGAACGTCGGAACCTAGATGATCATGCCTATTTGCGCCAACTTTGGCGCCGGCCAACTCGTCCAATTCGTGGGCTGAAATACACTGAAATTTGGTGCTATTTTAGGTGCTATTTGCTTGTTCTACTGTAGTGACAAGTGCACCTCTGGGATGATTTAAATGTGGGAAATTATGCTCAAGTTTGTAGAAATTATTGGTGTGCTTCAGATTCACCAGAGGAGAGATCCTTTCAGAAAGTGGTTACTTTGGGATTGTGCCTTATGAAATACTGTTGCAGGGTCTTAATTACTAATATTTTATATATTAGTGAAGCCCATGAGCTATTATACAATTGTGGTTATGATCAAGAGAGGATTAAATAAATCAAATTACCTAAAATATGAACCTACATATGTATTCATCCAGGACCTTTTTCAATGTCAAAGAGAGTTAAAACTAAATGGTGCAACCTCAATATTTAATACTAATCTACCTAAGAATCTATTTCAAGCAATATACCAACTAGAAAAGTGTTTTTGAAGGGACAATAAAAGGGATTATTTCATTTCTCCAAAAGGGATATTCATCAAGATTGAGGAGGGGAGTATTTTGTTTCTCCTAGGTTCAAATTTGTAACAGAATTATTCAATTGAAGATAAATGAGGTATATGTCGCCGATATTAAATATTGATGCAATATGGGCCCTTAATGTGGATTTATTCTTAATCCTTGAATTGAAATGTAATATCTATAAAAAGCCTATGCATGTTTATTTGTAAGAGAAGAAGAGAAGGCTGAAAATTGTTAAGCAAAATGTTGAAGAAATTAATATAGTTAGGTCATTGATTTGGTGAATTACTTTGTTAAGATTGAAGGTTTCATGGTTTCTTGTGTCTTCTTCTCAGAATTTAGTTTTGGTTCATTTGTAATGATGGAAAAATGTTAAGGATATTGGATGAATCTACTTTGCATACCATTTTTGGTTTGTTCATTGTGAATCACAATGTATTGTTAGTCTGAGCCTTTTAATGCAACGGTTCAACTATTAATGTTATGCATATCATGCCAACAATTGGGTATATGTATGGATGTTTGCAGTTTGAAAATATTTCACTTTTCTTTTGAAGATTGCATTGTTTCTATGGCATTGTAGGTTTGACCTTGATTAAGCAGGGACATGTTTGATGGGGATTTGTCTATTTGTAACACTAACCATTGTTATGACTGATTTTAGGTGTTATTTTTAGGATTTCTCTCTAAACCCTTTATCTTTTGATCTTTCTTATAAATTTGGGTTAGTTTTACAAAGGAAAAGAATCACTTTAAACAACCATATTAGATTATTTATAGTCATTTTCATATTGAAGATCTAAAAATATAGTTAGGGTTTTAACTAGTCCTCAGATTTTATAAACCTTAAATCTTATAAGTTTCTAGCATTTTTTGAACCATAAATTCCCTTTGTGAAACCAACATTACATTTAACACTTAGTTGTCTTTGCAAAGTCAAGACCTAACATCTGAAGCCTTGGGGTTATTTTTTGAATATTTCTAAGGAAATTTTTCTTTCAAAAGAGATAGAGCACTTTGTGTTTTATCTATGTTGTGTAGAGAAAAGAAATCATCAACAATATGATATTATAATTTATTTAGATGGATTGATATGTCGATATGTGGCACACATCCCTTAAGTTAGTTATAATTATAAGGAGTTGAGTAAGCCTTCATTAGGATTACCCCTTCATTGTATTATTAAGAGGAGGTATATATAAGGAGGTGACTATCATCATAAGATATCTGTCAATTATGATATTGTATTTGGGATCTCTTGCAGATATAGGGTGGAATCGCTTCTTCCATAAGGAGTATTGTATGTTGTTACCCTACCTTAAGGGTTTATTCTATTTGGCACATATTGGATATTAGGGCATATTGGTCCACAAACATCTCTAGTTTTGTGTGAGATCTATATTATACATTATATTATTTCCATTATTATATTTTTGGGTCTTATCAAGTTGTATTAGAGCTTTGATTTGGGAAAAAGTGGATGAAACCCTAGTTTTGAGATTCGCCTATAATTCTCAAAATGCCTACTAATATTTTAACATTTTTTTACTAATACTGAAGGGTAATATAAGGAAGCTACAATCCAAGGATCGAGTTTTTTATCATCAATATTTTTTGAGTTATTGCAATTTTAATTATTTCATAAATTTTCCTTCAAGGCCACAAATCAAGGTATTTTTCTAAAAAAATAACATTTCTAGAAAGAGAATCAAAATTAATTATGGGTCTATTAATTTAATGTTTTAATTGGAGGCCTACTTCATCATGTATGCTTGTATAAAATTTGGGTCAAATGAATTTGATAGAATGGTTATCTATTGACTGCATTTTTTCTTAATCACTAGTTTCAATAGAGATTATTATTTTTTATGGAATTGGAGATACATTAGAATGGTGGTACAAATATATGATATCTCTTAGAATATCTATAGTATGGAAAATATACTTTCCATGTTGTTTGAGAGGTGAAGCTAGATAATGGTTTGAACCATTAGATGAGGATATTTCTTCCTTGGATGAACTAGAACATTTCTTGGATAGATGGGCTCCAAAAGAAGGAGAAGAAGAGGATAAATAAAATAAAGAATAGGAGGAAGAAAATAAATAAGAAAATGAAGAAGAGGAGGAAGAAAATGAAGAAAATGAGGAAGAAGAAAAAAGAGGGAGAAAAGTTAAAAGAACAAGGAGATGATACATGTACATGCACTTTAACTCCAAGGAAGGAAGATTTAATCCTTCAATTTCATGGGTGCATTCAAAAGGAAAAGGTTATTGTCTCTATAAACCCTAGCAGTAAGTATAACTTCATCAACATGGAAGTAGCCAAGAAGCTACATGTACAAGCAAAGAACATCAAGGAAAATCACATATTAGGAATGGATATTCAAAATTTTGAAGAGTTAAAGCTCTTATGGATAATTATGTTTTGCATTCAAATTTTCATTCTTTGGATATGGATGGGTTGGATATTGTTCTTGGTTATCATTGGTTAGAATATTTGAGAGAAATAAATATCAATATGCAAAAGAAGTTTGTGAAGCTTAGGTATAAAAGGAAAAAAAATACATTATAGGATATTACACATAAAGAAGTCCAAAGGAAATTCAAGGAAGAGAAAAATCAAGAATCTCATGAAGATTGTAACAATGAATTAGAGGAAAAGAAAGAGAATCAAGATGTTGAGAAAAATGAAGAGTCAAATAATTCTACTAAGGAATCACTAAAACAAGTGGCAAGAAATGGTGAAGAATCAAATAAGGTTCCAATGACAACAAAGGGTACAATATATAGGCATCCACATCATTGTGAGAAGAAAGAATCATGGAGGAAACCATCATAGATACATGATAGTATATGGAATCGACAAGGAAATTACTATGGACCTACATGAAATCACAGGAACAATTACAAAGTATGATAGAAGTAATAGCTACTCATGGAAGAAAAGGATGATTTACTATGATAAGGGATGGAATCAAATGGGAGCAACAAAATATGGCTCAAGGATAAGATCTAGAAATAGTCAAGAAAAATACACAAGGATCAACTATGGATGGTTGGATGATTGGTCGTAGCATCATATTTATAATAACTTGTAACAATCATACTATTTGGATTCTTCTCATGTTTCAAAGATGAAACATGTCAAGGAGGGATGGAATGTTATATGTACCTATGGATATGGTATTAGTGTACTTAGGTGGATGGAGATGTCGACATGTGGCACACATCCCTTAATTTAGTTATATTAAGTCATGTGAGTAACTTGTGTAATTAATTATTAGGAGTTGAGTAGGCCTTCATTAGGATTACCCCTCCATTGTATTATTAAGAGGATGTATATATAAAGGAGGCGACTATCATTGTAAGATGTGTGAAGTATGATATATTGTATTTGGGATCTCTTGGAGATATAGCGTGGAGAGATTTCTTCCATAAGGAGTATTGTATGGTGTTACTCTACCTTAAGGGTTTATTCTATTTCAGCATATATAATTGGATATTAGGGTATATTGGCCCACAAACATATCTAGTGTTGTGTGATATCTATATTATGCATTTTATTATTTCCATTTTTATATTTTTGGATCTTACTAGATATCAAACATATCATAATATTTTCTTTGATATAATTATCAAATATAGGAAACTCATCCATTAATCTTTTATTGGTATTTATTAAATAAAACTTAATATCATATAACATTGTCATAGTCTTGAAAATTGTTATCTTCAAGATAAGTACACCTTAAAGTACGGTGAATTGTCCAACTATAAAGAGGCATATAACAATAACTATAAACTTGTTTAAAATATGAATACTGCCAAAACCATACTCAAGGCAGGTGAAAGCATTATGTTTGTTAAGTCATTATATAAAAATATACCCTTAATAAGAATAATAATAATATTTATCTTATTATTTCAATTACTAAATGGCGCAAATAAATATTCACCTTAACTCAAGATTATGTCCTACTAGATACAGTTTAATGAACAATAACAATAGAATTACTATTAATCAACACCATGAACCTAACTAATAATATTCTACTATATATACTTCAACTAGCTAAATCTTGGTGGTAAAATTTTAAAAGACCACATGCACAATATGTTAGGTAAGAAACTATAAAGTTTTAGTAAAAACACATATCTCATTCAAAAATTATGGTCATTTTTATGTCAGAAGTATCATAAACTAAATAAGGCTTATCATTTTCAAATAAAGACGAGGTGTTGATGAACCCTTTAGCCATTATTCATGTTCTTGATATTAAAAAGTGCTTTCAAATTAAATAATAGCATGAAACCTTGTTCTAGAACAAGAATGAGAACAAAGAGGGGTTACCAATGCTAGCGGCTATATGAAGTGTTTATAAAATTGATTTGTGCATATCATGCCCCAGCCTCCTGCTTCAACCATCACGTCTACCAGGCCGATTGTAACTCTAGCATCTAACAAAATTTCCATCCTTGTGCTTTGATAGGGGGTCTATCCAAAAACTCTCATTTTGGCATACACAAGGAGTATATGGGAAACTATTGTGGAATTTGGCTTTATACCTACCAATTATAATCACCCCAAAGTTTCTAAAGCCTTTCCAATTAATCCATTTTGTGCATATCCTACAATCTGTGTTCCATGAGACCACGTTTCCATTAGGGATTTCATCGATAACTTGGGTCTTTTCATGCAATGGCCTCATTGAAGGCATCTTTTGCATGGGACATAATCAAATTATGTAACTTCTCCAAGAGTGATCACTAAAGCAGAAGCTATCGAAAATATAGAGCAGAGTCCTTTTTAAAAAGTTAGTTTGCTGAAACAATTCAAGAAATATTCATGTAATGGAAGAACAAGAAAACCAACTATCATGTAAAGGACTGAGGTTCATATTTCAACTGATTTCAGCTACTTAAATTTTCTAGTCTCACCATTTCATCATTGTAGACATTTGTTATGATCTTACAATAAAACTATAAATTAAGAGCAGTAGAAAACTCCCTTGAGAATATCAACATATACAAGTCATTAGAAGTGTAGCATCAAAAAGAGTAACCCTTTTTCACACTTAATTTAGGAATAATTGATATAAAATTAACCTAATAATGCCTTGATTTAGTATTGTAATGTGTTGTACACATTCACATTGAATATAAGGCCCTTTTTAATAAAATGTACACTTAAATTTTACCTTATTTAGGGTGTTGTAAAGTGTTGTATTTCACTTTCACACTTATCTAGGGATTCATTAATTAATTGAGCTTAATTGGCCCCTTTAATTCAAATTTAAGCCCTATTAATTAGACTTTCTGGAGGATCTATCCCAACACCCAATAATGATATTGCATGACATTTAATTTGGAAAATTTGAGGTCCTAGAAAATGGTGCTAGGACCCATTCGCCTTTAGTGGCGAATGAGTCCTCTCCACATAGGACACCCCCTTCTTGGAATTTTTCAATGGGTTTTTTATGTTATTTCATCCCCCCAAAGCATGGTCCTAGAAAGTTGTGCTAAGACCCATTCGCCTTTGGTGGCGAATGGGTCCTCCTCACATAAGACACCCAGTTTTGAATTTAATTATGGTGGGATTATAATGGTTTTCAATTCTAGATCTGATGTCGACTTGAATTATTTGAATTTTGTGGTTAATTCTTAGATTTAGTATAAATATAAGGTTAACTCACATAGTTTCATCTAAGACATCCTAGAAATTTCAAGTGATCATAAGAGTACATTCACAAGAGCACTTCAAGAGCATTTCAAAGACATTCAAGGGCAGATTATCAAAGTTTTACTGCAACAATTCAAGGTTATTTCAACATGTCAAAGGCATAATGCATGAACAAGCATGTTGTTGAGCTAAGATTGTTGGTGTAGCATTGAAGATCTATTTGCAAGCATTGTTTCACATATAATTTGAGATCTAGATCTATATTATACATGTCCACTTCATGTTAGTTTTTAGATTTACATTCCAAGACACCATCCAAGGTATCAACATTTCATTGTTTTATGTTTCATGTCCTTATTTCATTATTTCATCATTTGGTTTAATTACCTAAAAGGGTTTTGACTTATGAAAACCCATATTCACTAACAATCAACATTTTTTTCTCCTCTTGGATGTGTGAACAAATTTATAGGTTGAAGATCAAGTGGAGAACTGGTGCAGGGGCACCATGATAGTTCAAATTTGCAAGTTTTGTAAATAAGGTCTTGTGCTGGAGTTTTGGTGTCTAGAGTCTTTTGTATTGCAAATAAATTAATAATATACCATTTACATTGCATGGAGTCACTTTGGAGTCACTTGAGTTCATATGGTCATATTTTTGCAAAATTGTCAAAAGTTGTCATATGCAAAATTGTCAAAAGTTGTCATATGCAAAATTGTCAAAAGTTGCAAAAGTGCAAAATTGGGGTAGACCAATGGTTAGGAAGTTCAAATGATGGTTAAGTTAGTTGAGTTGGTTTTATTTTGGATGTAAAATCTCAAATATGCTTCTGGAATTTGAGGTAAGGTTGTTGAAGTTTTGGTTGAAGAAAATAATAAGAAGCTCTTATTTTTTTGTATTTTTCCAGAAAATCTATTGCTCTTTTGATTTGTATGGCTCGTACAGTTAGGGTTTGATTCAAAATTGAATTAAATTCGATGGAGGATTGAATTAGCATCATTTTGGATTTTGTGTGATTGGATTTCATTAATTTTTAATAGTTTTGTGACCATTTCTCTACAAGCAAGTCTATAACTTAGTTTTAGGGGTTTGAAGTCTTTCAAAATGAAATAAACACCCATTCCACCATTACATTTATTTGTAACTTTGTTGAATGGGTTGTCTAGGGTAGATTTAGATGTTTAGGGGGTTTACAAGAGTAGGGAGCAGAGTTTGGAGGGATTTAGAATGCTGCCCTAGTTGTGTTTTTATGAAATTTTCCTTGAAATGGATAGCTAAAAGAGGGAGTTTGATCAAAATGCATGGATTGAGGTCAATTGAAGGTTTGTAAAGCTTGTGCAAGAATATTTTGGTGTGTTAGAAGCATTTCCAAAGTGGGAAAAGGTTTGGAGGTTGGATTTCCAATAAACCCTCATGGTTTCAAGCCTTGATTGGTCAAATCAAGGGTTTGGTGTTTTTGTGAGTTTATGGTTGTTTCCCCTAATATAAGTTGGAGAATCTAAGATTTTGTAACCTATTAAAGATCTATCCAAAGAGATTTAGGTTTGGTAAGGAATTTGGTTTGGGTGTTACTTTGTAAAAGTGGCCTATTTAGGCCTTGGGGCAGCATACCAGTCAATTGTTGAAAATGATGTTCCAAAACAACCATATGCACAAAGAAGGTATGTTAAATTTTTCCATAATGGATGTCTCAAATGGTAAATGGTTAGTGGATTTGTTTTTTTGAGAGATATGCATAATTTTCCCTATTTGCAATGCTACAAGGGAAACTGGATGAAATTGTGAAAGATTGATAAGATAAGGTTGTAAGGTCAAAAATTTTGTTTGAATTTTCTCAAGTTGTGATTGTGGAAAGGTTTCCTCCCTACTCTGCATCAAATGGTATCAGAGCATAGGTATTAGATCATTTGAAAGGGAAAAGTGGTAGTTTGAAGTGTGAAAAGTGGCAAGTTGAAGAGACAAGATGCCTCCTAAAGGTAGTGCAATTCTTGCAAGGGAGATAAATATGTTGAAGGAGTCACAAGAAGCAATCTTAGCTAGGTTTGCAGCAATGGAGACAAAGCAAAGGAGAGGAAAGGCCACTAAAGAGGAAAGTGGTTGAGACGAAGAGGAAGAGGGTGAGCAAGAAAACCCTCCAAGTGGAAGAACCCAAGATGTTGATTGGGATCCTAATGAGAGAAGGATGAGAAAGATGCTCAAGGCTATAAAAGGATATACTTCTGATGTGAAAGTAGATGTTCCAATGTATAATGGAAAATTGGATGTTGAAGAGGTATTAGACTGGATAGATACACTAGATGATTTCTTTGAGTTTAAGGAGGTTGTTGATGATCAAAGAGTGGAGTTTGCTAATACAAAGCTAAAAGATTCTGCATTGACATGGTGGAATTGCATTCAAGAGGAAAGATTGAAGAAAGGAAAGACAAATATTAGTTCATGGGATAGAATGGTAGCAAAGGTGAAAGCACGGTTTTTACCAAATGATCATTCAATTCAGATATTCAAGAAGTTGCAGAGTTTAAAAAAAAAGGGAAAGGATGTTATGACATATACTAAATAGTTTCACAAATTGAGCATAAGGTCTATTCATATTGTGGATGAAAATGAAAAGATTGCAAGGTATATGTGTGGGTTGAAGTATCGAATTCAAGATGAATTAAGTCTAGCAATGCCTAGATCAGTTGAGGAATGTTTTCAATTGGTTGGTAAGGCAGGGGAGAAAATTAAAAGAAGACAAGAAAGAAAAGGAAGGGGTAGAGGAAACATTATTAGAGGAAAGGGATCAAGGAAGAATTTTGAAGACCAAGAAGAAGAAAGCAAATGCAAGGAGCAAGTTGTTGATCAAAGAGGTGGATTCAGAGGTTTCAGAGGAAGATTTGGTGGAGGTAGAATTTCAAACTCAATTTTAGGTAGATGTTAGCATTGTAATCATTTTGGGAATCCAACATTTAAGTGTCTTGAAAAGCAAGGGTCTACTTCAAGTGGTGGTGACTGTTAAAATCCGTAAAACAGATTATAACCCAGAATCAATTAAAAGAGTTAGAAACATAAACTGTAAATGCAAAAGCAATTGAAACAGCATAACAACGATACCAAGATATTGATGTGAAATGCTCAAATGGAAAAATAGCATGAAATAACTATCTCTATTATCGAATGAATAAACAAGCTAGGTAGCATGCTTATATAGACTAGAGAGAGGGAGGAGGTGGCAATACCAACCAATGAGGACCAACCATCTATCATACTAAAGATAGTAAAGTATCTTGCCAAGATAGCTAATGGATGCTCACATGTAGGAAGGTGACACCTCATAATCCTCACCTAATTAAACATGCTTTATTAACCTAAGAAAGCTTAAATAAATGTGTAGGAAAAATATTATAATAAGGAATAAAAAACCTACACTAACACCCCCCCTTAAGCATAGATTAGGTGGGTACAAAGATGGGTCCTGGTAAATCAAGCCTGATGAGGTACCCATGTACAATGGAATCCCCCCCAAAGAGAAGTAGCCCTCCCCCACAAAAGAGAGGACGCCCCCCAAAATAGAGAGAGAAAGAAAGAAGGAGCTAAGAAGCCCCCTAAAAGGAGGACACCTGTCGCACCCCAAGCAAAGCTCACAAATGAACGAACTTTCTCTTAGTGAAGGGTTTGGTGAAGATGTCAGCTGTCTGATTTGATGTCGAACAATACCGAAGATCAAGAACCTACTCATGAATCAACTCCCGAATGTAGTGCATGTGAATCTCAATGCGTTTGGTCCGTTGATGATGGATTGGATTGCAAGAGATTTGAATAGCACTCTGGTTGTCACAAAAGATGGTTGTAGGCTTCCGGAAGGAAATGCCAAACTCAGTGAGAATTTGTTGAAGCCAAATGGCCTCATTAGTAGCATTAACTGCTCCTCGATACTCAGCTTTTGTAGATGAAAGAGCAATAGTAGACTGCTTCTTGCTCAACCAAGAAATTGGACCAGAACCAAGAGA
The DNA here is from genome assembly GCA_007258455.2 of Sequoia sempervirens. Taxonomy (NCBI): domain Eukaryota; kingdom Viridiplantae; phylum Streptophyta; class Pinopsida; order Cupressales; family Cupressaceae; genus Sequoia; species Sequoia sempervirens. The sequence continues at coordinate 830,209,019 of VDFB02271358.1, read as the reverse complement.
GAAGCAATACCCTGAAGTAGACTTGTGATCCTGATAATCGCCTGCCCAATCTGAATCTGTGTATCCCACCAAGTCAATATCCACACCTGCTGCATAATGAATCCCATAACTGTGAGTGCCCTATACATAGTGAAGAATCTGCTTAGTTGCTTTCCAATGTAGCTCATGTGGCTCCTGCATGAACCTGGAGACCAGGCCCACAGCATAAGAAATATCAGGCCTCGTGTGAGTCAAGTATATGACACTTCCAACCAATTGGCGATACAAGGTAGAATCTACCAAAGGTGAAGAACAAGAAACCTCAAGTTTGACCCCTGATAGAAATGGAGTCGGCACAGGCTTACAATCATCCATGCAAAATCTGGAGAGCATATCAAGAGCATACTTGGGCTGAGAAAGAAAGATACTAGTTGAAGACTGTGTAATCTCAATGCCAAAGAAATAGTGAAGAAGACCCAAGTCAGACATCAGAAAATGATCATGAAGGGCAGTTTTTATTGCCTTGATGGTGGATGAGGAACTCCCTATAATCAGCAAGTCATCAACATAGAGAACAAGGAAAGTGAGAGTATCATCCTACTACAAAATGTAGACGTTTGGATCAGAATGGCACCGAGTGAACCTAACTGATAGAAGAAAGGAGTCCATCTTGGCATACCAGGCTCATGGGGCCTATTTAAGGCCATAGAGAGACTTTTGAAGTCGGCAGACAAGTGAAGGATCTTGGACGAACCCCTGTGGTTGCTCCATATATATCTCCTCTTGAAGGTCACCATGAAGAAAAGCACTCTTCACATCCATCTAATGAACTTCCCAGCGATGGGTTGTAGCAATGGCAAGGACAAGCCGGATTGAACTCATCTTGGAAACCAGCGCAAAAGTCTTAGAGTATTCAATCCCAGGAACTTGAGAGAATCCTTTTGTGACCAAGCGAGCCTTATGTTTGTCAACTGACCCATCTGCAGCAAATTTTGTTTGATAGACCCACTTGCATCAAACAAGTTTTCTTACCTTAGGAAGTGGGACTAAATCCCAAGTATGGTTCCTTTCCAAGGAACTGAACTTTTCCTGCATAGCAGCATCCCACTCAGGGACACCAAAAGCTTCCCTGAAGAATTGTTGATCAGAAGCTGAAGCAAAGAAGAGATGAGGAGCCTGCTCAAACTGTGACCTTGTTCTTCTCGTATCTGAAGGATCACCAATCCAATCACCTGTTGATTCCAAAGTTTGATGAGGCCAAAGAGGCCCAATGGCAGGAGAATCTGGAGGAGAATCATCATCCTCTGAATGATGACTAAGAGAAGAGGAAGATGAACCCTCATCATCGCCATCTAAAGTGGAGGAAGAAGACTCCTCGAGAGGATTAAGATCCTCAGAAGAACTATCATCATGAAGTGGCATTGTCTCCATGGGAATGAAGGATGGAGAAGTGGTAGAAGAAGTATCTTCCTCAAACTGAACACTCCTCTCAATGAAGAGCTCATGTGTGGTAGGGTGGAGTAGCTTGTAGCCTTTGACACCATCTAGATAGCCAACAAATATGCAAGGCCTACTCTGCATTTCTCTGTTGGAATGTGGGCCCATGTAGGAGACCCAAACACTCGGAAGTTCTTGACTATGGGTTTCCGACCGGTCCAAGCTTGAAAAGGAGTTACCCCCTTCATAGCTCAATGAGGAACCCGGTTCTGGATATAACATGCACAATTGATGGTCTCTGCCCAATACTAAGGTGCTAATGATTTGGAGTGGATCATGCAATTGGCCATTTCCTTCAATGATCGATTCTTTCATTCTGCAACTCCATTTTGTTGTGGACTGTAGGGAACTATGTGCTGAAGATTAATACCCTACGAGGCACAAAATTGCTCAAACCTCTAGTTGACATATTCCCCGCCATTATCGGTGCGCAGAACCTTGACAACCTTCCCAGATTGTTTCTCTGCAAAAGCTTTAAAGTCCTAAAAAGACTCAAAGACTTCATACTTTTGTTTGAGAAAATATACAAAGGTGTATCAAGAAAGATCGTCAATGAAGGTCAATACATATCTAGCTCTACTGAATGAAGGATGCTGAAATGGACCAGCCAAATCACTATGTACTAACTCCAAGAGATGTGTGGCTCTCCATGCTTTTCCTTTGTCAAATTTTTCTTCAGGATGCTTGCCAAGAATGCAGCCTTGACAAACTCCATCAGAGAATCGAATAGAAGGAAACCCTGTAACCATGTCATGTTAACTGAGCTGCTGCAAGTAGCGATAGTTCAAGTGCCCAAACCGTTGATGCCACAAATGGCTCACCTCATCTAAGTGAGTGAGCAATGCTAGTGAAGGAGAATCAAGAACAAAATGAGAAAAGTGATAGAGCTGAGAATGGTTATCAACTTTTCCTACAACAACTGTAGACCCATTGTGTAGATCACTGATAACCACAGAATCAGGTGTAAATTCAACTCTCTTGCCAGAATTTGTATGGGTGATCTGGTAGATAGATAGGAGATTAATTGACAAAGAAGGCACACAAAGAACATCATGGAATGTCCCATCACCAACGTCAACAGACCCTTTCCCAAGAACTTCTTCCAATGTATCGTTACCCATAAGAATATTAGGCATAGAACATGACTCCAAGGATGAGAAGCTTTCCTTTGTATTGGCCATGTGGTGAGAAGCACCTAATTCAATTACCCAAGAATCTGGTTGAGAAGCTATTGCAACTAAGGCCTTTCCCTTTCCTTTCCCCTTACTCTTTTATGTGTTCTTTGAAGACCCTTCTGATGAGACTTGTTTGATAGAATTAGGCACCTGGATATTGTTCTTCTCAAGAAGATGTGACAGGTGATCAATTTGTTTCTTCAAGCACTTATGTTCATCATGACCAAGTTTCTTGCAATAGGAACACTGAATTTTCTCCTTCTTAGGCTTGCCGCCTTTTGAAGAAGAGGCAATATTCATTGCTTTAGAAGCAAGTGATGTTTGTTCTTGCTTCTTTTCTTCTTGGTTCTTTTGTTTCTTCTCTTTCTTAGCAGCCCCCTTCTGATCTTCAGTGCCCTGATTTGTAGCCAAGGCATGAGATTTAGAGGGCTTAATTGTGCCCATTTGAACCAATTTTTCTTGCTCCTTACTAAGTTCATTAGAAAAATCATCTAAAGAAGGCATCTTATATGCGGTTCCCAAGGCACTTTTTGTGGCATAGAATGTAGAAACAAACACAGAGTAATTAGGACCAAGTTTAGAAAGAATGCTTAGAATCAATTGACTATCTTTCTTCTCTATCCCACACTATTTCAACTACAATCTTAAAGCCTTTAGTTTTGTGAAGAAATCCTAAATAGTATCAAAATTACATGGATTTAGCCCTATCAGCTCATTCTCTAGTAAATGACCTCTAAGTTCATCTTATGCACCAAAGAGTTTTTATAAAGTAGTCCATACATCATTTGGTGTTGTAGAAGACTCAATATGAAAAAGTAAATCTAGAGATACAGACATACATAGAGTTCCAAAAGCTTCATCAAGTTTGTTAAACCATTTAGGCTTTTCTACAATTAGAGATGGTTCAGTTTCAATATCCATAGTTACTCGAAACAATCCTGACTTCTTAAGTTGTATAGTCATCTTGGACTTCCACTCATAGTAGTTGTAGGGTGTGAGTATAGGTACTATTGATTGATCCATTTTAATGCAGAATTAGATTGTTGTTGTTTGTGAGGAAAGAAAAGATGCACGAACACACAAGACACCCCCCCTTTTTCACTCAATCAAAGAACCCCCCCAAAAAAAAATTGATTTGGAACTTTATATTTAGTGCGTTTACAATTACCACCAGCAAGAAATACTGAGTGGACTTGATCTCAATGCTATTACAGATCCTCAAAAGGAGCATATGTTGAAAATACAACTTAGACACAATACCTAATAAAATAAACACCACTGCAAGCTACACGAAAAAACATTCACTTTCAAAACAAGAATCACCTCAATCTAAGGTTTTATGCAAAATTTATGCATCTTTGAAGTTCCCAAAATGAGGACTGTGTAGTGTCACGACTGAGAATCTGCAATTTCTGAAACATTTATGCATCTAAATCAAAAAACAACTGCACTAGTGCATAGAGCACAAAAAAATAGCCAAGATCAAAAAAGAAATCGTGAAAAATGGAGTGTATGAGGAAGAACGAAGCATTTGAAAATTTTCTTCAAATTTGAAACTGCCAACGGAGAGGGGGTCTGTTGTAGCTTTCCAAGTTCGATTCTGCAAAATATATAAGCTGCATGCAAAAATTAGAAGATACCCAGATGGTTTTTTGATGTGGTGAGCAAAACCAAGAAGGCGTTTTTCCTGATTATGTACAGAAGATGTAGATCCAATGTAAATCAAACACCTTTAGCAACAAAAAATGGCTCCAGAAACCAAAAAATTGACATGAAAAGGATGTATCATCTACCTAAGACAAGAAAAGCATGCTACAACCTACAATACTAATTGAAACACAAAGTATGCAAGCCGATTGACAGAAACAAGATTACTGGATCTTCATAAATCCTTTTTTATTCTCTAGATCGTTAAAAAAATGCAAGAGAAGAGTATACAGGATTTTACAAGATCTCTATAAAGAATCTAACCTTACAAAACTTTCTTTGATACCATGTTAAAATCCGTAAAACAGATTATAAGCCAGAATCAATTGAAAGAGTTAGAAACATAAACTATAAATGCAAAAGCAATTGAAACAGCATAACAATGATACCAAGATATTGATGTGAAATGCTCGAATGGAAAAATAGCATCAGATAACTATCTCTAATATTGAATGAATAAACAAGCTAGGTAGCATGCTTATAGAGACTAGAGAGAGGGAGGAGGTGGCAACACCGACCAATAAGGAGCAACCATCTATCATACTAAAGATAGTAAAGTATCTTGCCAAGATAGCTAATGGATGCTCACATGTAGGAAGGTGACACCTCATAATCCTCTCACCTAATTAAACATGCTTTATTAACCTAAGCAAGCTTAAATAAATGTGTAGGAAAAACCTTATAATAAGGAATAAAAAACCTACACTAACAGTGACAAAAGAGTGCAATTAGTACAAGAAGATTGTGAAAGTTTGCATTCTCCTCATCAACTTGTTGTTCCAAAATTTTGGGAATTTATGGTGAGAAGACAACTACTGAAAGCATCCAAGGATTTCAGGAGATGACTCATGGAAGGACATTATTCATGACCACCTGCAAATGCAAAGGTAAGGTATGTAAGGTAGTGATAGATTCAGGTAGTATTGATAACATGGTGTCAAATGAAATGGTAGATAAACTGAAGTTAGAGAAAATTTCTCATGAAACACCATATAGAGTATCTTGGTTGAATGATAATCAGTCTATCTTGGTGAATGAACAAGCTTTTGTTGATTTTAGCATTGGTGGATACAAGGATAGGATACTTTGTGATGTTTTTCCAATGGATTATTGTCATCTATTGCTTGGAAGACCATGGCAATTTGATAGACATGCCATTTATGATGGAAGACCTAATACTTACACCATTGTAAAGGATGGAAATACTTTCACACTAACACCATTGCAAGAGGATGATGAAGCACAAGGAAAGATAGCAAAAGTGATCATGTTTGGCAAGAAAGAGTTTTGTGAAGATTGAGGAAGACAAAAAGGAAGAGTGTGTAGCCACTGCAAGGCTTGGAGGTGCTAGGACAGTAACTTTTTAGGATGATGCAGTGATGGAAGGAAGGAAAAATATGGTTTGGTGTTCAAAAATAAGGAAGAGAAGGTCAAGGATGAATTCCTTGTGCAAACTCAAAATGGGTTAGAAAAGTGATGAAATTGTGATAGGGACAATAATTTGTCCATTGGAAGCAAAATAGGTCAAGGGGTAGTTAATTTCTGACGAGAAAGAGGTTTCTAAACCTGAGGATACAGGGGTTTGTAAGTATGATAAGACATAGGTCTTAAGGGAAGTGAATCTGATGACAGAGACAAGAGGAAAAGATGAAGTGAGAAAAGTGTTTGGCAAGAACAAGTGAAAGGATTCAAGTATGCTTCAGGGGTGAAGGAAAGGACAGTCAAAGACAAGGTTGATAGAGGTGTGTTTTCAGGTTTGAAAGCAGGTTCAATCTCATTTCCAAGTGAAGGGAAAGTGAAACAACAATCAATAGGTGGAGGACAGTCTTTTTCAAAGAAGAAATCGGTTAAAGGGAAGAGATTGTGCAAGTTTCCAATTCTTGACCCTTTGGAAAGGGTAACCAAATGAAGATGCAATATGGATAGCATTAAAGGATATGAGGCAGCATGTTGTTGATGTTCCTCAAGGGACTCAAGAGGTCTTCTTTTAGGCTGGGTGTATGGTGCAGGGGCACCATGATAGTTCAAATTTGCAAGTTTTGTAAATAAGGTATTGTGGTGGAGTTTTGGAGTCTAGAGTTTTTTGTATTGAAAATAAGGTCATAATAGACCATTTACATTGTATGGAGTCACTTTGGAGTCACTTGAGTTCATTTGGTCATATTTTTGCAAAATTGTCAAAAGTTGTCATATGCAACATTGTAAAAGTTGCAAAAGTGCAAAATTGGGGTAGACCAATAGTTAGGAACTTCAAATGGTGGTTGATCCAATTGATTTGGTTGTCTTTTGGATTTGAAAGCTTAAATATTCCTCTGGAATTTGAGGTAAGGTTGTTGTTGAAGTTTTGGTTGAAGAAAATAATAAGCTCTTAAATTTCTAAATTTTTCCAAAAAAATTGTTGCTCTCTTGATTTGTATGGCCTATACAGTTAGGGTTTGATTCAAAATTGAATTGAATTCGATGGAGGATTGAATTAGCATCATTTTGGATTTTGTGTGAGTGGATTTCATTAAGTTTTGAGAGTTTTGTGACCATTTCTCTACAGGCATGTCTATAACTCAGTTTTAGGGGGTTGAAGTCTTTCAAAATGCAATAAACACCCATTCTACCATTAGATTTCTTTGTAACTTGGTGGAATGGATGGTATAGGGTAGATTTATATTTTTAGGGGGTTTACAAGAGCAAGGAGTAGAGTTTGGAGGGATTTAGAATGTTGTCCTAGTTGTGTTTTTATGAAATTTTCCTTGAAATGGATAGCTAAAAGAGGGAGTTTGGTCAAAATGCATGGATTGAGGTCAATTGAAGGTTTTTAAATCTTGTACAAGAATATTTTGGTTTTGGAAGCATTGGAAAAGTGATAAAAAGGTCTGGAGGTTGAATTTCCAATAAACCCTCATGGTTTCAAGCCTAGATTGGTCAAATCAAGGGTTTGGTGTTTTTGTGAGTTTATTGTTGTTTCCTCTTATATAAGTTGGAGAATCTGAGGTTTTGTAACCTTTTAAATATATTTCCAAAGATATTTAGGTTTGGTAAGGAGTTTGGTTGGGTGCTACCTTGTAAAAGTGGCCTATTTATGCCTTGGTGTAGCATACCAGTCAATTGTTGAAGAGGATGTTCCAAAACAACCATATGCAGAAAGAAGGTATGTTAATTTTTTCCATAATATATGTCTAAAATGGTAAATGGTTAGTGGGTTTGTAGAGTTTTCTGAGACATGCATAATTTTCCCTATTTGCAATACTATAAGGGAAACTAGATGAAATTGTGAAAGATTGATAAGATAGGGTTGTAAATTCAAAAGGTTTGTTTGATTTTGCTCAAATTGTGATTGTGGAAAGTTTTCCTCCCTACTCTACATCAAGAACATTATTGGAGAAAAATTATCAATGTTGTCAAGTTACAAAATTGTCATTCACATTGCAAGAACACAGAAACAACGCTATAGAATTTGTTTCAAGTTTTTGGGAGCTGATTACTGAGGATCTGAGAGTACAAACATCAAGGAATAGAACTTGGATCTCAATTTCAAAAACCCTAACAAGGACCCATTCGCCAGTAAAGGCGAATGAGTCCTTTGTGACCTAAAAACAACCTTCTTGTAGCCAAGTGCACATCATTCTAGCCTCTCAAAACTTCCATCATTGTTGCTTTAACAATTAGGAATCATTTCTAATTGTTATTTATGCATTTTTTCCTTCATAATTGAATGAAATATCCCTTAGAAAAATTTGGGTTCATTATCTTGATCAATTCACCTTGATGAACCTGATTTTTCTATGTTTCATTTTGGTGAACCTAACTTGTTGAACATTACAATTTTTTATCATGTTAGATCTTGCATTCATTTGCATTCTTTTGCATTGAATTAGATCTTATTTAGGGTTTATTGCTTTGCATTCAAACTTGTATCTCATTTAGGGTTTAGAATTGCATTGTTTTGCATTCTCTAAATTTGAAAAATATAAAAACAAATCAATCATTTTGCATACCATTTAGATCTCATAAATTTTTATTTGAAAATCAAAACAACATTGCATTTCAAATTAGGTCTTTTCATTCATCATTTCATTACTTTTTCATATTGCATTTCCAGAAAATCTGAAACTAAAAGTTACTATCTCAGACCTGGAACTGAAAGACATTGCAGAAAACTTAAAAATCATTCAAAAATAGTTAAAGAAAACCCTAATCGAGGACCCATTTGCCTTTACTAGAGAATAAGTCCCTGATCAAACTTGAACTGAACTTTCTAGAATTTGAAAAGCATTGAAAACACTTAGAAATCAATCAAAACATTTCAAAAATCCTTATCCAAGACCCATTCGCCCTTACTGGTGAATGAGTCCCTAATCAGAACGTAGTTTGAATTTTCTAGAAATTGAAATCTCAGTTTTAGGCTTCTATTTTCTGTTGTTGCATTTTTGTTTCAATTTTCTGAGTTGCTGTTTCATCAAATTTATTGCATATAGCTCAATTTGCTTCATCTAGTACATTTTCAAAATTCAAAATTGCATTTACAACATTTCATTTGAGTTTATTGCATTGTGTAAGATTAGTAAATTGCATTGTTTAGAATGAGGAAATTGCATTTCATTCTAGTTTATTGCATTACCCCTTTCTATTTTGGTTTTCCACACTAATTTTTTAAAACTTGTATGAGTTTTACAACTTGGTGTCCTATTAGCAATACTATTGTAAGACGTAGTTTGAGGCTCATGTCATCCCATGATATCTCACTCATCGTGGATTTTCAGTTTTCTAGCTCTCTTTCTGATAGAGTTGGTAATCAACCCTCTATGGCTCATAGTTTGCATACTTCATTTCCCATGACCCACACTGATGTGCATGATTTCCATTTCTCGCAAGAAGACATAAAAATATTAGATAAAAACTAGAAAACTTACAGGACCATATCCTTAGTGAAAGCATAGACATTAGCTTGGTTCCTATTATATAAAACCTATGGAAAGTGCTTAAAACTAGAAACAGAATGCAAATTGTCTATATCCTTAGTTTCTTCTTTCATGAGTACTTGAATAAACAAGACAATAATAACATGTATACCACAGTCAACCTTATTGAAGCTAGTGAAACAAAGAATGATGTGACGAATGTTGACATAGATGATGAAAACATAAAATATATCAATGAAGAACAACCAATTAAAATGGTAGCATTTATCGAAGCTAGACCTTGTAAGGGCTCAACTAAAAATCCTCTTGATATTGCTTTCTTAGAAAATGACATACTTAAACATGCACCTAATGGTCCTCTTTACATAGCTAGCCAAGTCAATGGCAAGCCCACTAATGGGATATTAATTGATCTCATATGTGAAGAGAATTTGATCACTAAAGAATTTATATTTGTGCATGAACTATATCAAGATACATATGAAAAACCAAAAGCATGGATCAAAACACATAATGGTTTTTCTTGTCCTACAATTGGATCGATAGATCTCCCTTTAAAAGTTGGATTGAAAACATTAAATGTCTCATTCACCATCATTCCGCATTCAGACCAATTTCATGTGAAGTTAGGTTATCCATGGCTTAGCTCCATGAATTTCATCCCTTCGGTTGTGCATGAATATCTAAAGTTTCCATTTGGAAATGGCATCTTTACTATGCATCATAGTGGATTTAACCCTAACTCTTCCTGGGGGAATTTTTCATTAGATTTATTTTGGTCCAAGCCTATGGAACCTATTAAGCCTCATGAGGAATTCTTTTTCAAATTATATCAGAATTTCAAGGAAAAGCGCATAGCAAAACCTCCTACCATTTCCTACAAGATGCCAGAAGATAACAAAAGTAATCCCATTGTCCCTCCTAAAACAAACAATTTTACTAACCTAAAGAGAAAGCGGTTGAACAACCTCCTGTTGTTTCTTCCATTCCTTCCAAGGAAAAGAAGCAACCTATGATTGAAAAACCCGCTCTTACACAAAAAAAAATTGACAATAGATTGAAATGAAATCAAAATGCTAGAGAGTGTAGGTGTATACATCATGTTATTGCTGTATGTTACAGACTAAAGAAAACAAGCACAACATAGAAAATCAAAATCTGAACTTACCTGAAGCAATGCATGAGGACTATATACCTTTGCCACAACATAAAAAAGAACCTTCCATGGACATTTTCATTCGACCTCCCACTGTGATTAATCTAGATGATGACATTGATATTATAAAGATTGATGAAGAAGTGTATAATGAATTGAATACATTGTTTTCTTCTTCTATGAGCTTAAATGACAAATCTCCTAAAAAGAGTGTTGAACTTGGTGCTTCCCTTAGTTCAGAACTTTCCATTGTCCCTTTGTCTAGTTTTCCACCTTTTGTATATACAGACTGAGATTGGGATGCAAACGACATGCTCTAGGTTGACTCGCATACGCCTGACTAGTCTTTTTCTTTTTCATGTTTCTTTATGTGATTGCATGTGTGTAATGTGATTCATCGTGATGTTTCATTTGATGTATCCTTCTCTCTCTTTGTGCATTAATCTATGTATCTACATTCTTCTGTATGTCATAAGAATTTTTCATTTTTCTTATGTTTTCCTTTTTGGGATGATGCAGGGCATCAAGACATTTAGTTCTCTTCCATGTTGACCCAAAATATTTCCTTTATCTTTTTCATTTGTCTTGTGTTTTCCTTTTGGGGATGACGCAAGGCATTGAGAAAAATTTAGTTCTCTTCCATGTTGACCCGAAAGGATTTTTCTTTGTTTTCGCTCTCTTTGTGTTATTATTCCATTTCTATAAGTATTTTGGTAATGATGACAGTTTCAACCTCTAAAAACAAGGTAGCAAAGACATACTAACCCTGAATCCATATATCCCTTATGGATTTTTGGGGGCAACCCTTCCTTCCTATTTCATGGCAAAGCTTTATTTCAGAAACATATGACTTGGCATAGGATTTTTTGAGGAAAGCTCTCATGCCTTAGGACAAAACATTGGCTACTTTATTTAAGTAATTTCTCACAATAACGATGTTAGTAACCACTTTAAAGTGGGGGAATACATCGATTACATCTTTCGGCATATTTCATGGCATGATTTTCTTTTTTCTTGTGATGTGACCTTTCCTTGGTGGTGTCATTTGGTTTGATGTCCTCCAAGAGTGATATTTCTAAGCATACGACTCTTAGTGGCATGATGTGAAACGAGAGGCATCCCATAAGTGGTGATCTAATACTCTTTGGTGTGTCCTCTCTTGGAGACATTAGGCACGATGTTCCCTAAGAAGAATACCTTACATGAGCAAAGAAAAATCCCCTTTAACAAAAACTTACAGACATGACATTCAAAAATGTTCAAAAAGCATTACATTATGGTGTCTTATCGAAGTTTTCAGGAGGATAACTTTGGTATGGTTGGCCACCTTGTTGGGATAACTCACCTAGTGGACAGACTAAGGTTCCACTAACCCGGAGTGAGAACACATGATTAGGATAACTCACCTAGTGGATAGACTGAGGTTCCACTACCCCAGAGTGAGCAACGTATATTATAGACAAACAACCTTGTTCCATAGTGTGTTGGAACGGTTGTGCTTGATCCTTTATTTTTCTTGGCCTTTAATAGGGTACATGACTATGTACCTCTGTTATTGTTGCATACTTAAGTGTCTTGAATGTCTATTTTAGTGTGATTTTGTCATGGGGGAAAACTCTCACTAAAGTGGGGGAAAAATGTAGCATCGAAAAAAGTAACCTTTTTCACACTTAATTTTAGAATAATTGATATAAAATTAACCTAATAGTACCTTGATTTAGTGTTGTAATGTGTTGTACACATTCACATTGAATCTAGGGCCCTTTTTAATAAAATGTCCTTAATTATACCTTATTTAGGGTGTTGTAAAGTGTTGTATTGTACTTTCACACTTATCTAGGGTTTCATTAATTAATTGAGCTTAATTGGCCCCTTTAATTCAAATTTAAGCCCTATTAATTACACTTTTTGAAGGATCTATCTCGACACCCAATAATGAAATTGCATGACATTTAATTTTGAAAATTTTAGGTCCTTGAAAATGGTGCTAGGACCCATTTTCCTTTATTGGTGAATGGGTTCTCTCCACATAGGATGCCCCTTTCTTGGCATTTTTAAAATGGGTTTTTGATGTTATTTCATCCCCTTGAAGCATGGTACTAGAAATTTATGCTATCAATTCACCTTGAATGGTGAATGGGTCCTCCTCACATAGGACATCCCTTTTTGAATTTAGATGTGGTGGGATTATAATGGTTTTCAATTCTAGATATCATGTCAGCTTGAATTATTTGAATTTTGAGGTTAATTCTTAGATTTAGTATAAATGTAAGGTTAATTCATATAGGTTCATCTAAGAAATCCTATAAATTTCAAGTGATCATAAGAGTACATTCCCAAGAGAACTTCAAGAGCATTTCAAAGACATTTAAGGGAAGATTATCAAAGTTTTATTGCATCAATTCAAGGTCATTTCATCATGTCAAAGGCATAATGCATTCAAGCATGTTGTTGAGCTAAGATTTTTGATGTAGCATTGAAGATCTATTTGCAAGAATTGTTTCACATCTAATTTGAGATCTAGATCTACATTCTACATGGCCACTTTATGTTAGTTTGCAGATTTACATTCCAAGACATCATCCAAGGTATGAAAATTTCATTGTTTCATGTTCCATGTCCTTATTTCATTATTTCATCATTTGGTTTAATTACCTAGAAGGGGTTTGACTTAGGAAAAAACCCTATTCACTAACAATCAACAATTTTTTCTCCTCTTGGATGCGTGTTAGCAGATTTATAGGTTGAAGATCAAGTGGAGAACAAGATTGGAGCAAAATTATCAAAGTTGTCAAGTTGCAAAATTGTCATTCACATTGCAAGAACACGGAAATAAGGCTATATAATTTGTTTCATGTTTTTGGGAGCTGATTATTGAGGATCTGATAGTATAGACATCAAGGAACATAACCCATATCTCAGTTTTAGAAACCCTAACAAGGACCCATTCGCCAGTAAAGGTGAATGAGTCCTTTGTGACCTAAAACAACCTTCTTGTAGTCAGGTACATGTCATTCTATCCTCTCAAAACTTACCTCATTGTTGTTATAACAATTAGGAATCATTTCTAATTGTTATTTATGCATTTTGGCCTTCATAATTGAGTGAAACATCCCTTAGAAAAATTTGGGTTCATTATCTTGATCAATTCACCTTGATGAACCCGATTTTCTGATGTTTCAGGAAGAGATTCAGAATAGGCACATAATTGATATTGGAATTCCCCAAAGGTTTCTTGTTGGATCCATTGGTTGAAAATAAAGCATTTGATGATATTTCCATAGAACTACCTTGTTTATAAAAGACAACTCTACAAAGTACTTTGTTGAAAATGCAAGACCATAAAGGTTTTTTGGAATTTTCAAAATGTTGAAGTAAACTCGGTGACGATTGAAAAAATGAATTATTTAGAACATAATTAAGTCTTTGTAATCTGGGGGCAGCAGGCTTAGTTTGAGTGGCTTAAAGCTTCCTATTGTAGGCAAGAGGTCACAAGGTCTAATCTCCTTTGTCCATGTGGTACTAGACGGTGTGTTGTGCCAAATTCACTAATCATGTTAAAAAAGTTTACTAGATGCACTGTAGTTTATAGGGACTACTCAATTCCTACAATCTAAAAATAAATCTTTGTAACCTGTTTGAAAATAAGGTAATGATTTTCTTATGCGAGAGAACAAAATTGTGAATCAAATTCCTATATGCTTGGATCCCATTCTAGACTTGCTAAAAGAAGAAAATGAAAATTGAGATGCTCTTTGGAAAAAAAAGAAACATTTTTCAAGAATGAAGATAATTGCTTCAAGCTAGTTTCTCCAAGTTCATGTTTTTCTCCAATATCATTAAAAGAATTTTCTATGGGAGTTCCTTTAAGGAAACATAGAGAAATCATCAAGATGCACTTCTAGAAATCTATTTGTTGCCTATAATGGAATTCTTATAGGAGTTTGATCAAAGATTTGAGGATTTTTGGTTTATACCCATACTCCTTTCCTTTATTATTTTTTAATGTAGTTCTAAGGTACAAGTTTGATTATGGCAGGTTAGCCTTTTACTTATTAGCTATGCTTCATTGGTTTGCTTAAACAATATAAATCTTCTTATTTAAAAATATTTTGCAACGAAATTTTGTACAAATTATTGAGTGTTTCTTTATTTCTCCTTTTAGACTCAAAGGTATTAGAAAATTGGTCAATGAGAGTTTCATAAATTTAGTCATATTCCCCTCAATTTTGACTTATTGTTAAATGAAATCTCTATATTTGGACATCTCTCCTTTGTGTTAGAATTAAGAAGTCATCAACCTTTTAAATCCTATGTATTTAATTGCTTCTAATAAATCATTCACAAGAGATAACAAGTTCACCATTAGTTATGAATATTTTTTGCTATCTTAACTTACTAGTGCAGTAATTAATTTTCACTAGGATTTAGTAAGTAATTATTTACTAGCATGAATTTAAAATTTACCAAAAAAGAATCTTGAACCTATTAAGACTTTTTGGATGCCCAACTCCCCATGAGATTGTTTTAGACACTTGTGATATTGTTTTGGATGGTTATAACACATGAAGACAGTAACCACCTTACAAGATAGGAAAAATTAGGTGTCCATAAGGAAAAATTAGTTGTCCATGTGTAATAAGTAAGTAATATAGCTACAACTAATTTTTTTGTATGCATTTGAACCATAGATTTTTGGGCATGAGGTTTATAGGCTACTCTTGCACTCTTAGCATGTTTCACCTAAAAGGAGAGAGATAAACCTCACAAAAAATCAATGTGATTCACTTAAATTAGGAAATGTATGATATTATTAAGGCTAAATGAGATTACCTAAATACAACTAAGTAATTTAATTGACTTATTATAAATGCAAAACCTAAGGAATGTGCAATGTTTGAAAACACAACGTGATATGCAAGCCTAAACTAAAATATGAAAAAATGCAAATAAAAAATGAAAGAAGGTAAAACAGAGTGCACCTAGGCAAAGAATGAGGAATCTGGAGTGTCCTGAATGTTGAAAAAAATCACTAAAAATCATCAGTGGGACGCATTCGCCACTGATAGTGAATCAATCCTGCTTCTGATGAAAACTTCTAAAAATAAGTTTTTGAGTGTCGGGATCTGGAATTTGACAAAATTTGGATTTCCAACCTTAAGGTTGGACTCATTTTCCACTAATGGCTAATCAGTCCTCTCCCAAAATTCTGTGAAATCAGGGACCAATTCTGTAGCACTAGATCTGAGCTTGTCTCCTTGTCAAATTGACGAAGTCAAATTTGTAGAAAACGAGCTGTAGATTGTCTCCAAGCTTGAAAAAGATTTGATTTGACTTGAAACACTTTTTTGACTTCTTGGCCACCTTTCAAGACCTAATCGCTTGAAAAATATACATATAGAAGTCTACAAACACACATGCAAAAGGGGGGAAATGGTTGAGGGTTAGGTTATAGGGATTTTCCTTGGTCAAATCCCACTTTGGTAATCAAACCCTTAATGAAGAAATGGAATAAAATGAACAAGGAAAGATGAATAAACAACATGCAAATGTCCTAAACTCACCACAACCTTGTTGAAGAAATCTGAAGATATATCAATGGATGTTCCAAGATACTTGATTGATGCTTGATTGAATGATGCAAAATTCTTGAATGGATGATTGAATGCTTGAATGAACTATGAGATTAGGCGATGTAAAATGAGGAGAAAAACACTTATTTATACACACTTGTGCCTTAGTAACCCAATGATACCTCATCAAAAGCCAACATAAGGTAATTTTGAATAAAAATCCGAAAGAAAATTTGAAATATTTTGAATTTTGAGACAAGAGGGACTCATTCACAACCCATGGTAAATGGATCTTACCTTGGACTTGAAAGTAGGTGTCAAGAATTATCTTGCATTTAATGATGTTTGTCTGGTTTACATTCAAAAATACACGTAATTAAGCCTTATAAGGGAAAAAGGGGGTCAAATAAAGCATAAGAAAGGTGTAAATAATGAAATTAAGCCTAGAAAAGCATGAAATATTGTTACAACACTTTACAACACTTTAGAATAGGACTTGACAAGGGATGAAAAGGTGACTTTTAGGTGAATCGTAATGAATAGAGTCTAGAAAAGTGTAGAAATGTTTTACAACACTTCACAACACCTTCACAAGACACCATAATTTGAATTTTAAAGACCTAATGTGAATGTTTAAGTCACATTACAATCGTTAAATCAAAGAAAAATGGACCAAGCATCATAAAGAAAGACCTAAAAGACCATGAAAATGTCCAAGAGCCATTTTTCCATGGTACAACATTAAATTCTTGAATTTGATAATTGACTTAGTTGTCCCACTTAGAAGGTGAAAATGCTATATAAATAGTGGTTATTATGGTAGAAAGTTAACATTATGAGTTAGAATGAAAACTCTATGTGTAGGTGTTGAAGGAGTGAAGACCAAGGAGGAGAAAGGAAGGATTGCATGTAATATCTATTCTTGAAGATAATACAAACTTGGGCCTCTCTTCTTTGTGGATTTTGTAAATAGGATGTTATGGTTTGA
Organism: Sequoia sempervirens; assembly: GCA_007258455.2. Lineage (NCBI taxonomy): Eukaryota > Viridiplantae > Streptophyta > Pinopsida > Cupressales > Cupressaceae > Sequoia > Sequoia sempervirens. The sequence continues at coordinate 830,192,031 of VDFB02271358.1, read as the reverse complement.
TCTTTTGTTCTATATTCCTATGTTGTTAATTTAATTTCTTGTAATCCCCATTTGGTTACGCATTGTATAAAATATAATTTTACAATTGAAATATTATTTTCATTTTATAGTTGTTTTCCTTCATTTCTAACACTTTTCCCATTGTAAATCTACTTTAATTTGATCACCACTCCCAAAACAACATCGTTTGCTATGAATTTGTTTGCAATGAAAGCTCGACCTTTAAGTGTGAGATTATGAGTGTCCCTTGGTCTTGATCAATGTTTGGTGTTTTGTTTCTTAATTATTCTTCTTCTAAAGATTAATTATGCAAGGGAATCTAGGGTATAAGATAATCTTGCATCATCTAGGGACTCCTAACTCAAGGCACGTCGAATATGGTGAATCTACGCATTAACTACAAGTGTTCATTCTACACAATGGATGCACCAAATTCCAAGATGGACTATTGATTAAATCATTTAATTTTGGAGCCCATTGATCCTTACTCACCTACGATGGTGTATCACATATTTTAGCTAGTGCAATAATTTCTACATCTTCTATATATAGAGCAAGCTAACACCATTTAAGGGAAGGAAGGCCAAGGGTCGAGAGAAAGGAAAATAGACAATTAGAACATTGAGATATTTAAGAGCTCTATTGTAATCAAAAGGGCCTAGCATGTAGCAAGCTCATGAAGCTATTAGATTTTGAATAAATAAAGTGTGGTTCTTTTAATGAAGTTTTGTCCTTCATATTGGGGATTTTGACCCTTGTTGCAAATGAATGATAGATTAGGATGAAGAAACTTTATTCAGATAACAATCAAAAACATTTACAAAATGCATATGACATATATGAAAGTAATGGAACATAATGCATCCACAAGATTACACAAAAAACTCAAAGATTCACATGGGAAACCCTTTTAGGACAAAACCCACTACCAAAAGACATTCACAATTAAATTATTCAAAATCAGTTAGGATTCAATACAGCAAGGTCTTTGTAATTTTACAAAGTCTTAATTTATAGCATACTTCTCTTGTAATTGCTCTTATTATACACCAACAATATTTACTTTAATGTTATTAATTGTGGCAATGGAAAAAGTATCCCTCTAATTTTTCATGCTTGTTTGGGTCCTCCTTGTTAATTTAAGCATAATGTTGTTGGCAGAATGAAGAACATCTCATTATGCAGCTTTTGTGTTGTCACCGATGTCACCATGTTATATGAGTTGCAATTGCAAGTTCAAGTCTTAGCTTGATCTGGTATTCTGAACTGGTATGCACTTATTATCCTCCAATATTTTGGTCCACGATCCTCTGTTGATGATTATATCACTGCTTGTGGTTTTTGGAAATGACCTTTTTGGATGTTAGAAGCTTGTAAGCTCATATTCCCATGTGCACAGGTGCTCGTATGGTGAGTTGGCATTATTTTGTTGTTGTATTTTGTTATCAGGTCTATCCCTAGCCGACCTAATGAATAGTTGATGTTGTAATGAATTAATTTTGTGTTGTGGACGTATGTGTGACCTATCTTAGATCCATTCCAACATCTTGTAGCATGCTACACACTTGAATTGTTTTTGGAAAGGTTTTGTACAAGCTTGAAGCCGACAGTTAATCTTTTTGGTGATTAAGGGATGCATCTAATTAGGCTAACCTGATTGATTCTTAAAAATGAATTAGATATATATATTGGACAATTTTTGAGTTTGATGGTGCAAAACGAAAGTGAAGCAAAAAAATTATGCAAAAATGATGAAGTGTGTAAAGTCAGTTTACTGAGCATCAAAGGAACTAAATCAACACTTGTAACTTTCTCAGTTCATTTCTGGTTGTCAACCATTTCTATATTGTATCTTTGTAGGCAGTGAGCCTCTCATTTTGGATAGTGAGTCATGGTAGTGAGCCACCCTTTGTAATAACTTATAACCAGTTATACTATATTGTGAGCTAATCCTCACCGTGGTTTTTTCCATTTTGGGTTTTCCACATAAAAATATTGGTGTTCATGTGTTGTATGCTTTTATGTTCTGTTAATTCTCTTGCTTATTCTTAATGTTATATGCATTGGGTTAATTGGATGGTGTTTGTTCAATAAGTTTAAGAAGATACTAATTCACCCCCCCCGGCTCTCAGTATGTTGAGTATTCAACAATTGGTATCTAACAACTTGAGGAAGATCTTGAAGATTGAACAAATGGATCATAAAGAAGAACTCCAGGTTGCTCTTGAAGATATTGACAAGGCTGAAAGTGTGAACAGATATTTGAAATAAAATCTTGATGAGGCAAATGAATGCATCCAAAAATTGAGGGAGAAATTGAAGAAATTCAAAGAAAGACATAGAGAAGTAAGTGAGCAATTAAAACAACCAAATGAAGAGATCGCCGGATTGAAGGTGCAAGTGGAGGAAAAGAAGAGAATTGAAGACTGTCTCAATACAGTGGTGCAAAGCAAGACTAATGAATTCACAAGGCTTGAACAAGATGTGATAAACCTGAGAGTAGATTTGGAAAAGGATAAACTTTGTGAAGATAAGTTCAAAACAAGCTCCACTACACTTGATGAGTTGATTGTGGGGAAGAAACCAACTAAAGACAAAGGTGGTTTGGGAATGGAAGCAGGTGAAAGCTCAAAAGCTATGCATTCTCCAAACACAGTGGATAATAAAAAGACTCAAGATAAAGAAAAATAGGTAAGAAATCCAAGAATCTTTGCTAAAAGACCACCTATTAGACAAGCAAATGCTCAAAGGTACCCATGTTTCAATGGTGTTTTCTTTTCATGCAATAAATTTGGTCACAAGGAAATGGAGTGTAGAAGTAGAATAAACCAGTATACTAGTCCCTTCTCCAGACAATGTTTTGCATGCAAGAAAGTTGGACATAGAGCTAGTGACTGCATAACTCATATGATGAATTGGTCTAATGGAGGTAGAATGAATCAATCTTTTGTTGGATACTTCTATGCATGTAATAAGTTTGGACACAAAGAAAATCAGTGTAGATCAAGTTTTAATGGAGGTCAAACTAATCAGAAAAAAAAAATTACTACAATTGCAACAAACCCGAACACATTTCAAGAGTATGCAGAAGTAAAGTGGGGAAGCAATTTGATCAGGTAAAGTGGTGCAGGAGAACCTAATGGTGTTGTTATGCCTCCAATAAGAATTTTTGTAAAATTTGATTTGTCATCAAGAAGAGCACGTAAAAAAGGTTATAATTAATGTATTTGAGTCTCAAATAGGCCTCTAGGTGGTTAAAGAAATAATATTGCAAAAATTTTCCTTTTATGACAAAAGTTGTCATTTGTTGTCAAAGATGTAAAAATGCAAAAAATGTACAAAAAGCAAGAATGTGAAGAGTCACTTGATAGGAAAGGTCGATGGTCGGAAAGAAGTTGAAAAGGTAATTAGTTCAACTGATTGTAAACATCTTTAAAATCATGGTGAAGGCGAGCAAAGTTCAGAGGATTGTATCTTGAAACAAATTTCACAATAGAAGTACCCTATTTTTTCTATAGCAGCGTTGTCTCTGTGATTTTTCAAGATTTTTGGTCTGTACAACACTACCAGGCTCTATTTTCTATTTTTTTGAGTTGATTAAGGTGTAATTTATTCAAATAAAGTAGTTTTGAGAAGATCCAATTGAGTCTAAAGTCTGTTTGCAGACTTATTTCTTAAAAACAGTTTGAAACCCTCAATCAAGGGTTTGAGAGTCTCATAAGTATTTAGCCACCATTCCACCGATGGAGGTTAGTTAGATTCGTCGAATGGAATAATTTAGGTTTCTTTTCATTTTGTGTGTGTGTGCAGGTGCAGGGGAAGTCAAGGTGCAAGGTTTTGATGATGCCTAAGTCAATAAAAAATTTAATTTTCCATGAAAGATTGATGGCTCCAAGTCAGAAATTGTTGAAGAAGCTTTCAAATAGGTTGGGAGACAGTTTGTATAGTTGGTGCAAACATATTCAAGGATGTTTGAAGCTTTTTCAAGCTAGCAAGAGGTTTGTAAAGGTTATTTTCAATAAACCCTTGTTTACTTAGATCAAATTAAGCTAGAATGAGGGTTTCAATATTTGATGCAATAGTGGATGGTTTCCTTGAGACAAACGATGGAATTGGTGGTTTTATAGCTTAAATTAAGACTTTTTTGGTTAAGTATGGTTTTGGAGTGGTTTTAAAGGAACTTGCTTTGTATTTTAGGCCTAATTAGAGCTTATTTTGTGGGACAAACAATAGTTTTGGTCAATTTCTCAAAACAACCTTATCAAAGCTTTTGTTATGTTATAATTGGTCAAAATAGGTTCCTAAAAGTGTGATTAGTTGTTGGATATTCTATGTGGTTTATAAAATATACCTGATTTAGAGTTTTGGAAACCTACTAGCCAAGTTGTGTTTATGACTACAAGAAAGTGTGAATTTGTGAAAATAGAGATATAAGTGATTGATATTGTTTTGAAACTGTAAAAGGGATGACCTTAAATATGTATTGAGGTTTGAAGGAAGTTTAGAGACAATATTTGATAAAATGATGCCTTCTATCAAAGTGGGAACAAGGTATATGGGTGTGCATGTTGACCAAGTTGATTGAGTCAGAGTTTTCTCACAAGTTTTTTGCTTTGATTCAGTGAAATTGATGTTGATAAAAGTTTTTTAGAATCAAGATTGGGTGATTGATGTATTTTTTCCAAAAGTAAACAAGTGAATGAGAATGGATTTTGTTGAAAGTTTAAGTGAATTATTGGTGAATGTTTAAATTGATCTTCTCAGTTTGTGTTTAGGGTCAGAAGCACCCTTGAAGTTTTGTTGAGTTTTGTAGATGCTCTGCATCAATTGGTATTAGATCTAACTGATCTGGTGTTTGTTAAGTTTTGTTGAGTTGTTAGGTACAAGTGCTTGATCCATCTTAAAGTTTCAGAGAGGAAGAGTTATGAGAAGTTGTGTGTTGGTTACAGACAAGGATGAGTCTTTTTTCACCATCCTCCAATGGAGATAAGCTAGGTATAAGGTGCAAAGTGAGTGAGGCCACTCAGAGAAAGGGTGGTAGGTGCATCTTCTAGGATCTAATGTTGGGTAAGATGGATGGTTTGTTGAGTTTGTGTGGTGAAGTAGTGAGGGAGGTGGATATTTTTCTGAAGAAGAACTTGAGTTTACAGCCATAATGAGAGTTGTAAGTTAGTTTGATAGTACTCCACTAATGGGATTAGATGAAAAGATGATTGGTCAGAGAAGGTAAAAGATAAATTGTTGGAAAAGAGGAAATATTACTTAGAAAAGAAATGTGAAAGGAAATTCATGTGTCCTTTGATTCAAAAGAGGTTAGAAGTTGAATGTTGGTTTGGAAACTAAGAATAAAGAGGTTATTGGGCAGAGAACTTGATAGGTAGAGAAAGAGAAGGAAAAGAAAAGACAAGTGAAGATAGAGTTGAAGGCAAAGACAAAGGAAGTGAAGGATTCAAGATTTCTATAGGAATCATTCCAAGACAAAGTTGATATGTAGATATGAAGAAGAAAGTTTGAAGCAATTCAGTCCTCAAAGGGACTTGAGGAATTTTTCCAGGCTAGTTGTTTGGTGCAGGAGCACCTAATGGTGTTGTTATGCCTCTGATAAGCATTTTTTGTAAAATTTGGATTTTCATCAAGAAGAGCATGTAAAAAAGGTCATGATAAGGTCATAATTGATTTATTTGAGTCTCAAATAGGTTTCTAGGTGGTTAAAGAAGTAATATTTCAAAAAGTTTCCTTTTATGACAAAAGTTGTCATTTGTTGGCAAAGATGTAAAAATGCAAAAAATATACAAAAAGAAAGAATGTGAAGAGTCGCTCGATAGGAAAGGTTGATGGTCAAAAAGAAGTTGAAAATACAGTTATTTTAACTAATTTTAAACATATTTAAAAGCATGCTGAAGGCAAGCAAAGGTCGAAGGATTGTATCTTGAAACAAATTTCATAATAAAAGTACCCTTTTTTCTATAGTAGTGTTGTCTCTGTGTTTTTTCAAGATTGTTTGGTCACAGCACTACCATGCTTTGTTTTCTATTGTTTTGAGCTGATTAAGGAGTAATTTCTTCAAATAAAGTGGTTTTGAGAAGATCTAATTAAATCTAAATTTTGTTTGCAAACTTCTTTCCTAAAAATAGTTTGAAACCCTCAATCAAGGGTTTGAGAGTCTCATAAGTATTTAGCCACCATTCCACCAATGGAGGTTAGTTAGATCATTGGAATGGAATAATGTAGGTTTCTTTTCAGTTTTTGTGTGTGTGCAAGTGCAAGGGAAGTCAAGGTGCAAGGTTTTGGTGTTTCCTTCAATAAAAATTCTTAGTTTTCCATGAAAGATTGATGGCTCCAAGTCAGAAATTGTTGAAGAAGCTTTCAAACATGTTGGGAGATAGTTTGTATAGTTTTTTCAAACATATTCAAGGATTTTTGAAGCTTTTTAAAGGTGGCAAGAGGTTTGTAAAGGTTATTTTCAATAAACCCTTGTTTACTTAGATCAAATTGAGCTAGAATGAGGGTTTCAATATTTGATCCAATAGCGGATGGTTTCCTTGAGAAAAATGATGGAATTTGTGGTTTTATAGCCTGAATTAAGACTATTTTGGGTTAAGTATGGTTTTGGAGTGGTTTTAGGGTTTAGGGTTTAGGGTTTAGGGTTTTAGGGACAGTCAATAGTTCTGGTAAATTTCCCAAAAAAACCTTATCAAAGCTTTGATATGTTATAATTGGTCAAAATGGGTTCCTAAAAGTGTGATTAGTTGGTGGAGATTCTATGTGGTTTATAAAATATACTTGATTTAGAGCTTTGGAAACCTACTAGCCAAGTTGTGTTTATGACTACAAGAAAGTGAGAATATGTGAAAATAGAGATATAAGTGGTTGATTTTGTTTTGAAACTATCAAAGGGATGACCTTAAAGATGTATTGAGGTTTGAAGGAAGTTTAGAGACAATATAAATGATAAAATGATGCCTTCTAGCAAAGTGGGAACAAGGTATTTAGGTGTGCATGTTGACCAAGTTGATTGAATCAAAGTTTTTTCACAAGGTTTTTTCTTTGATTCAGTCAAATGGATGTTGATAAAAGTTGCTTAGAATCAATATTGGGTGATTGATATCTTTTTTCCAAATGGAAACAAGTGAATGAGAATGTATTTTTTTGAAAGTTTAAGTGAATTATTGGTGAATGTTTAAATTGATCTTCTCAGTTTGTGTTTAGGGTCAGAAGTACCCTTGAAATTTTTTTGAGTTTTGTAGATGCTTTGCATCATAAAGAAGAATGAACCAATGAAGAAAATTGAAAAGAATGAGGTTAAGCAAGAAATAAACAAGATTTGGAAGAAGAAACAAGATTCAGAAACATCAAATGTGTTTGTGCCCTCATCTAGTGCAGACAATCCCTCTGACAATTAGACTCAGCATGGTCTTAGGGGGAGCATTAACAAAAAATTGTTCAAACCCCCTAGATATCTGGTGTGTTAGTTGTTGGCATGAAGATATGTCATAAAGAATGGATAAAAAAAAATTATGCAAAAGGAACCCAGAAGAAAAGTTGTAGGCATGATCATTTGCGGAGCAAATTAGGATTTTCTAGTGTAGTGAAGAAGGTTTTTATCAGCTTTTTGAATTTTGTTAAATTTATTGCAATTTAGGGTAGATCATTGATCTATAAAGCATATTTGTAAGGAATTTTTATCACTTGCACATTTGAAGAAAATGGAGAGTGATTTGGAGCATTCTTGAGGCAATTTGGAGAGTGAGTTGTGCAAACCCTAGTTCTGGTTTTGGCAAGAGAAAAAGGTATTTTACTCTTTTGTGTTATTGTGGGTTTGTGTGAATCTTCTTTATGAAATAATTAGAGATCAGTTTTTGGAAATGTGGCAACCCATGTAGTCGTAAATGTGTTAGAAAGACCTAGACCTTCCTATAAGAAGTATTCCATGAAGGTTTTCAAAGACGACCCTTTGGGCATCTTCTCATCAATTGCTCATGGTGTCATGCCCACTGAAGACACTAGAATGTACATATGTGTTAAGATGGAGGAATATAATTATAGAAAATTGATATATATATGACAGAATGAGCTCATTGGGGATGATTTCTTGATAAAACCCAAGTATGAAAATATTGTTGTGAAGAAGTTGGATCAGTGGAATTACTTTCCTAACTTTAGCTCCACTGTTGATGACAAGTATGTTAAATCTTCTCTTAGCATAATTCATGATATTTTTTTGTGGACAGACAGACCTCACCTTATAACCAAAGAAGTGATTAAGGCAGTTATTGGACTCTGTGATACCGGACTGATACCAGTGTTGAAGTCTATGAAGAATGAAGTGGTGATGGAACTCATTGGTGCAACATTTGACAGAAGGGCTCTTGCAACAAATCCTATTACCAATCCTAATGTGAAGTATGTGGCTATAATGATTGGTCATAAGATCTACTTCACAAATAGGGAAAACTTTGTGTCTGATACAGCTATATACACCAAATATTACATGGCAGCTAATGGTACAGAATATGATTTGTGTGAGCTTCTTTGGAAAAAATTGTTTGAAAACTTGAAGATGACAAGGGAGAAGAAATATGTTGGCCTTGTCATTGCGCCAAAAGGTCGACCTGTCAATGCCCGATACAAGTGTTAGTTAAGATCCACAGGAGGTGGTTAGACCATGTCACAAACCCAAGCATGGTGTTGGACAAGGAAGACCAAGGGACACACCATCTTGCAACAATCCCCCTAGCACAAGCAAGGGGTTTGAACCGGTGACTAGCTCTGATACCAATTGTTGGCCTTGTCGTTGCACCAAAAGGTCAACCTGTCAATGCCCGATACAAGTTTCAATTAAGATCCAGAGGAGGTGGTTAGACCATGTCACAAACCCAAGCACTGTGTTGGATAATGAAGACTAAGGGACACACCATCTTGCAACAAAATATGCATTCAAGTTTGGTTCCTGATTGTTTGCTTGATGTTCTACTTTCTTAGATAGCTTCCCAGAAGAGATGATGTGGTGATTTTGGATACAACAAGACCAGTTGCACATAAATTTTTTTATTATATGCATAGCTTGGGTGATTTGAAGATTTGATACAATGCTCTGACAATATTCTTTGTCGTATTCAAGAGCAACATGAAGGAAATAGAAAGGAACCCAAGGAAAGTGGTTGAAAAATACAAGAATGACATCATATTTCATGTCTCCTTTGATGAGTGCATGATTGAGGCAGTTGAACCTCAGACTATCTAGATTCAACCATTAGGTTATGAGGTTATAGAGGATGAATTAGAAGGATATGTACAATTTTTGTTGAAAATTCCAAAAGATGCTAGTGAACCTAGATTTGGCACTTATGAATAAAAATATATGGAAATTCACTTGAAGCATAAGAAGTTTTTGATAAGAAAGAATGTAGATGAAATGCTTAGAAAGGATGGCTTCACTAATGAACAAATAGCACAAGGAAGATCCATGGGAGAGGAGATAGTTGGAGAATCATCAAAACTAAGGAGATCCAGAAAGACTACTCCTTCAAAACCAACCACAACTCCTACATTAGTAAAGGTAGAGCCTAGTGCTCCTAGTAAAGGTAAAGGCCTATCTCCCTCCGGACCTGCTACAAGATCTTGAAAAAGGAAAGAGACTCCTCCGATGGAACCATCCAAGAGACATAAGAAGAAAAAGGCTAAAAGGGAAAAGAATCTCAGTATCACTAAAGAGGAAGAGGAAGAGGAGGAAGACCCTACAGCAAAATTGGTAAGAAAGAAGAAAGGGAGCATGTCCTCTAGTGAAGGTGCTTCACAAGAAGCTAGTGTTGGCTCTAAAATATTTCATTATGTGTCATCCTCTAAAGAAGATGAAGAATAGGATTTTGGTGTTCATGTGCACACCCAACTAGACTCGAAGAAGGAAAAGGTGTCAGAAGAGGCATCTCCAGACCAAGAAGAACAAAATGCTTCACTGGTAAGACTTGGTTCCACTCTCAGATTAGAGGCTTTGGTTAATAGCTTGATACATTTTGAAGATATGTTGTAGCCTACTACAGAAATTTATACTCAAGTAGGTAGAGAGGATAGGAAAACATTGATTTTGGCTATTATTCAGTATGTTATTACTTTGGAAGTTATTTGGGACTATGTTAAGAACAATGTGCCTGAGAAATTGTGGGAAGCTCTAATGAAAAGAAGATTAGAGGTTGTTGAGTTGGAAGAGAAGATAAGAATTTAGACATTTGAGAAAATTGGGTCCTATTTGACCCCAAATGATTTGGAAACCCTGAAGAAGGTATGCTCAAAGACGTTTTGGATGAAGAAAAGGGTAAACATTTTGATGACTAAAGATAAAATTAGATAAAGAAAATAAATAAAGAAACTGCAGAAGCCATTAGGGGTATGGTTGAGAAATATGGAATGTTTGGTGCACTCCCATCCGGTTTTGCACCTAAACCAAGAGAAGAGGATTCTACAGAGGTTAAGGAAGAAATTATTCTAGAAATAAATGATACAAATATCCTTCTGGAAACAGGTGCTACAAATGATCCTCTAGAGATAGAGAAACAGAATGAGGAAGAAGCTAAACCAGAGAAGCATGGTGTTGTTCCTCTAAAGCATGTTGAAGAAGAAAAAGATAAAAATGAAGGAAAAGATGAAGAAGAAGAAGAAGAAAAAGTAGAGGAAGAAAGAGTAGAAGAAGAAAAGGTAGAGGAATAGGGGAAGAAAAAAGAAATGGGGAATCTGTCAGGAAGAATGAAGAAGATTTAAGGTAGGTTGTGGATTCACATAGGTCCCCCAGAGAATCCTCCTCTGGAAATGATGTATTAAAAGTCTTTTTTATCCAAGCAAATCAAATTTCAGTCAGTGATTCCTTTGGAACTTCTACAACTCCCCATGATTCAAGGCAGTGTGGATTTGGATAATATTTTTCATGTTCACAAGTTGGTGTTAAGGAATGTATTGCATGCATTCAAAAGAAAATAAATTCTAGAAACACATTAGAAGGGGACAGAGCTTATTGATGATGCTCTCAAAGCTTTGTAGGAGGCCACCCCCAATACATCAATTGATACATCTCTCACTCTGGTAGAGAATCTGAAACTTTTATTGGACTCCTTTAAGGAGTATGCCTTTGGACTTGGTGAGAAGAAAAGGCAATAGGTTGAGGATAAATTGGCAAAGAAAAGGCTTTCAGAATTTCATGATAAGTGTGCTTTGGCACACACCAATGTGGAAAATAATCTAGAAGTTGTGTAGGCTTGTGAGTCTAAAGCAAATATTGTATTTTCTTACTGCATAAAATGGCCAGATGCCACACAGAGTATCAAAGATATCATGGACTCCATTGAGTCCCATTTGACTATTGTTTCTAGTACATACAGTGCATCTAAAGACAGAGATAGGTCAACCTGGAATGCTATCACCTCTCACATAGAGAAATTATGTATTCTTCAGAAGCAGAAGGAAGACATCATCAAAATATTTGGTCAGCTAGGTGACCTTGTGAGAATGGAGTACTCTCTCATGGCCAATGCTTTGGAAAATGCAAAAAAATAGAAAATATCAATCTGACTCCAGGTACTCCGAACGATGCAGAAGAAAGCCTAGTGGAATTGGAATCTCTAAACAGAATGTTCATATCTTCTAAGAAGAGTTGGGAGAATGGTAAGATAGCTTGGCAAGGTATTCTCAAGGAGCTTCAAGGCTCACTATCTTCTGGGTAATGCTTTTTTAGTTTTCATATTTTTGGACCGCCCTTTGTCCTTGATGTCAAAGGGGGAGAGAATGTCATGGAGAGAAAAGGGAAGAGTGTGTTGCACATAGGAGATTTGTAAATTCTTTTGGCACATGTTGTCATCAATGAAAAAGAAGGAGATTGTTAGAAGAATGAAGAAGAACATCCCATTATGTAGCTTTTGTGTTGTCATTGATGTCACCATGTTATATGAGTTGCAACTGCAAGTTTAAGTCTTAGCTTGATCTAGTATTTTGAACCCGTATGCAGTTATTATCCTATGATATTTTGGTCCACAATCCTCGATTGGTGATTATCATTGCTTGCAGTTTTGGGAAATGGTTTTTGGATGTTATAAGCTTGTAAGCTCAAAATCTCATGTGCATAGGTGTTCATATGGCGAGTTGGCATTACTTTGTTGTTACATTTTGTTATTAGGTCTATACCTAGCTGACCTAATGAATAGTTGATATTGTAATGAATTAATTTTGTGTTGCAGATGTATGTGTGACCTATCTAAGGTCCATGTCGACATGTTGTAGTGTGCTACACACTTGAATTTTTTCTGGAAACATTTTTTACAAGCTTGAAGCTGACAGTTAATCTTTTTGGTGAATAAGGGATGCGTCTAATTAGGCCGACCTAATTGATGCTTGTGGATGAGTTAGATATATATATTGGACAGTTTTTTATTTTGACGGTGTGAAGTGAAAGTGAAGTAAGACAATTATGTGAAAATGATGAAGTGTGTAAATTCAATTTACTAAGCATCAAAGGAACTAAATCAGCACTTGTTAGGTGTAACTTTATCAGTTCATTTTATATTTGTAAGCCATTTCTATATTGTATCTTTGTAGGTTGTGAGCCTCTCATTTTGGACAGTGAGTCCTGGTAGTGATCCACCCTTTGTAATATCTTATAACCAATTATACTATATTGTGAGCTAATCCTCACCATGGTTTTTCCCATTTTGGGTTTTCCACATAAAAATCCTGGTGTTCATGTGTTGTATGTTTTTATGTTCTTCTAATGCTCTTGCTTATTCTTACTATTATATGCATTGGGGTAATTGGAAGGTGTTTTTCCAATAAGTTTAAGAAGATACTGATTCACCCCCCTCTTAGTATCTTGGGTATTCAACAAATGTTGTCTTTATTTAGTGTTGTAATGTGTTTAGCACATTCACATTAGGTATTGGAACCTTGTGAACCTATTTATACCTTATTTAAAAGGTGTTGTAATGTTTTGTACCGTACTTCTGCACTAATCTAGGGTTTTCATTATTAATTGGGCATCTTTATGTCTTGTTTTTCCTTATTTTGCATCCACAAGCCTTAATTAATGCATATTTCTGAGGATAATCCCGACATAAGCCAATATCCAATCATAATTCATGTCTTTTTGGATAGTATGGCCCATATTTAGTGATCTAGGACTCATACACCACCTTGGGCACATGGGTCCCATCTAAGTTTTGGGGCCCTGATCCTGATTTCACATGGATCTAAGTAGTTTTGAAAAATGTTACCCATAGCTAAGCCTAATGGGACTCATATGCCACTTCTGGTGTATGAGTCCCATGTGGCCCAAAATTAATTTTAACTCAAATTCTTGGTGGGATTTTTCCTAGATTTGATGTTGGCTTGTAGTGTTGTAATTTCAAGAAATTAGGCATAAACAAGTATAAATACAAGGTTATTTCACTCATTTTTTTCCTAACAAGCAATCAAGTGATCTAGAAAGTTTAATGAGAATCCTTATAGAAAATTTGAGTTCACAAGAGTATTCAAGTGTTTACAAGAGCATTCAAGAGCCTTCAAGAGTTGATTATCAAGTGTTTTGGAGCATTACTCAAGCATCGGGTATCATGTCAAAGTCATCATGCATCATGTTTATTTTTTAGCCAACAATTGTGATGTAGGGTTTCATGATTTAAGCAAGCATTCAATTCAAGATCTATCACATTCAAGAAAGAGTCAAAATCTACATCCATTGAAGCCACTTCATACATGTTTGTAGCACTTTATTGCTAGGATTTGGTGAGTTGTAACATTACATTTTGTTCATTCATCATTCCTTTATCTCATTTGATTTCATTACAATTACCAAAATCAAGTTTGACCAAGGAAAACCCCTTTCCACTAACAAAACAACATTTTTCCCTTACTTTAGTGTGCGATTTGTAGATCTAGGTTGAAGATCCCCTAAGGAGCAAGAGTGGAAAGAAGTTGTCAAAGTTGTCACATCATCTACAAAATCACTGAAAGAATTCTACAATGCAAAATTTGGCAGTACAAATTCAAAAACCAGGTTGAGAAGGTTAAGAAAATATTGGAGAGAAGATTAAAATCCTGATTCCTCAAAAAATCCAAACTAGACTGATACGCCGCTTCTGGTGTATGAGTCTCAATTCAGTGATATTTCCATATTTCAGGTGTTTTATACATATCTCTACCAAATTCATGTTTCTACCCAAAAACTCTAATCTAGGACTAAATATTCCAAACTGGTGTATGAGTCCTAGTCTGTATTAATTTTAGATCTTCATTCAGGCTCCTACATGTCACTAATTTCTAGGTCATTTAGTGAATTATTGCATATCATTAAGTATTGTCACTAGATCTTGCATATCATTAGTCTTTCCAAGCCCTAGCTTGGTGGTGAGCCCCTCTTTAGTCTCTAATCAAACCCTAGGACACCCTATTGCCAGATTTATTTCCCCTTTCTACATTAGATTGTGATCTCTAGGGTTTCCTTGAGTGAAACAAGCATGGGAAATAGGAACTCTATCTCCTCAAAGGAAGAGTGCCCTCATAACATTCTTGTTGTTTTATTTTGGTGAACCTGCATTTAGAACATCTTAATTCTAATTTGGAGTGCATTGTTATCCTAGATATAGCTTATATTAACATTGCATTATGGTTTGCATTAGTTAATTGGCATCTAGGGTTTCTAAATTTTGCATTAATGAAAGTGCATATAGGTTGCATTTTTGGAATCTTGCATCATTGAAATTCATCTGAAATCTATATTTCATGACGTAGCTTTATTTGGAAACATATGAATTGGCATAGGTCTTTCCAAGTTAGCTCTTATGTCCTCTTTATTGTTAGCATTTACCATTTGCTTCTTTAAAGTAATTGCTCACAGCATGGTGTTTAGTAATTTCTTTAAAGTGGGGGCATACATTGGCACTATTCCTTTTGCATTTTTCATGTTTCATGGTGCAGTTTTCTTACTTCATGCGATGTGTCCTTTGCTTTGTGGTTGCCATGGAGTGTGATTTCCCTCAAGAGTGTGATCTCTCTTAGCATATCATATTCCTCTTAGTGGCTTCATGCAACACACTACATCCCCTAAGTTGTGAATCTTTTATTCTTTGATTGGTCCTCTCTTGGAGACATTACGCACAATGTTCCCTAAGTTAAAGGCCTTACATAAATTAAGCAAAAATCCTTTGAACATTCACTATTTTGTAATTACAATTTTGGTTATATGGCCACCTTGCATAAAACACTTTGCATGCATGTGCAGCCATCTTGTTAGTTCATGAGTTCCAAGCATACAAAGCTTTTGTTGCCTCATGAAGCTTGAAGTTCAGTGTTGTGTGGTGCCTAATCAAAGTTGTAAGGAGGTATAACTTTGTTCCAATTGAACAAGAAGCCAAACTTATGCATGACTTTCCCATAGCCACTTATTTGCATGAGTGCATACCAGTCGCATGTGTATGTGTCTCACCTTTTGGATACTCACCCAGCAGATAGCCTAGAGTTTTTTTCCTCAGAGTGAGCGTGCATTTTTTCAAAAAACATCTTAGATCTGATCCACATCATAATGGACAAATAGGGTGTGTGCAAGAAGTTGAGTCCACTTTTTGGCCAAAAAGTGGAAGTGTTTTTCCTGATTTTCAAAATTTGACACATTTGACCTTAAAATTTGAAGCACTTACAGATGGAATCTTTAAAAAATCACTAATCATAAAATTTAGTGTTCGGAGTCTAGTTTCCAAATATGTAATTTATTTCAATACCTAGATTGTACAAATTGAGTTTCAATAGGCGTTTCTAAAAACAACTGTTTAAAAGTCACTTTTTTTTACCATACCATGCACGTGTACGACATCCATATTTTGACTTAAATTATTGTATTTTTCTAAATCCTTTTGGGAAAAGATTTGTGACTCACTGAAGCTTGTTCTTGATTTTTTTGTAATTTTTTATTGAACATTTTTGTTAAATTTTTATTTGGCAAATTTGTCGTTTTGAAAAATTGTCGTGTACGACATGCATAAGATGACATAAACTTAAAATTTTTTATTTTTTTTAAATTGAAAAGAATTGTCTGAAGTTTGTTTTCGTGCAATCTATTTGTCAGAATGTTATGTTGATCAAAAGATTTTAAAATAGTAAAAAACCCTGATATTTAAAGTTTATGGACCAATTTTATTAGAAATTAATTGAAAAATAGAAAAAATAATCCAATTGTAAAATAAATTACATATTTAGAATCTGCATTGTCTCATCTAAAATGAGTTTTAATTTCATCAAAAAATTATGCAAAAAAAGTTGTCACCCATATGTCCAAAGTCGGTATTTTTCTCTGACATTGTTAGGACCTTCAACTTGTAGGTCAAACCAGGTTGAAGGCCTAGGTTCGGATTCCCAATGCTTTTCCCAAACCAAAATCCTAGGAAAAAACCCGACCACAAAGCTAATAGAAATTCAAATTTTAAAAAACGGGATCCCGCTTTATAAAATGGGATCTCGTTTATTAAAAGCAGGATCCCATTTTATAATTGAGATCTCGTTCCCTAATTTATAATATGCGGACTGTTGGAAGGGAAACGGGATCCCATTTTGTAAACAGGATCTCATTTTTCTTCCAACGGTCCCCACATTAAATATCGAGGAACAAGATCCTGATTATAGAACGGGATCCCAGTTTTTATAAACAGGATCCTGTTTCTTTTATTTAAATTTATTGCCAAAAAATATTGTGAAATCTGCAACTTCACATGTACGGACGAGAGCAATAAAATTGAACTATTTCTCATGAGCTATTGTATTTACAGGTGGTGAACTTGATTTTTGATTGATTTTTTCAAAGGAGGCATCATCTACACTATTTTTGAAGTGGAATTGTGTTAGTTTTGTACTTGTTTGGAGGAACAAAAGGTCTTCAACTTGCAATATGGATTGAATTTTTCAAAGGAGACATGAAGAAAAAAAATTTAAAGTGGAATTGTGCTAGTTTTCTACTTGTTTTGAGGAACACAAGAGGAAGAATTTTTTTTGTAATAGGTCTTCAACTTCCAATTTAGATTGAATATTTTGAAGAATTTCACTATTGACATTCATTTGTGCTTGAGAATTTTATAATCATGGGAGATAAAGCTCGTAGTAGGAGAAGGAAGAAATTGACAAATTGAAGAAAGAGAGAGAAGGAGAGACAAAGACAAAGAGAAAGAAGAATGAGAATGAAATCAATGAATGATGGTGGAACATCCAATTCCACAACTATTGAAGATGAAAACATTGAGGATACCATGGTTGTAGATGAAGCTAATTTGCAAGGAGTCAATTTGGAGAAGAATATGATTATACAAACAAGTCCTACTATGTCTTCAAATCCCTCTTTGAATGCTATGGAGAATGTTTCAATATGCACAAATCCAGGTACGTCTTCAAATCCACATGTTAGTGAAATGGTAAATTTGTATGTAGAAGTTTTACACTTAATGATGTTGACATTGATGATATTCAAAGAGATGAAACTTTTATAGAATTTGTTGAAAAGGAAAAAATAAAAATCTTTTGTTGCAAATGAAAATCAGAATGATCCTTTTCTTGAAAATGAAAACAAAGCCTGTATTTTTTATGAAAATGAAAATGAAAACCGTTTTGTTGATGAAAATGAAGATGAAAATGTAAATGAAAATGAAGATGAAGATGAGAATGAAGATGAAAATCTAGAATGTGATGTTGAATTTAATGAAAATACTTTTTTTTAAAATTGGAAGTGGCGTTTTCGATAATCTTTCGTCAAATTTCTTGAAGGAAAATAAGAACACATGTGAATAGAATATACACCAAATTCTTTTATCGTAAAAAAATTGCATTTCAATGTCAACTAATGATGCAATTGATGAGAATGCAAAAAATGAGGAAAGTAATGAAAAGGTTAGGCTTTTATGTTAAACCAAAAAGAAAAGATCAATCATTAAAACATGTTATGTCTATTGTTGCTAGTTCCATTCAATCTATTGGGAAAAATAATTGATCTAAAGATAAAAACGCAACAACAAGAGCTATAACAACTGCTATAGTTAATAAATCAACTTTGAATAAAAGAATGGTAAGAAATATTAGTGAAGTTTTTAAAATGCATCCTAAAACATTGCTAAGAGTGGAAAAAAGAAGAGAAAGTATAGAAAATGATTCTATCAATCAATGTTGGAGTTTCAGTGGATGACTACCAAGGTCTGATATGAAATTGAATGTTGAAATTAAATCTTTGATCAAAAAATATTGGCATGATAATACTAGGGTTTCATCTAATGCTAGAGATGTTTTAAAATTAAGGGTGGGGTCCAAAGTTCGTGATCCTCACCCAAAACACCTATTAGATACAACACAAATTTAATTTTATAGAAAATTTTGTAGCGATTCAATGTTACCTGGTAATATTAAAATAAGTCAAAGGTCTTTTGAAAATGTAAACCCTAGTATGTAAAAATTAATAAGCAACGAATATCTTGTTGTTGTAAAATACATGTTCAATTTCTTATTTTTATGATGTTTTTTGATATATACATTATACCTTGCATACTAACATCATTATATAGGAGTGTGGTATTGATATGCCACCTGAAGCAATAAGAGAGTTTATTTCAGGTTTGTTTTGTGAAAAATATAATGATAAATTATTTTATTTAAGTTCTTGTATTTCTGGATAATGCATTAACTGTGGAAATCTTTCATTTTTAAGAATTTGTTTGCATGAAAGTGTTGATCATGATTTTGGACAACAATTAGTAGATGTTAAAAGATTTAAGAATGTTCACTATTCTTTAAAAGATGGAAAAATAGGAAAGCGTTGTGATTTAGTTACAGAAAAAGTTAGTGTGCATGCATTCATGAGTGAATTTAAGAATAAAATTGTACCAAAATATGTCATGCACTCTGAACATGCTCGATGGCTTGATGGCCAATTTCGTGCATGTAGAAACACATTTCCAATTGGTACTATACTTTCAGTGGTTGATTTTGCGGAGAACTATACTCTCACTCCACAAGAGGAAATTCAATCTCAATATTATAATTCGGTGCAAGTAGCTATGTTTGTCCATATTGTTTATAGACATGCAGATGATAGCACTGAGGATGATAGAAAATTTTTGAGGGAGTATCATTTTTATTTGAGTGACAATCAGTTACACTCGTCAAGAGTTTGTTCAATACTATTTCAATATATTTTATAGAAATTTAAGAGAAAGAGGAATCAAGATGAAAGAACACCTCATATGGTCAGATAATTGTACAGGGCAATTCAAGAATGCTCGAATGTTCTATTGGTTAAGTAGGGTTCACAAGGAACTTAATTTCTAGCATATATGGAGTTTTTTGGAAGTTGGTCATGGTAAAGGAGAACATGATGGAGTTGGTGCGTGTGTCAAAAGAATTCTTGCCAGAGAACAATTACAATTTGATGATTCAGTAAAATTTAAAGATGCACATGAGATTGTGGATTGGTGTAATAGAATATTATTTGCACCTGGTTCGAGTGATTACTCTACAGTTCATCGATTATTTTGGTTGGTGGAAGAAGACAACATTGTACCTAGAGTTGATTGTGAGACAATTAGTGGATCTACTAAATGGCATTCATTTAGGAGTGCGACAGCAAGCACATGGACTATTTGGACAAGGGAGCTTGCATTTTTTTTCCAGTTTTGTATCTCAAGAGATTGGGAAGCATGTGAAAATACATAATGGGTTGAACAGTGGGAGCAAAGATCGTTGACACCTGCAGAAGCACATGATCACTATGAAAGAACTATTGAAGAAAATGATCAAGTGTTTGCATTTGAAGATTATGACCGTGTTTTAGACCTTGTACAAGAAGGTAATTTTAATTTAATTTATTTCATTTTATTTCACTTTATTAAGTTATTTTGTAATACTAAATCATTTATATGGATATGCACAAGTTATTAAATCAAATTTTGTTGACAGGACATGTGTATGTTGTTATTGCACCTGAGGGGAATGAAGAGCAAACAGAATATTGGTTGGCTCGTTGTGTGGAAACTAAACATAAGTTAATATCACCTTGAGAAGATGATGGTGGCTTTCATTATCCAACAGGTACAGTGATCCCCTTACGACACCCCATTAAGAAAAATTTGATAACGAGTTTTTGATCCCCTTAAGCAATTTTTTAGAACAAGTCTTTGATCCCCTTAAGAAAATTTTGAGAATTTATTTGATGATGGTTTTCATGTTTTCCAATAGGATCGGTGGTGGTTGTTGGCACTTGGCTACGAAAATACCTAAGAAGAAAGAATGGTCTACCTGCATTTGAAGACTATGAAACACATAAAAATATTATACATTATTCAGATTTGGTGGTGGAAACAAATATAAAACTAGAGCGGTATCATGGAAGACCTTCAAAAAAAGTGCTATGGTCAATTTCTATGGAAGAGCATGAGGCAATCATAGATGCATTGCAAAAAAGAGAGGATGCAGATGGTACAATGGAATAAGTAAATACAAGTAAATATAGTTTTAGTTTTATTTTGTCCTTTTAAATACATTAAATACATGCTTCGATATTGGTCAAGTGTGTTATTAGTTGAAATTGATTTAAATTGTCCTTTTATACATCCTTAAGGCATAATCACAAAAGGATCTAGTCCATGCAGATTCAACCTAGACAACATGGAATACTTGGTAAAAACAAGTAATTATTAGTTAAATTATATTTAAATACATGTTTTGATTACATATTGATATTGCTTGTACATTAATAGTTAAAATTGATTTATTGTCATTTTGTGTATCCTTAAGTCATCATTGCATTGATCTCATACTTTGAAACAAAAAGGAGAGGATGCCTGATTCAACCTACAAACATGTGTGGAATACTTTTAAATGCAGGTACTTGAGTTGTGTACATATAGATAGTTTTATATAAATTAAAATATGTATGTTTTGATGATTTCATTGATATTGCTTGTACCTTTTTGATATCAAGTGGTGTGAAGACCTACTACATTCTAGGCACGAGTTTGAGATGTTCTTGAGATGGCATATCCAAATTTTGTAAACATTGTTTTGAGATGACATATATGTACATACATACTTACAGAATTAAGCATACTCTATGTACTTCTATGTATCAAATCAATATTCTATATATTTTGTTTGTTAAATGTGCATGTTTTCCTACTTTGAAACTTTATGTCTAATTGTATAATCACTAAATATCATGCATACATTATTGTTAAATCAATTATATCCTTAAGACGTTGTATTATGACCCCTTAATACATCCCCTTAAGAAATTCTATTATGAACCCTTAAGACATCCCCTTAAGACCCCTTAAGACATCCCCTTTATACATTGTATTATGACCCCTTTAGACATCCCCTTAAGATGTATTATGACCCCTTAATACATCCCCTTAATAAATTATATTATGAACCCTTAAGACCCCTTAATACATCCCCTTTAGACATTGTATTATGACCCCTTAAGACCCCTTAAGACATCCCCTTTATACGTCGTATTATGACCCCTTAAGACGTCCCCTTAAAACATTCTATTATGACCCCTTAAGACATCCCCTTAAGACCCCTTAAGACATCCCCTTTAGATGTTGTATTATGACCCCTTAAGACATCCCCTTAAGACATTCTATTATGACCCCTTTAGACATCCCCTTAAGACCCCTTAAGACATCCCCTTAAGACGTATTATGACCCCTTGAGACATCCCCTTAAGACGTTGTGTTATGATGACTCGATCTAAAACTTATAATACTTGTTAATATCACTTAATATTTATACTCAATTATACTATTCTTTGATCCCCTTAAGACGTCGTATTACGACTCCTTAAGACAACCTATAATTAGTGTTGGATGCTATTATTTGTTTTGATAGCTTATAGATTATTATTTGATGCCATTATTTGTTTTGACAGCTTATAGATTAGTATTTGATGCCATTATTTGTTTTGACAGCTTATAAATTAGTATTGGATGCCATTATTTTTTTTGATAACTTATAAATTACTATGGGATGTCATTATTTGTTTTGACAGGTTATAAATTAGTGTTAGATGTTATTATTTATAGAATTTATTAATGCGTTTATTCTCTAATCTTCTATGGTATTGTTTATTTCTTAAAATTTTATCCTTTCCGGTATATAAATAGATTGCTTTTGTTTGTAAATTATGGTTTATTGACTAATTATTGATTGACGTGAATTGAATAAGTTCATAAAGTAATTATCGCTAATTATTGAATGTGCATATCATGTATATCATGTATGATATCGCTAAATTTGTAAAGTATAAATATTAAAATGTCATATATTAATATCATGTATGAGATCACTAAATTTCACATTAATGTCCTATATTAATGTCTTGACTATGAACATAAAATGCATAAATGTAATGTGTAAATTAAAATTTCAAACAATAATAAAGTCCATAATTTATGTAACATATTAAGTGCATGAAACCAATATATTAAGCGTGTGAAATAAAGTCCAGAGTACAACCCGTGAACTAAAGTCCAACTAAGTACTTGAGCCATGAAATATAAAGTCCAACAGAGTACATGAGAAACCAGAAATATAGTCCATGAAATAAACAAATATAACACATAAAATCACATGTTTCTAGGTCATGTATTGTCTCTATAATCAAGAGACCTCTTCACACCATGTGGACTATGCGGATGACCTGAAACACTTTGTACAACAGAAAGATGAAATCAGATGCAAGACAATGAAAAATGATTTAATGACAATTTAATTTATAATCCATCATAAAATTAAATTACCATCATATCTGTGTTTGGATGCTCTAGTGCACCTGAAGCAACCTCTAAATTCTCTGAATCAATCTACATAAACAAGACAAAGAAATTTGAAATTAGATGTACAACTCTACAATTAAAATTTTTTTAATTCAATTTAATTTATAATTTATCATATTTTAATTGTATCGTATTCTAAGGTTGTGCACCAGGCTCTTCTCCAGGACCTATATGTACATGCTCAACTACAAGATGTGTCTCATGCTATAAAAGAAAAAGAATATGTAACAAATCTCATATTATGTATATATTCAATTTAAAATTTAAAATTTAAGTTATATTCAAAATATGTAATTTATAATTGACTTTAAATATAATAAAAAATTTAAATTACCATTTAATCTGGAGCCTGCTCTATATGTCCTCCTGGTGGTGTAACTATGTCTGGGTCAAGGCTGAAAGTTGCACTAGCAAAGTCCTACAAGATCAAAATTAAAGCATGTACAATTGAATTAGGTTAAAATATATATATATTCAAGTTTGCACATTTTTTGTAGAAAGTTTTGTAAACAACCTGGAAATCAGTGGCCTCACGAGTAGCTGCAACATCAAATGTTTGTCTGATGCCCATTCTCATTATGGTATCAACCTAGACATACATGTACATAGACATTTAATGCTTATAATATTTACAAGTGTACATGCATGTATTTCATATATCTAGTGAGTTCAACATTCATAAAATTGTAACTATACTAATGTAAACTTTAAACAAATTTACAATATGAATGTACCTGCCCCTGATCTATGACGCCCGATAGTGGAGGAGTGGTTGACAATCCCTCATGAGGAATCGATGTGGATGTCGATTGACTCGCCTAAACCAACATAAATATTTCAAACATATATGTGATTCAATTATAAATTTAAAACTCAAGTTAAATTTATTATTTCATATATAATTTTAAAAATTGAAATCAAAATACCCCCATAAAGGTTGTCGAGTACGAACAGTGTTGATGTATGTACTCGTGGAACAGATGATTGCCCCATCGCTAGTGCCATCTATACACCAAACAATTTGATTGTTAAAATGTATTGCAAACTTTTCTTTGATATATACATCCATCAAAATTCTTATAAAATGAATGTACATAGATACATATTTATACCTTTGTCGTAGTGTACTCAGGGTGATGGTCTGCTGTAAGAAAATATACAAATGAATTGATGCAACCAGATGAACCACCAGAATCTCCCCGTCCACCTAAACTAGGTGTGGCCTGATTAGGTCCATAGCATACTTGATGAAAACTAGTGCATATATGGGGGACGGGCCTCAACACTCCTAGAGCGGTACTCAGACCAGCTCCATTAAAAACTCCTCCATCATCATCGTCTCTATGATCCCCACCCACTATCGCAGAAGCATGCTAATCAAGGTCTCCTGCAAGTGTACTAAGGGAACCTAATGTTGAGACCAGAGCTCGATGATGTATAGGTGCAGGAATGGGAGGACCAAGAGCAATAACAAGGGGTTCTACATGCACAGGGCATTGGGGATCAACCCTTTCCCCTAACCTCTATTGTGGCATGTCGCCACCAACACCCTGAAATGATCTAAAATCAACATAATTGAGCTTTTTACCCAGACCAAACTCTACATACAGTTTTCTCAAAAAATACAATGGGCACTCCCAATTAGCATGTGGGGAACTATCAAAAACCATATACCATCGATCCCAAAAATGAACACTCATTTGTGGATGTATGCACCACCTCATAGATATTCTAGATTTGTTGGTTGGAATGGGTTGTTGAGTAACAGGGTCAAGAAAGTAGGGGGCTAGATGGGATTTTGTTATTTTAAGGTCTAATATTTGTTTGCAAGAGAGACCGTCAAAATAAATTGTCTCATTTGTTCTCTCTCTCTTGTCGATGCCTATCAAGATCAGAATCAATCATCCTGATGGCATTAACAATATTTTGCATCATAGATGCAAAACGTCTCACATGTGGTGGAATCAATGCTTGACTTTACATAGCATTGATTTGATTTTGTAAGGATGCAACTTTATCATTTATGTGTGCTCGCAAGTGAGCCTCGTCAGATGTGATAGGTGTTGGATGTGGCATATTAGGTGGAGGGGGAGGTGGAGGTGGAGGGTGAGGGGGAGGGAGAGGGGGAGGGGGAGGTGGTTGTGGTTGTGGCTAAGGTGGTGGATTGATGATATCATCAATGTTAAAATCATCCATGATATGAGATATAAATGTGCACCTACATTAAATCATACAAAATAGGATGTGCATACATATATTAAGATTATATATTTAATTGAAATAGGATGAGCATACATATATATTAAGATCATATATTTAATTGAAATACACATATATATACATTGATCAAACTGCATGTCCATACAAAATTAAAAATTTAACATGTACATACATTTAAAATAAAAATATGATAATTTGCATGCGTACATATCATTAAACTAAACTACGTACATACATACAAATTTCAAAATTTAAGAACTATATTCAATTTTTGAATACATGCATGTACATACTAAACAATAAACTTGAAAAATTCACAAAAGCTCATTTTATGTCTAACACACACACACACACACACACACACACACACACACACACACACACACACACACACACACACACACACACATATATATATATATATTACAATTTTTCAACAGGAGAAATTATGATCTAGTAGATAGTCATAAAATATATACTATTATATATTGTTCATTATAAGTTCATAAATTCCACCAAATTCATAAATCCATATCACTAAAAATATCCATCTAGAACCAAAATAATAAATTCATGTCACTAAAAATATCCATCCAACCAAATTTATAAATTCATCACACAAAATATCCATCGTTCACCAAATTCATAAATTCATAACTATTTAAGATCGTTGTCTTAATTTAGAAAATATTGTGGCTCTCTACTGCATCTCTTCATTTCTTTGTGTTTTCCTTTTCAAAATCAGAAGTTCTCCTCTCCTCTAGCCATTTTCGACGCCCATCTAAGATCCCATCCATAGCCCTGACAGCATCAACAAGGGTTTGCATCCTAGATGCAAACATCCTCACAGGAGGTGCAACACATTCTTCATTTTGAATAATGTTGATTTTATCTTGGATGGTTCTAACATTGGCATTGATTTGTGCTTGCAAACAAGCATGTTCATCAATTTCAGGTGGTGGAGGTGGGGGGTTACGAGGTGGAGTGGGTGGAGGTGGAGGTGAAGGTGGTGGAGATGGATGGTGTGGAGATGGATTGCGAATATTATTGAATGGATCTATGTGATCTTTAAGATATGAGTGAACCTGCATTAGATTTGTAATTTCAAGATGTAAGATACATGTTTAGGAAATACCTTTAAACCATTCAATATAAATGGCCTTAAATAATTGAATACAAATGATAAAATATGTAAGCCTCATTTATGTCTAAGGCACATGTTACTTGAATGAAAATACAATTAACTATTAATATTATAATCTTGCATGATCTTAATATTGTTAAATTTGGTTGCCTTGGGCAACTTTGATCACCAAATTTTAAGAACTTCTTTGATCCCCTTAAGAAATGTCATATTGGTACCCCTTAAGAAATTGAATTACAATTTAGGGTGACAGGATGGCTTAAGGGGATCTACGTCTAGTGAGGTCCTAGGAGAAAATGACATGGCTCAAGTGAATAAAATCTGGTGAAGTTGCCCAAGGTAACCAAATTTCATTAAGAGCCTATAAATAAAAAATGATGGCTTTAGGGTTTAGGGTTTAGACTTTAGAGTTTAGGGTTTAGGGTTTAGGGTAATAGGATAGCTTAAGGGGATTTGCATGTAGTAAGATCCTAGGAAAAAATTACATGGCATAAGGGAATGAAATTTGGTGGAGTTTCCTAAGGCAACCAAATTTCATTAAGAGCCTAAGAAAAAATGATGACTTTAGGGTTTAGGGTTTAGAGTTTAGAGTTTAGCATTTAGGGTAATAGGATAACTTAAGGGAATCTATGTATTAAGATCGTATGACAAAATTACATGGCATAAGGGAATGAAATTTGGTGGATTTTCCAAAGGCAACCAAATTTCACTTTAAGGTCAGGTAGGAAAAAATGAATGGTTTAGTGTTTAGGGTTTAGATTTTAGAGTTCAGGGTTTAGGGTTTAGAGAACTTAGGGTGAAGTTTTGGTGGCCCTCGGAATATAATGAACTTACAAGTTAGTGAAGAACATTTTCTTGTGGAATAGTTGATTGAGATCTACTCTTGTTTCAACTAACCAACCTATATTATGAAATCTCATTCATATTATAATTTTGCATGATCTTATTATTGTTAAATTCGGTTGCCTTGGGAAACTTCACCAAATTTTAAGAACTTCTTTGATCCCCTTAAGAAATTTCATATTGGGAACCCTTAAGAAATCGATTTACGATTTAGGGTGATAGGATGGCTTAAGGGGATCTAGATGTCTAGTGAGGTCCAAATTTAGTCATACTGTGACCTCATTGGTTCATAGCTGTGGGTCAAAAGTGTGTACCCCTCTAATAAAAAAAAGTATCATGTTAAAAATGAATCAATCTATACATATCACAAAAATAACATTCATCTATCAAAACAAGTAAAAATTTCCTCCTACATTAGAGGATATCAAAATAAATATGAAATATTTTAATAATTATACTTGTAATCACTTATTAATAAGTTATATCATACATAATTTTAATCACATAATAAAGGAATAAATATACATATGTAGAAGATACAAATATAAAAATAGGCTACTCACATGGATATTGATCCTTCTAGGAAGTGCCTAGATTGGTGTATTTTATGCAGGACTCTATGTAGGTGTTGGGACCTTCACCTCTCTCCTTGTATATTTCCAACAATCCCACTCACTCCCTCTGTAGAATTATTTCCTTTGTTATTAGATTTCTTTTAATCTTCTAAATTGACCTCTTATTTATAGGAGCATAATATGAATCCCCCTCATCTCTCTATTGTAATAATAGCCTAGTTCCTCCAACCTATCATCTTCTGTACCTCCTCCCTTTCCCATGTAATAGGTGTACCTTAGGTGTTAAATGGTTCCATCTTGGTCTCCTTATTGATGCATTTCTATCCTTCCACATAAATCTATATAGTATCAAAATATAGGTAATTTTATGGTTATTGTATCTCCCTTAATTGCTAAAGAATCCATTATGCTTGAGGATGGGTGGATTATTATCTAGGAGCACATCTTAAAAATCCTATAGAGGTCATGGTATGTGTTTCTTAATACATATATTCCCATACAAACCTCTTTCCATGTATTATCAACTCTCCTATATAATAGACAACTTACTATTTAAATTTCATATGATATATACCCAAGTGTTTCCAATTGGAATTGCTATAATTATAATTTTATGGTATTCTAGATATTCATAATAGTTTTCATAAATCTACCAAATAGACCCATTCTTGACATTGAACCTACATAATTTTAGGTATGTCCAATGAAAGAAACTTTACCCATAGCACTCTCACTCATGCTCTCCTATCTTGTGGATATAATAGAATAAAGTTTTCTTCCAATGATTTAGATCCCTATTGATCATGTCTAAGTGTCATAGAGAGTGATCATCCACTCATCATAAAATTGTTGAAACCAAAAGGTTTTATATTATGTGTTCAAATAAGTGAAAACGTTACAAAAAGCTCTACTAGATAATGACAACAGAGGGTTTTTTAAGGCGACCAAATTTCATTTTAAGGTCCTAAGACAAAATTCAAATGCTTTAGTGTTGAGGGTTTAGATTTTACAGATCAGGGTTTAGGGTTTAGCAAACTTAGGGTGAAGTTTGGGTGGCCCTTGGAATAATTTAGACTTGCAAGTTAGTGCCAATTGGAATCAATTGTATGTGCATGGATTTACAAATTTGCTAACTAAATTTGCAAACAAACATTGAAAAACTTTGTCAATTTTAACTATTCTTTAACATATTGTTTTCTAATCTAATTATAATTTAACATTGAAACTAAAGTTTAACATATCATTTTCTCCATACAATGAAAATAAAATTTAAAACATTTAAGCAATGCAAATGAATTTTCTTGAGCTCAAAATTACCTAGTTTTCAAAATCAAAATGATTTGTTCAATTTCAATTTAGGTTTTTAGCAAAAAAAATTGTTCCAATTCAATTTAGGGTTTCAATTTCTAAGCAATTAGGGTTTTTAATGCATTTTTTTCATTTCAATTCAAACTAGGGTTTTCAAATTCAATTTTTTTCGTTTGATTTGAATTCAGCATTTCAAAAAGCTTGATTAGGGTTTCTAAATGCAATTTTTTATTTCATTTCAATTTCTAGGGTTTTGAAATGCAATTATTTTTTTCGTTTCAATTAGGGTTTTCAAATTCTTTTTTTTGGTTTAATCAAACAATTTAGGTTTCAAAAGCTAAATTTTGTTTGTAAAACACAATTCAAGGTTCATTTTTTCATTTCTATAAAAAAATCTTCAGGTTTCATTGCATTTTTGGATCTATTTATACAATTACTCATTTCTACTATAACAGGAAAAAAAATGCTCAAAACGTGAAATAAATTAAAAAAACATGCTAAATTCACTTATTTTATTCACAATTTCAATAAGAAATGGAAAAATGCAAAAAAAAAGGGTGTGGGCAGGTACCTGGAGCTGTTTGTGGAGGTCGTTGTCGCCTGTACTCGGGATCCCGTCCACTGCAAAATGAATTCTATTTCTTTTTAAAAAATAAATAGTATTAGAAAATGGGATCCCGATTTCTACAAAACGGGATCCCAATTTTTATAAATTGGGATCCCATTTCATAGTAATTGGGATCATGTTCCTTGTCCATCAGTTCGGGATCCTTTAGGAAATAGGTTCTCGATTTTTAAAAAGCGGGATCCCATTTTGTATTTAGGCTTGGGATCCCGAAGCTAAATAAGATCCCGATTTTTAAAAATCAGGATCCCATTTTTGCAATGTTGATTTCAATTTTTTGGCTAAGGAAAAAACTTCCACGTTTCATGGACTCAAGTTTGTGCACTTACCCAACAGTTGAAGCCTAATCCACCCCTCTTTTTCTTTTTCTTTTTCTTTTCTCTTTGTCTTTGGCAGTGTATGCATGTTCCTTGTTATTGCTCCTTATATCATTTTTCATGTGTGTTCTTTCATCCCTATGTTGGTTTGTCATAGGATCATGATTTTGGGGGCTTGATCATCCCTTTGATCATTGTCATCCTATCCTATCAACACTGGTACACTTGGAGCCCTCTTGATGCGAGTTTGTCTACTTTAGTGTGAGTTGGAAGCAAGTTCTTCCTCTCACTAAAGTGGGGGCTAAATGTGGCAACGAAAAAAGTATCCCTCTACTTTTTCATGCTTGTTTGGATCCTCCTTGTTAATGTAAACATAATGTTGCCTTGATTTAGTGTTGCAATGTGTTTAACACATTCACATTAACTCTTGGGCCCTTTTGAACCTATTTGTACCTTATTTAAGGTTTTGAAAAGTGTTGTACCACACTTTCACACTAATCTAGGGTTTTCCATTATTAATTGGGCTTCTTTATGTCATATTTGGCCTTATTTTGCATCCACATGCCTTAATTAATGCATCTTTTTGAGGATAATCCTGACATAAACCAGTATCCAATCATAAATCATGTCTTTTTGGATTGTATGGCCCAAATTTAGTGATCTAGGACTCATACGCCACCTTGGGAATATGGGTCCCACCTAATTTTTGGGGCCCCAATCCTGATTTCACATGGATCTAAGCAGTTTTGAAAAATGTGTCCCATAGCTAAGCCTAATGGGACTCATACGCCACTTCTGGCGTATGATTCCTTTGTGGCCCAAAATTAAATTTAATTCAAATTCTTGGCAGGATTTTATCCCTCAAATCTGATGTCGGCTTGTAGTGTTGTAATTTCAAGAAATTAGGCATAAACGAGTATAAATACAAGGTTATTTCACTCATTTTTCTCCTAACAAGCAATCAAGTGATCTAGCAAGTTAAATGAGCATTCTTATAGAAAATTTAAGTTCACAAGAGTATTCAAGTGTTTACAAGAGCATTCAAGAGCCTTCAAGAGTTGATTATCAATTTTTTTGGAGCATTATTCAAGTATCAAGTATCATGTCAAAGTCATCATGCATCATGTTTGTTTTTGAGCTAACAATTGTGACGAAGGGTTTCATGATTTAAGCAAGCATTCGATTCAAAATCTATCACATTCAAGCAAGAGTCAAAATCTACATCCATTGGAGCCACTTCATACATGTTTGCAACACTTTATTGCTAGGATTGGGTGAGTTGCAACATTACATTTTGTTCATTCATCATTCATTTATCTCATTTGATTTCATTACAAGGTTTGATTACCAAAATGAGGTTTTACCAAGGCAAACCCTTTTCCACTTACAAACCAACATTTTTCCCTCTATTTAGTGTGTGATTTGCAAATCTAGGTTGAATATCTCCTAAGTAGCAAGAGTGGAAAGAAGTTGTCAAAGTTATCACATCATCTACAAGATCATTGAAACACTTCTGCAGTGCAGAATTAGGTAGTAGAGATCCAAAAACTAGGTTGAGAAGGTTAAGCAAAGATTGGAGAGAAGATTCAAATACTAATTCTTTGAAAAATCCAAATTGGACTGGTACGCCACTTCTGGTGTATAAGTCCTAGTATAGTGATGTTTTCATATTTCAAGTGTTTCATACATATCTCTGCCAGATTCATATTCCTGCCCAGAAACCCTAATCTGGGACTAAATCGCCCAGACTGGTGTATGAGTCCCATTCTACATTAATTTTAGTGTTTTCAACATTTCAAATCTTCATTCAAGCTTCTACAAGTTTCTAGGTGCACATATTTTATCTCTCAATTTTACATTCTATTTTGCATTCATTTCTAGGTCATTTAGTGAGGTCTTGCATATCATTAAGTATTTTCACTAGATCTTGCATATCATTAGTCTTTCCAATCCCTAGCTTGGTGATGAACCCCTCTTTAGTCTCTAATCAGACCCTAGGACACCCTATTTTCAGATCTCTTTCCCCTTTCTACATTGGATTGAGATCTCTAGGGTTTCCTTGACTGAAACAAGCATGGGAAATAGGAATTCTATCTCCTCAAAGGTAGAGTGCCCTCATCCCATTCCAGTTGTTTCATTTTGGTGAACTTGTATTTAGAACATCTTAATTCTAATTTGGAGTGCATTATTATCCTATATCTAGCTTGCATTAACATTGCATTAGGGTTTGCATTAGTTAATTGGCATTAATGAAAGTGCATATAGGTTGAATGTTTGGCATCTCGAATCATTGAAATCCATCTAAATTCTACATTTTCACTTAGTTTAGACATCGTTCAAACCAAAAATCATAACTTTCACTTAGAATTTTCTAAAATTTGTGCAAAGGTGGAGTGCCCTCATTCTATTCATGTTGTTTCATTTCAAGGGAAACCCCTTCCTTTTTCATGATGTAGCTTGATTTGGAAACATATGACTTGGCATATGGCTTTCCAAGTTAGCTCTCATGTCCTCTTTATTATTAGCATTTACTAGTTGCTACTTTAAAGTAATTTCTCACAGCATGGTGTTTAGTAATTTCTTTAAGTGGGGGCATACATTGGCATTATTCTTTCTACATTTTCCATGTTTCATGGTGCAATTTTCTTACTTAATGCCATGTGTCCTTCGCTTTGTGGTCGACATTGAGTGTGATGTCCCTTAAGAACATGATCTCTCTTAGCATATCATATTCCTCTTAGTGGATTAGTGCGACACACTGCATCCCCTAAGTTTTGAATCTTTTATTCTTTGATTGGTCCTCTCTTGGAGACATTAGGCACAATGTTCCCTAAGTTAAATACCTTGCATGAATTAAGAAAAAATCCTTTGAACATTCACTATGTTGCATTTACAATTTCCGTTATATGGCCACCTTGCATAACACACTTTGCATGCCTATGGATCCATCTTATTTGTTCATGAGTTCCAAGCATATGAAGCTTTGCTTGCCTCATGAAGCTCAAAGTTCATTGTTTTGTGGCACCTTATCAAAGTTATCAGGAGGTATAACTTTGGTCTAGTTGAACAGGAATCCAAACTTATGCATGACTTTCCCATAGCCACTTATTTGCATGAGTGCATATTGATCGTGTGTGTATGTGTCTCACCTTTTGGATACTCACCTAGTGGATAGCCTAGAGTTTCGTTTCCTCAAAGTGAGTGTGCATTTTTTAGACAAACATCTTAGATATGATCCACATCACAATGGACAAACAGTCAAAGCTTGACCCACCCCTCTTTTCTTTTTGTTTTTATTTTCTCTTTGTCTTTCGCAATGTATGTGTGTGCCTTGTTATTGCTCCTTATATCATATTTCATGTGTGTTATTTTGTGCCTATGTTGGTTTGTCATAGGATCATGATCCTAGGGGCTTGATCATCCCTTTTGATCATTTTCATCCTATCCTATCGACATTGGTACACTCTAACCCCTCTTTATGCAATTTTTTCTACTTTAGTGTGAGTTGGAAGAAAGTTCCTCCTCTCACTAAAGTGGGGGCTAAATGTGGCAATGGAAAAAGTATCCCTCTACTTTTCGTGCTTGTTTGGGTCCTTGTTAATTTAAGCATAATTTTGCCTTGATTTAGTGTTGTAATGTGTTTAACACATTCACATTAGGTCTTGGGCCATTGTGAACCTATTTATACCTTATTTAAGGTGTTGTAATGTGGTGTGCCACACTTCCACACTAATCTATGGTTTTAATTATAAATTAGGCTTTGTCATGTCTTATTTGGCCTTATTTTGCATCCATAAGCCTTAATTAATGTGTCTTTCCGAGGATAATCCCAACATAAACCAGTATCCAATCATAATTCATCTTTTTGGATTGTATGGCCCAAATTTAGTGATCTTGGACTCATACACCGCCTTGGGCGTATGGTTCCTACCTAAGTTTTGGGTCCTCAA
This sequence comes from Sequoia sempervirens, assembly GCA_007258455.2. Lineage (NCBI taxonomy): Eukaryota > Viridiplantae > Streptophyta > Pinopsida > Cupressales > Cupressaceae > Sequoia > Sequoia sempervirens. The sequence goes on along the minus strand of VDFB02271358.1, from coordinate 830,158,211 downwards.
TCTTGATTTCACATGGATCTAAGTAGTTTTGAAAAATGTGCCCCATAGCTAAGCCTAATGGGACTCATACGCCACTTCTAGCATATGAGTCCTATCTGGCCCAAAATTAAATTTAGTTCAAATTCTTGGCGGGATTTTATCCTACTAAATCTGATGTTGGATTGTAGCGTTGTAATTTTAGGAAATTTGGCATAAACAAGTATAAATACAAGGTTATTTCACTCATTTTTCTCCTAACAAGCAATCAAGTGATCTAGCAAGTTGAATGAGCATCCTTATCAAAAATTTGAGTTCACAAGAGTATTCAAGTGTTTACAATAGCATTCAACAGCCTTCAAGAGTTGATTATCAAGTGTTTTGGAGCATTATTCAAGTATCAAGTATCATGTCAAAGTCAACATGCATCATGTTTGTTTTTGAGCTAACAATTGTGATGTAAGGTTTCATGATTTAAGAAAGCATTTGATTTAAGATCTATCCCATTCAAGAAAGAGTCAAAAGCTACATCCATTGGATCCACTTCATACATGTTTGCAGCACTTTATTGCTAGTATTTGGTGAGTTGCAACATTACATTTTGTTCATTCATCATTCCTTTATCTCATTTAATTTCATTACAAGGCTTGATTACCAAAATGGGGTTTGACCAAGGTAAACCCCTTTCCACTAACAAAATAACATTTTTTTCTCTCTTTAGTGTGTGATTTGCAGATCTAGGTTGAAGATCTCCTAAGGAGAAAGAGTGGAAAGAAGTTGTCAAAGTTGTCACATCATCTACAAGATCATTGAAAGACTTCTACAGTGAATTTGGAAATATAGATCCAAAAACCAGGTTGAGAAGGTTAAGCAGAGTTTGGAGAGTAGATTCAAATCTTGATTCTTCAAAAAATCTAAACTATACTGATACGCCACTTCTGGTGTATGAGTCCCAGTTCAGTGATTTCCAAATTTTTGGTGCTTCATACATATCTCTACCATATTCTTGTTCTTGCCTAGAAACCCTAATCTGGGACTAAATCGCCCAAACTAGCGTATGAGTCCCAGTCTACATTAATTTTAGTGTTTTCAACATTTCAAATCTTCATTCAAGCTCCTATAGGTTTCTAAGTGCACATATCTAATCTCTCATTTTTACATTCTATTTTGCATTCATTTCTAGGTCATTTAGTGAATTCTTGCATATCATTAAGTATTGTCACTAGATCTTTTATATCATTAGTCTTTCCAAGCTCTATCTTGGTGGTAAACCCCTCTTTAGTCTCTAATCAGACCCTAGGATACCCTATTTCCAGATCTCTTTCCCCTTTCTACATTGGATTTAGATCTCTAGGGTCTCCTTGAGTGAAACAAGCGTAGGAAATAGAAACTCTATCTCCTCAAAGGTAGAGTGCCCTCATCCCATTCTTGTTGTTTCATTTTGGTGAACTTGTATTTAGAACATATTAATTCTTATTTGGAGTGCATCATTATCCTATATCTACCTTGCATTAACATTGCATTAGGGTTTGCATTAGTTAATTAGCATCTAGGGTTTCTAAATTTTGCATTAATGAAAGTTAATTTAGGTTGCATTTTTGGAATCTTGCATCATTTAAATTTATCTGAAATTTGCATTTGCACTTATTTTAGACATCATTCAAACCAAAAATCATAACTTTCACTTAGGATTTTCTGAAATTTGTGCAAAGGTAGACTGCCCTCATCCTATTCCCGTTGTTTCATTTTGGGAGCAACCCCTTCCTTTTTCATGACATAGCTTGATTTGGAAACATGAAACTTGGAATAGGGCATTCCAAGTTAGCTCTCATGTCCTCTTTATTGTTAGAATTTATCATTTGCTACTTTAAAGTAATTGCTCACAGCATAGTGTTTAACAATTTCTTTAACGTGGGGGCATATCATTTTTCATGTGCATTCTTTTGTTCCTATGTTGGTTTGTCATAGGATCATGATTCTAGGGGTTTTCTCATCCCTTTTGATCATTTTCATCCTATCCTATCGACAAAAGTACACTCAGACCCCTCTTGATGCGATTTTGTCTACTTTAGTGTGAGTTGGAAGCAAGTTCCTCCTCTCACTAAAGTGGGGGCTAAATGCGGCAACAGAAAAAGTGTCCTTGTACTTTTTCATTCTTTTTTGGGTCCTCATTAATTTAAGCATAATGTTGCCTCGATTTAGTGTTGCCATGTGTTTAACACATTCACATTAGGTCTTGGGCCCTTGTAAACCTAGTTGTACCTTATTTAAGGTGTTGTAAAGTGTTGTACCACACTTTCACACTAATCTATGGCTTTCATCATTAATTGGGCTTCTTTATGTCTTATTTGGTCTTATTTTGCATCCACAAACCTTAATTAATGCATCTTTCTGAGGATAATCCTAACATAAACCAGTATCCAATCATTCTATTTGGATTTTATGGCCCAAATTTAGTGATCTGGGACTCATACGCGACCTTGGGTGTATGGGTCCCACCTGAGTTTTGGAGCCTCGATCTTGATTTCACATGGATATAAGCAATTTTGAAAAATGTGTCCCATAGCTAAGCCTAATGGGACTCATACGCCACTTCTGGCGTATGAGTCCCTTGTGGCCAAAAATTAAATTTAATTCAAATTCTTGATGGTTTTTTATCCTCCTAGATTTGATGTTCGCTTGTAGTGTTGTAATTTTAGAAAATTTGGCATAAACAAGTATAAATACAAGGCTATTTCACTCATTTTTCTCCTAACAAACAATCAAGTGATCTAGCAAGTTGAATGAGCATAGTTATCACATATTTGATTTCACAAGAGTATTCACGTGTTTACAATAGCATTCAATAGCCTTCAAGAGTTGATTATCAAGTGTTTTGGAGCATTATTCAAGAATCAAGTATCATGTCAAAGTCATCATGCATCATGTTAGTTTTTGAGCTAACAATTGTGATCTAGGGTTTCATGATTTAAGCAAGCATTCGATTCAAGATCTATCACATTCAAGAAAGATTCAAAATCTACATCCATTGGAGCCACTTCATACATGTTTGCAACACTTGATTGCTAGGATTTGATGAGTTGCAACATTACATTATGTTCATTCATCATTCCTTTATCTCATTTGATTTCATTAAAAGGTTTGATTACCAAAACGGAGTTTGACCAAGGAAAACCCCTTTCCACTAACAAAACAACATTTTTCCCTCTCTTTAGTGTGTGATTTGTAGATCTAGGTTGAATATCCCCTAAGGAGCAAGAGTGGAAAGAAGTTGTCAAAGTTGCCACATCATCTACAAGATCATTGAAAGACTTCTATAGTGTAGAATTTGGCAGTACATATCCAAAAACGAGGTTAAGAAGATTAAGCAAAGATTGTAGAGAAGATTCAAATCTTGATTCTTCAAAAAATCCTATCTCGACTGATATGCCACTTCTGGCATATGAGTCCTAGTTCAGTGATATTTCCAAATTTTAGTTGTTTCATACATATCTCTGTCAAATTCATGTTCTTGCATAGAAATCCTAATCTAGGACTAAACCACCTAGACTAGTGTGTGAGTCCTAGTCGGCATTAATTTCAATTTTTTCAACATTTCAGATCTTAATTCAAGCTCCTACAAGTTTACGGGTGCACATATCCAATCCCTCAGTTTTACATTTTGTTTTGCATTCATTTCTGGGTCATTTAGTGAAGTCTTGCAAATCATTAAGTTGTGTCACTAGATCTTGCATATATCATTAGCCTTTCCAAGCCCTAGCTTGGTGGTGAACCCCTCTTTAGTCTCTAATCAAACCCTAGGACACCCTATTGCCAAATCTCTTTCCCCTTTCTACATTGGATTGAGATCTCTAGGGTTTCCTTGAGTGAAACAAGCGTGGGAAATAGGAACTCTATCTCCTCAAAGGTAGAGTGCCCTCATCCCATTCTCATTGTTTCATCAATGTATTTATTGCCTAGCCTTTTTGCATCATACAATTTGATATGTATAAACATATTCATAAGAATACAATCCATCTAATTATCTAACCAACCCAAGAAACACCAAGAGTCTACAACTATAATCTGATCATACATGATGTTAGCATACCACATAAATCATCAAGTATGATATTTTCATGTTGATAATCACCTTGTACAGTCTACACTACCGCACACTATGAATCGATATTTACAACTTTAACACTATCAGAATACATACACTCTTTTAGTATAGCCATTATACCATCTATTCACTTGCAGTAGCTCACACAAACATTAAATCACTTCTAATTACTTGTAGTACCTCGTGTCATCCTCCAAACCATTCTACTACTCTCAGATTGTGTTGTATGAACTCTAGTTGTGTCACAATGATCATTATTTATACTTCCAACAAACACCAATTTCATATATGTTGCAATTTCTTCTTCCAAATGACTTATTATTGCTATCATAGCACCACCACATGTAGAAAAACCATGTATGTTGTACCACAACTTACTGTCACAACATCACCACATGTAAGTCAACATGCATATTGTACTACAATACCTTAAAAACTCACTACAATTCATTACAATGTACTTTGCAAACAAACTCTTCCTACAAAGACTCTCTACAAGTGAATATTGCCCAAGTTATTTCTTGGTTGAAATTTATCATAGGAGAGAATGTGGCATTCATCCCAAGAAATTAACCTCGTGCTCAAGAATGAAATTTAATCCCATCTCATCCATATATCAAAGAATCTATAGTATTTACATATAAATTTTCTCCATACGAAATCTCTTGATGTCAACCATCTCCCTTGTAAAAGGATATTGAACATCAATATGATTTTATCTATCATGGTAAACATAATTCTCAACTAGACAAATTGCACTATGTTAATCACTTTTCACCATTGTTTGACTCTAAAAATTAATACTATCACATAGCCTCTTCAACCACACCACTTCCTTACAAGAATGTGTTGCAACCATATATTCTACTTATGTAGTTCCTAGGGAAACCATCTATTGCCACTTGCTCATCCAACTCACAAATAGAATAAATGCACAATAGGTTGTTGACCTCCATTTATCAAAATCTCCAACCAAATATGAATCTACAAATTCCTATACACTCAACACTTTGTCCATATTATTAGTACCATGATAAGTTAAACAATAATCCAAAGTTCCTTTCAAGTAGTTGAAAATTATTTTCACATGTGTCCAATGTTATTTACCTAGCTTTGACATGAACTTACTTAGAGCTCTCACTCTTTGGGAAATGTCTAGTCTTGTGTGAACTATTTCACACATGAGACTTCCTATCACACTAGCATAAGGAAAATTCCTTATGTCCTTTGAATCCTCCACATATTTAGTAAATTGTTCCATTCTTAGGTTTGTGCAAACTAGTGGGAGAGAACATACCAGCTTATTATCCTATATTCTAAATCTCCATAAAATTGTTTCAAGATACTTCCTCTAATTTAGCCACATTTTTTATTGGTCCTATCTCTACATATCTCCATACCAAGTATGTATCTAGCGGCTCCTAAGTATTTCGTATCAAACTTACTAGACAACTGAGTTATAAATTCTTGAACTAATATTTTATTATGTCAAGTAATAAGCATATCATCAACATATAAACCAATAATCAAAATGTGGTCATTTATCTTTTTTAAGTATAAATAATGATCAACAATACTTCTTCCATAACCCAATTCCAGCACATGTTTCAAACTTTTGGTTCCACATCCAAGGGGATTTCCTTAATCCATACAATGACTTTTTCAGTTTGCAAACCAAATTCTCTTTTGTTGGGTGGTGATCATCGTTGCCTTAAGACCTTCTCAAAGCTACTGATAAAGAATATCATGTCACATGTACACCCTATTCTTCTTTAGGGTTATTTCCAATGTGCTTGTTTCTTCTTCTCCCAAAATTTCCTGTTCACTTTTTTATTCAATTTAAAGTACATTTTGTTGCTCCAATTTTGTCTCAAAATGCACCTTCTCCCTCATGTTCTCCTTGAATGCAACATCCCTTAAGTAGAGAACCTTTAGAGTTTCTAGATTCTAGAGCTTGTAGCCTTTAACATTATCACCATAACTAATGAAAATACACCTTTTGGCCTTGAAATCCAACTTAGAGTAATGTCTCTAACCAAATTTCTCACAACCAAAGGCCCACAAATATGTTATAGTAGTTTTTTTTCAATCCACATTTCATATGGCATCTTGTTTTGCAACGTAGAAGTAGGAAACTTGTTCTTCAGGTAGCATGCAATGCTAATGACCTTACTAGCCTAATCTAGCAAGGGTTTATTCAACCTCTTAATCACTTTATTCTCTTGTGGTGGTATGAAGATATCCTTTTCTTGACAATTCCACAATGCTTACAGAATATGTCCAACTCCTTATAACAAAATTCATCGACATTATCTACCTTGAGTATCTTGATTTTCTTACAAATTTAATCTCAACAAGCTCCCTAAACTCCAAAAACTTAAGAAACACCTCAAACTTCCTCATAAGAAAATACACCCAAGATTATTGAGAATGATCATCAATGAATAATAAATAACTAGTATAGGGACTTATGAATGGATGGGATATCCACAAGATAAAACACATCGTTGTGTATCACGTCCAAAACCTCATCCACTCTAATGCTTCCAAAATTAAACCAAACTCTATTATATTTTTTTGTAGCACATGATGCTCACAAAATTCAATCTCAACATAACAATCAACAAGACTTTCCACCATATATTTTATTTCCATGTTTTTAAACCTTTCTTAATCAAATTAAGACACTTACAATTAAAAACATAAAATTTCCTCATTTTGCATTGCACAAAAAAAATACAAAGAAAGAGAACAACAACAACAACAATAAGAGAACAAAAGGTATAAAACTACATCATTTGAGGAAATTTTAACATCCTAGAATTAATTTATGTTTTATACTATAAGTATTGTAGATAAATTGATTGTTTTTTGAGTAAAAATAGATGGAATGTATTAATGAATTGAAACTGGTATGAGTAAGTGTTTGTACAATTGCATTTGTGAGCTTCTAAAGGTACAAAGAGGAGGTGCAATCGTGATGCAAGAAATTACTATTGGTGCACAAGAATTTTTAGTTGTTGCATAAGATATCCTAAGGGTAGCTACACAAGAGTTTCTAGCCATTGCATAAGAGATCCTAGTTGTTGTGCAAGGAATTCCTATTGTTGTGCAAGGGTTTCCATTGACTGTACAAGAGACTAGTTTGCTACATAAAGTGAATTTTTTTTCTATCCAAGTATCTTCCTTATCACATAGGGTATTCCTTTGGTTGTGAAAATAATCTCCTTGTCACACCTAGTACCCTTTGGCTACACAGCATCTTTCCTTTGCCATGCAAGACAAACATTCTCCACATTGTATGTGATATTATGAAAATCATAAGTATGTTGATAGATATAGCAAGTTTCTTTGATTATGGTCATTCTTCAATTCTACTTTTTTTCTAAAAAGTCCCTATTAGATTGGCATTTTCAATTTTGTTAATTTGTTTCAACTTTCATGTGAATTCTCAATTTAGTGCTAATGTTATGTAATATGATTCTATAATGTATATGATGAATGCCTTATATACTAGTAATTGAAATTTCTTATACTTTTAAAATTTTCTCTATTTTTAATTGACATCCCCTTAAAAAAGGCCTCCCATCCCCTACCATCCCTAAAATACGTCCCATTGTCCCCTACCATCCCCATCTGAAAAACTTCATGGAACATAGTAATTTATTTTATTTAATGGTTAGTATTTATGTTGAGTTTAAACTTTTTAAAATTTTAAAAAGCTACAGGATTTCTAATTTTCCTTCTGCTTTTCTTACATCAAATCTCAAGTGGTGAAGAAATAAATGGAGGATACACAAAAATTCATTTTCATTAATGAATAAGAAAAAAATTAACATAGTTCTCTTTAAGGAAAAGAAAAGTTCAAAACTACTATCTAGTTTTAACTTAACTTTCAACTTTAGATATAAAATTAAAAAACCCTAAACTTGAAAAAGGGAAAAAAATGAAAAACCCAACAATAATAAAAAGAAGATTGCTATCTATTTTTGTTTAATACTTTTGGGGACCCTAAACCCAACAAAAAACAATTATCTAGATTCTAGTTTAAAGTTTTGAACTTACATCGAACAAGATAATGGGAAATGGAACATCTCTCTTCCTCTTCCTCTTGTTGTGAGTGATTTCAAATGAAGATTGACAAGCTTCTTCATAAAAAAATTTAACTAGTGGCCTTTGTGGGCCTCTCTTTTAGATTAGGGTTAGGGTTTCTACTTTTTTATTATTCTCAAAAAAAAATGTCATGTTTTTTTAATGGGGCATGGGGATGCCTTGTCATACCCAAGACAACTGAGGGATGTTTGCATGTCTCCTTGGTGTCCAAGGGATGGCAAAGCCTTCATGTACCACCTTGCCCCCTCCTATTGAGGAGCTTCCCCAAGGAGATTTTGTGAACTACAAGGTTGTCCCAAAGACATACACCTTTCAAGGTAAGTCTTAAGGGGACAATGGGGGACATTTCATCCCTTCCTTGCCATCCCTAGAATGTCATACTTGTCTCAAGGACTTGTTCCTAAGGAACACTAACTAAATTCCAAATATAGGATAACATAAATCTACTCTATGTTGCTAATGCAATCTCAATATCAGTCTTAATTGATGTTTAAGAAAACTCACCTAAATGTAAAATTATTATAAGGCCCAAACAATTGGATAGCAATGACTTCCAAATACTTGACTAAAGGGTAAAATAATTCAAAATTTTAAAGAAAATAAATTTCTTGGCTGCCTATAAAATGCATTGTAGGTGGAACAACCTAAATTTGTGAGCTTTCACTTGGTATGGGGAATGGTAAAAATAAATTAGAAACACAAACAAAGAGAAGGCTCACCACAACCACTAGCAACTAAGACTAGTTTAATGATTTAAGATTTCTACAATCCATAATACTTCTTGTTGTTTTTGGATTTGATCATGTGTGATTTTTGTGCACTACTGACAATCAAGAATTAGGGGACCTAGTCTAAGCATGAAATTAAATCTAGAGCTTAAGCAACAAGAAAATAAATCTAACATGTAATAAGCTAAATACCTTAATCTATAGTTTGTAAACAAAAAAAATGAAAAAGTCTCAAAGCTAGTAGCATAAAAGAAACTTTCTCCTTCCATAGCAAGAAACCCTTATAGCTAACTCTAACAAAAATTGAGGCTCATAGTGCTCCTTGTTTTGTTGACAATACTGAAAGAGTTGAGGCTCCACAAAATGTAGAAAACTTTTAGCGGATCCTATCCAACTTGCAAAACACCCTTGAAGAGGAAGAAAAATGCTAGTTTAAGAATATGAATTGCAATCAACCAAAGCTATAATGAAGTGTGAAACAAATGAAACCAATAGGATGGAAATAAGAATTTGTATGAACTCCAACAACATTAGCTTGTAAGAATGCAAAGTTATCAAAAACATGGTGGTTGTTGAGGATCCTAATATTTAAGGAGTCAAACTTAATAGACTCATTTTTTGTAGGAAAAACCAAATAATCATCTCAACAATCATAAACAATCCCTAGCAATGGTGCCATGATTTTTGGAAAGCAGGTAACCTCACCTAGCACAAGGTCTTCAGCTTTTCTAAAAAACCACAATAAGAGCCACAAGAGGGTCTCTTGGGTTTCAGAAAGGATCAAGTAAAACTTAGGAGTAAGACTCAATGGTAGTGTCACAACCATCTTCTTAACATATTAAATTGTATTCAATAAGCTAAGAAAATAATTATTTGATGGTCATAATTATCTAAGATCATGTATCCTTAAATTAAGGAGAAATTAATTTAATTATTAAATAATGATAATGATAATAATGAAAGTGATATTAATAATAAATTAATTTTGTTCATACAAAATAAATTAAAATATAATATAATTAAAGTAAATAAATAAGCAATTAAATAAATAGTTAACTAAGTTAAGTGATTATTACTCTTATGCTTTGATAGTTAAATGACAGTCAAACTAAAATTACTTGAGGATTTTGCATGAAAAACAATAGTTACTATTTTTTATTTACTTGTTTTCACGTAAAACTAGAGTATTTTATTTAAATAGTAATTATCAATGCCATTTCGACTAATATGCTTCATAAAGTGGGCATCTGCTCCACTAAGCCTTGGTGGAAAGACTGGAAATGGTTTCCAAACACCCCATTCAAAAATTACAAGCCTCGGCTTGGCTATCAATGGCTCTTGTAAGTGTGGAATAAGTAAACTAAGAACACTTCTTAATAAGACATTATATCAAAGATTTAAAGCAAAAATCTACTGAAAGTGTCATATTGTTCCCTATCTCTTAGAAAGATTTATCAAGTCACAAGGGCTCTCAGATTTTGTAAGCATTGTGACTATTAAAATGCCATACTAGAGAATGAGATGTTGGTAATTGAAATGATGTAATGATTGATAATGATTTCTACATGATAAAAGGAAGCTACTGTAATCTAAATTGACATGGATATGATAAAAGGAAGCTACAGCAAAACTATGATGCAGCCATGATTATGATTCTATTGATGTTATGATTGCTATTGCTAAATGCTTTTATGCTTAATTGCTTGAAATTTGAGATGCTTGATTGCTTTTCCTACAGAGTAAGTTTGCACAAAAGATGATCCATTTCTTGTTTCAAAAGACTGTATTTATAGATTCACGGCAACACATTGTGATGGGGCAGCACAGCAAAGGCTTGGATTTGATCTAGAGAATTCAATGGTAAGAGATTGTGAGAAGCTTGGGCTGGTCATGGGAATGGTTTCTCCCCATGAAAACATCAGGTCAGATGATAGGAAGAATCAGAGGAAGGAGATTGAGAGATTGATTCCAATTTGTCTCCAAAGCTTTCCCGTGAATGCCAATTGAATTAAATTGGATATTTGATGTCTAATTTGGTAGGTGAGTGAATAAAAGAAATTTGCCTTTATGTCTTTATTTGAATATTTTGATTTATTCAAATTAGCAAAAGAGAATAAATAATTTAATAAAACAAACTATAGAATTTGTTTATTAAATAAATATAGAAGGGATGTGATAATTAAACAACAAAGTATTTAACCTTGTTTAATTAATTAAGATTGAATGATGTGATAATTAAATAACACAAACTATTGAAGTTGTTTATTTAATTAAAATTGACGAATAGAAGAATTAGAATGTGAACTATTTAAATAAATATTTCTATTTATTTATTAAGTAGATGAATCTAATTATGATAATTAAATAAAACAAAGTGAAATTCATTTATTTAATTAAGATGAAAATAATAGAATAAAGATTGAAGAAATTAAGATGAGCTATATAAATAAATATTTCTATTTATTTAATAGTGGATGAAACAAAGGTTAATTAATCAAATAAATAATATTTAATTAATTATATTCTCTAGACCATTTTTAGGTGTATACAACTCTCACCTCATTTTCTGATGATTGACAACTTGAACGAGAGGTGGCATCTCCAATCCTTAGTGTCTGTTTGGCACAAAAAAAAAATTGCTACATTGTCTACCATTATTAAGCCCAAGCTCACCCACTTTGTTTGGTGTATTCTTTTCCAAGGCTTGCCAATGGGGTCTCAGCTTTCTCACTTGGGGGTCCAAGACGCTGCCCTTTTTGTGGGCAAGCCGAGTCATTTAAGCATCTCTTCTAGTTTTGTACCAAAGCTCAGCAGTTGTGGAATTGGATTCATGATTTCTTTTAGCCATTTCGACCGAAGCCTTTCTCTTGGCATATGGTTTTGCTGGGGGACCCTCACAGGCTCCCCACTAAGTATACCCAAATTTGGCACACTTTCAGGGTGGAAATCCTCTACAGTATTTGGAAAGATAGAAATGTACGTATTTTTTCTCAGAATCAGATTGATAAATATGTTTCTTTATATTCTAAAGCCATTATTTGCTCTAACGTTCTTTTTCAAATTCAAGTGCAAACAAACAAGGTTGCGCTTGAAGTTGCTCACCTTCAGGAGCTTTTGGACCACTATGGTAATGCCCCTTGCACTGTGGCTCACATGCCTCCCTCTCCCACTTTCTCCCGAGGCCAATCGCCTTCACAAGACCCACAGAAAAGTGGCTCTGCCAGGGATTTTTTCCCCTATTTTCAGGCTCCTCCTTTTCGCAACTCTCACCCTCACAGGCGGTCATCCTCTCCTCCCCTATGGGCTAACCTAGGGTGGCCTTCTGGAGGAGCGTCAAGGGGTGGAAGCAAAGCTTTTAGGTGGCTTTTTGGTGATGCTCCTAGAGGTGATTCTAGTTGGTCTACTGATACCTCTAAATGGCTCCCACATTTGGATATGATGATTTCTCCTCAACGTGAAGATAAAGATAAAGATAAAAATGACGATGGTTGGGCTTCTCCTGACATCACTGCAGACCCCGCTGTTATATGGGGAAAACCGGATGATAAGGACCCGCCACCCTTTGCTAACACTGCTATGGCCGCTTAGTGGCCTTTTATTATGTTATTATAATGCTTTCTGATTTTTGGGTGTGGCCCAAGACTCTTTGATACTTTAGGCTTTTCCTATGTGACTCTTGGGTGTGCCTTCTTACCACCCAGCTTTTTTTGTGAATATGTGTATTTCTATCGTTTATTAATATAGATATAGATGCTTATTCATCAAAAAAAAATAGTAATTATCCTCAACTAGTTGGTTACCTTTTTTATTGAGTTATAATCTTTAAATCAATTTTATTTATTATTTATTCTCTAACAAGTTAATGAGCTTGCATGGTAAGATAGCTAATTCTTTTGAGTGTATCATTATATTTTTAAATTAAATTAAAAGATTTTTATTTTCAAATTACAAACAAAAAATAAAGAAATTAGAGGGAAAAAAGTTATAAATAGAGGCGAGATACAAGAAATTGAAGGAGAGGGAACAAATTGGGACTTAAGAGGTTACAAGCAAGTATGTTTGTCACCACTTTTTTATATCAATTATATTTCTACTCTCTTCTCTTGCTCCCTTCCTGATGATGGATCATGGAGTTTGATCTAAAACGCCAAGAAAAAATCCACATGGTCAAAACTAGAAACTACACACTATAATTATTATAATTTTAATTAAGCCGAGAGGATTCTTACACTCGCATAATGGATTGCAAAATTTGAGTACATTTTTATTCTTTGCATTTAATTTGGCATTCAAATGGCATGCAACTGGAAATAAAATCTTGTTTACCAGAGATATTTGTACATAAAATCAAAAAGCATGGATAGAAGCAAAGATGAAAATGCAACTCTTATTTAAATTAAAGAGATTTAAATAAAAAGCTTTCCTATGTAAATGAAATGATTCACATGAAAAAAGAGGGAAAAATAAAATAAAAAATTGATTTTATATCTAAATTTAAAATGAATATGAAATTTTATTTAATTCATTTGTATAGATAATCACTACAATTTAATTAATTATTTGAAAACTAAATAATATATTTTTATAAATTTTAGAAATTAGAATTTAATTTAATTTTAGAATGAAATTTAAGTTTTTAAGATATTGTGGTGATTTCTCTTGCAAACATATTAAAGAGATTTAAATCAAAAACTCCCCTATGTAAATTATTTTATGATTTTTTTTAAATGCATTTTCTAAGTATAATTTTATTTTATAATTATACTAAAAGAAAAAAGGAATAGAAAATTTGATTTGATAGATACATTTTAGTTCATAATTTATTCTAAAATTATATTTAGTAATTGTTGAATTATTTTTAAATGAATATTTTATTTTATTTTATTTTATTGTATTAGATATGGTTATTGTTTTTAAAGCCATAAAATCTTCCCAAATCACTCTCTACTTCCACCTAACCAAACAAATCATTTTCTAAATAAACAAATAAATTATTAACAAAATAAAAGAAACATTGAAACTTGCCAAAAAATAATAATTAGACAACTAAGAGGTGTTGTAGATATACATGACCTACTTTAAAACTGCTTTTATCTTTGATCAACCCATTATAAATGGCTTCAAGGCCTTTTCTATAGCATAGATATTCATAAGTTTCTCTTAAGTAATTATACTCCTGCAGTGGCTTCCATGAGACTTGGAATGGTTACATCATGATGATAACAGTAATGTGCTTATTATCTAAGACCCACTATGTAAATCCATCCCAGACTGTGGGCATTCCTAATTTTCAAACCAATGCAACTGTTCTAAATTTGGTGGACTATGCTCTAACAGACTATAACGCTTTCCATGTAATGACAATTGATTATGTTGGAGCAAAGCTCCAAATCACCCAGGAACAACCTCTTGCAACTCAACCCTCACAGCCAAGAAAATAAAAATCATTGAATATGTGATGCTTTATTAAAAGCCAAGATGATAAAATACATTATAGTATAGGCTTATAAAGCCATGTAAAATAGGTGATAGGTATGAAACTTCCCAATATGAGAAACACAGCTACCTTAATTAATAAATTATTATGCCTAAGTTAACTTAAGCCTAGGTAAAATCTATTTACCCTAACACCCCCCCTTAAGTGCAACATAGGGAGAATTATTATGCAAAAATATGAAAATGTAGTAAGGATGGTGTCTCTGAAAACTGTCCATGTGTCTACTTCACCAAGTATGATGATGTCACCAACCAATCAGGGACTCGCGTCTCCTTCGCCAAGTATGATGATGTCACCAACCAATCAAGGACTCACCCGGAAGATGACAAACTCAGACAATGTAGAAACATATAAAGAACAAAATCCAAAGATGATAAATAAAAGCCTCCAAACAAATCTAAAGAATAATATCAAGCCTCCTCAAAGCCACCAAGACTAAGTTCACGCCACTGATCCACAAAAGCTGATCAAAGCCCTCACAAGGCACAAGGGGTCCACAACACAATAGATTGAACACGCGAGCTTCCACAATGACTCCACGCGAGCCTTTGCTCACAACAACATTAGCAAGTGCAATGGTATATAAATACTAAAAAGTCCTCCCACGCTACCAATGTGGGACTAAGGATCCCAAGAGACAGCTTCAAAAAAGAACTTGGTCCCACTGCTGCACAAAAAGCCCTAAATTAATATTTCATTTGAAGATTGTGTTGCTCGACAAAACACAAACAGCCACCTCCAATCAGGAGAGATATGCATCCAAGGGGAGATAGCGCCTCAACTGGAGATTCAACACAGCCTCAAGAAAAGCGTTGCCTCAGCAAACATTGATCGCAACCTTCATTAAACTATAGAACGCACCCTTCAAAATAAACGCCTCCCAATTGAATTTCAAACGCATCCTTCAAGCCTTCAAATCACTGCTCCCAGAAAGAAATCGAGCCTCCTTTAGGTTCACTAAAAAATCACAAACCTCCCAAGAAAAAAGGATCTGCATCTGCAAAGAAATTGGGCTTCCACAAGGTAGAATTGAGCCCTCCAAACAAAAAATCGAAAGCTCCAATTACTAGGCAAAAGACTTTAGATCGGCATAGAGAATCAAATCAGTCTGCCAAGTCAAATGTGTGATAAACCTTCTACTTCCCTTAAAAAGGGCCAGATTTAACCACACAAAATATGCACAACAAAAAATCGATAAAGTTGTCGGCTAACCACACAGAGATCTACCAAAACACTAGTGACCTCAACTTTCAAGCTCACCAACAGGCAAAAACCCTCAGCGGAAGGAAGAGCAGGAGGTCTGCTCTGATCCCATGTTGGAGCAAAGCTCCAAATCACCCAGGAACAACCTCCTACAACTCAATCCTCACAGCCGAGAAAATAAAAATCACCGAATAAGTGATGTTTTATTAAAAGCCAAGATGATAAAATACATTATAGTACAAGCTTATAAATCCATGTAAAATAGGTGACAGGTATGAAACTTCTCAATACAGGAAACACAACTACCCTAATTAATAAAATTATTATGCCTAAGTTAACTTAAGCCTAGGTAAAGTCTATTTACCCTAACAAACTATTTTTCTTTTTTTTTTAATTTTCTTTTCTTTGATTTGAAAAGTTTGGATTTGGGTTATGAGTTGCAGTAGTTGGGATACATATAGTTTGTTCTAATGGCCAAAGTACTTGTGTAATTGTGCATTAATCTTGAACAATTGGTTTGGTTTTTTTGTTGGGTAACATGTTGGACTTGTATTTCAAAAAGTGATGGGAGCAAAAGTGGAAGGAACATCAAACAAAGAGGCTACCTATTATATCTTGATTCAAGTTTTGGATGTCAGCAAATCTATGAATGTTTTCAGTGCTCAAATATTGTATAGGGAAGACACTTATCCTTGAGTGTAAATATTCACCCCTTTGCTTGCACCTACACCTCTCTAATTCTTGGATATGCCTTTTGAAACTGACAAAAGTATGGAATCTGTATATTCTTTAAAGTTTGGATTACTTTTAAAAATTGATTTATTAGATATGAATAATTGAATTATGCATATATTGAATAAGTGTATTCATTAAGGAGTTGCATGGTTGGTTCTACTATTACTGTTTTGAATGTCTACAATATTTGTGTATTCATTATTATTCATTTCTCTTTCCGCAAGTTCATTCTTTAATGGGCACTATTTCGACTCTTTTGCTTATTAGTTTGCACTATGTTCATGTAATAAAAAAGAAGAATTTTATTGGAAAAAATAAATTGAAGTTTCAAAAAAAAAATCTATTTAATGTTTAGTTTAGCATAATATATAAAGTATTGTCTATTGTTTAATTTAGCATAATATATATGCATTTAAATGATATAAATATTATTGGACTTTCAATCTTTTAATAAAGTTGAATGGTTTTAAATGAGTCTATAAGAGATCAAATCTTGTTGAATGCAAAACCCCCAATTGAAAAAATTTCAACCTAAAATTTCTTTTTTTGTATAGATAAAAAAAACTATAAATTTGATATAAAACCTTTTTAAAAATAAATTAAAAAATAACATAAACAAGATATTGTGTTTTCATTATTACTTGTTTTATCTCTGTTTTCTTGGCTCAGATATTGTGGAGCAAATCTTTCTATTTTTTATAATAAATAACATTCTATATTGTCAATCCCATTTGTTTTTTTTACCATGTCACCTATTAAAAAAAAAACTGAATATACAAAGATTTATCCATAGATTTTTTCTCATTATCTTCTAAATAAAACTTTCTTAAAAAGATTAAAATTGTTTTGTGTCTTATTTTATAAGTAAGCATTATTTATGTTGTATTTTGAATATGAGCAACATTTTAAGATGGAAAAAATTTCTCAAATGCTTCACATTTACAGTAGGTATCATATAGTTAAGCCGAGAGGCTTCTTACACTCTCATAATGGATTGCAAAACATGTTTACATTTTTATTAAGCCGAGAGGCTTCTTACACTCTTATAATGGATTGCAAAACATGTGTACATTTTTATTCTTTGCATTTAATTTGACGTTCAAATGACATGCAACTAGTGATAAAATCTTGTTTACTCGCTTTATTACATTCAAAGATGTTTGTACATAAAATCAGAAAGTATGGATAGAAGAAAGATGAAAATGCAACTCTTATTTACATTAAAGAGATTTAAATAAAAAAAATTCCTATGTAAATGAAATGATTTATATGCCAAAAAAGGAAACATAAAATAGAAAGATTGTTTTTATATCTAAATTTAAAATAAATATGAAATTTTATTTAATTTTAATAATAATCAATAGTGTTAACAAAGTTGTAATTATTTTTTTAATAATTATATGATAATTTTGTAATATTGTAAAAAATGATTGCATAATTTTAATTTTTTTCCACTTAAAATTTATCCATGACAATGATAATGATAACTCTCAGCGTATTTTATATATATTAATATTTAATATATGTATGCTAGTTAATAGTTATATCTTCTCTAAATTTAATTTACTAATTGCTTGGAGTTGAATATGTTAAAATTAGAATATGAAATCTTTGAAAGAGTGTTCATACTCTGTGTGGATTAACTTTTTTATTTTGATATATTATTTCTGAAAACTAATAGTATGTACTTATAGATCTGCAGTAAGGTCAACTACCTGTTTTGCATGGACAAATGCCTATATGTCTGTCCCCTATGGACATATTTTACGCCGAAGGCGTATCCACTATGAACATGCCCAAACTAAAATATGCAATCAACGGCTCATTGCTTTCTAGAGACAATCGAAGTGATCGTAGCCATTAATTTTTTATGCTGCTCTTTAATCTCTGTTGTATCTACACATCTTGCATTTTGCCCCGGCTTTGACAGCGGCTATGGCCAGCACAGTTTGATGCGGTCGCGCCTCCTCAACTCTCTGCACTCAGTTTTGTGTTCTTCTTCATCTTTGAGCTCCCATTCATGCGTAGTAATGGCAGACTCTCCTCCTCGGACCAGGTGTTCCTTCTCTGTTGCTAACGATTTACCTCTTGTTCTCTCCAGGCGGAATTCTCAAGAAGGCCTCTCTCAAGTGGATTCCAAGCTTCACAATAGTCAGTTGCGAATGATCTGGCTCGCTCGTCTTCATCCTCTTCAATTGCGAATGCTCTATCTCCAGCTCACTCCATGCCTTCATCAAATCTTGAGAACACTACGAGTGTTTTTTCTCCAGCCGCCAATGTTCTATCTCCGGCTCCCTTCGTGCCTTTATCTCAGCTGCTCCTCCCTGCCCAACGCCAAAATGGGACATTTGGAACAGTATGGACATCCATCGAAGCATAAAGGATAGAGGAAGCAACTGCCCTGGTAGACATGCATGCAAAAAATGGAAGCATTAACAAGGCACGCGAACTGTTTGACAGAATACCTGAAATAGATGTCATCTCATGGACTGCAATGATTGCAAGATATGTGCAAAATGGATTTGTTGAAAAGGCTTTAGAAACTTTCAAGCATATGCAATTGGCAAGTGTAAAGCCAAATTCCACAACCTTCGCCAATTTTCTCCCTGCTTGTGCCAAAATGGGAGCTTTGGAATAGGGCATGGACATCCATCAAGGAATTTGGATTTTCCAGTGTGGAATTTTGAGGTTATAGGTTTAAGAAAAAAGTTTGAATTTTGTGAACTGAAATGATTGCAAGATATCTATAAACATGGATTTGTTGAGAAGGATTTAAAAATTTCCAAGCAAATGCATTTGTCAGGTTTACATCCAAGCTAGGAATTTAGAGTGAAATACAGGAAATTTTGTAAGTGTAATTGATGTGAATCACTTTTGTGTTTGAGATCAATTAACCTCTATTTCACATTCTAAAAAATCCCTGACCTCTTTTTTTACAATAAATAAAGATTTGAATGGATTTGAAGTACAAGCCAACAAAGGCAATTTTATACATTGCAAATAGTTAAAAAAAAAAATCTATTTTTTTCCTAATTGACCTTCCACCCCTCTTCGACGTACCCCTTACTCATGCTAAAATGGGAGCTGTGGAATAATATGGACATCCATCGAAGCATAAAGGATAGAGGAATTTTGTCAATCATTGTAAATTGCTCAAATTGAAATTGTTTTAAAACATTTCTAACTTTGATATTTTTATAAATAATAATTTAAATTTATTCATTGACTACTTAGTGTTTGTTTATCTTGCAATACATCTTATTTGTTTTTGAATTAGAAAGATTGTCAACTATCCAATTAAGTTTCTTTTAAAAATATTAATTTTTTAACTATTTTTAGTTTGGTATAGGTCAAAGGTTCCAATTGTGGGATAGATTGTGAAATAGGCTCCAGAAGGACAACTCTTAGAAGGTTGGGTTGACAAGGGATCATGTTTTCAGCTTGTTAATCAACGTTGGATTCATTAAAGTGTTCTCTGCCAAGGAATGGTGCAATATATTACATAATTTCTTACATAAACATATATTTGGGGGCATTAACTTCTAACCTTTGCAATCCCCATTGATACTTTTTTTTTTATTTGGCAAATTTCTCATTTATGGTGCTTTTGGCCCAAATGCCACAACTACAGACCATTTATTTTGTCAAAATGACACAGGACTTGTGCCTAACACGAATTGTTTAGGTACGTTGTACCTACAATTTATACAGTATATTACTCAAGTTTACACATTTTCTTGGCAATAAATTATGAAATCCCTTTTAAGTTACTACTTGAGCTCATCCTATTGGCAAAGTCATAGATCTTACTTAATCAAGCAAAATAAGCCTTCTTATAGTATAATTTTTCCTTAGATTCCCTCAGACTAATGTTGCAACTATTCAAAGCATAAGATGGCCTTTTCGATTCATGTAATTATTAAGAAGGCAAATTTATTAAGATGTGAAGAGTCAAGCCTATTTATTTGGGAATTATCATTTGATAATAATTTTTAGATATACAATATAGAAGGCTTTTGTATAAAGATCTAGCCATTCATCATACCTCTTATGTAATGCTAGCAAGGTGACGAATATTAAGGACAAATTCTGGTAGTAATGCATTGGTTATTGAATAAAGAACAAATGACCCTTAATATTAAAATTAATTTAGAATGATATTTTGTGGTATTAAACTACTAATAATGCAAGACTAAAAAGGTCTTGTTTTCTCGTTTATTTGCATTTTGATCCATGCAATTATGTGGGAAGAAATTTTAATGAAAGATAATGGATCCTAATAATCTTCCTAATTAAAAGGTTTTGTTTTAGTTGTGTTTTAAACCTTGTGTAAGTGTATGCATAACTGCTAAATGATCTACCATTAGATCTCATGTATGCCACACCTTTTCGGCATACCCATTGCACACCAAGGTGCAATTGCTAGTCATATCTTGTATGGATAGAAAAGTACGTGAGTATAGAGATGAATGAATACACAATAACTTTGGTTAAATTTTTAACAAAGAAAATAAAATCGTGGAAAACTTTTGGATACAACTTGAGATTTGCTTCAGGAAGACAAGGAACCTTTGCACAAAGCCAAACCACAGGCATCAGCAAGAGACTGGCATTACATGCACGCTCCAATATGCCTTGCTAATTGAGACCTCAGCATAGGTGTGTTCGATAATATAACAATCATTGAAATAACACCTTCCAAACCAAGGACCTTGCTCATTTTGCAGGCTTTCTCCTCTCAAGGAACTCATGGTTGTATATGATTTTACCCATGATTCATAATCTAGCCTCAGATAGTTAAAACATCAGGTTCTGAAAGCTCCACACTCATATTAGGGCACATTTATTCTGTCCAGAGAGGGGGTGATCTTCCTACCTGCAAGTAATATCAATCAGTTTCAATCGGTAGCCACTGTGATGACTCAGCAACGGAAAGCAGTCACAAATCGAGGTATGCCTGCAAAGTCAGCTATAATCTGGACATCCCTAAAACTATTGTCTGATGTACTGCATAAGATGTCTGCAATAACCTCAGCTTGCCTTCCACCATTTGTCTGCACAGAGCAAGAAGCTATCATAGAATGTAGTTTGGCAGCACAATAAAAATATAGTAAGAGAAAATGCCTGAATAGAAAATATACCTCAAGCCCAACAAAACCGCCTGGGCGTAATGCAGAGATGACTTCTTTGCATAAAAGTAGAAGATCACTGAAACCCTCTATTCCTCCGTCAAGTGCTAACCTTGGTTCATGTTTGCCAACCTCTGATTGTAGCCCTGAAATTTGATCAGATGGAATATATGGCGGATTACTCAGCAACCCTGCAAGTTGTCCATTAACATCTTGAATTGGGTGGAACCATGAACCCTGTCTCACATCCACTTGTGCCTGAAAGTTCCAACAAATACAGCAAGATGTTCTTTCAGTAAGAAATTACATTAATAAGTTCACAGGCATGCCATCCAAGCTGCAGAAATACAAGCACAATGAGTGCTATTTGTGTCCCATGACAAAGTCTTTATTACATAAGACATTTTTAAAGGCGGTTTCAAAAAGCATGTGTTTCTGACAATCTTGATAGCATGTGCAATGAGCAGCAATCTACAATTGTTTACCTCCAACAATCATTGAGTTTACAATGAACATCTAATATACACAGACATAACACATAACACAAGCTACATTCTGAAAATTTGATATATCAGCTACTTTCAGCAATATGACATTTAGAATTTTTCAAGCACAACATTATGTTAAAGAGACCTTTATTCTTAAAGAAGTCAAGCACTAAGAAGAATCTTGAAATGAAATTCAACTCACTCTTTTATTTCTTTTCTAGAACTCTGTTCACAACTATTTTGTTCTTGCCTCTGTCAATAGCCTGTCTCTAAATAATAGGCACAACTACAAAATCCTAAAGAGATTCTAGAGATATTTCCTTTAAAAGTAATCAATTGGCTAAAACAGTAAAACTCAATGACCACATAGAGGCGCACCTATTAACCTTAAATTGTATTGTGGAATGCAACTGTAAATCTAAGAGATTGAGAGGGAGATTTCTGCAAGATATCTGTGCTGAAAAAGCAACAATATTTCCTTGATTGATAATAGATTCATGAGCACAAAGAGTGCGGAAAACCTCTTTTTAAACAATAAGGACAGCAAGAAACCATAAGCCTCGTATTCTTTTCAAGTAGCCTTACGGATCACTAAAACACATTTAACCTAATGATCTAGGACAACTTACATTATATGCAATATGAAGAAATAGCTCATTTACATTTTTAAGGATCCAATCAGGTATAAACCTAATCATGTATGCTTGAAAATCATCAAAGAAAGCTTACGAACACCTAGGAACAAGCACATGTGGAGAATTCAGTATACCAAACCTCACTACAACATCATAATACATCAATATGATATCACCATAACATCAAAGTTAAATTTTGTATAACTAAAACAAGTGTATCTCTAGGTTTCAGGGAGCGGGGGTCAGGAGGGAGGGCAGGTGGAGAGCAATACAGGAACAGCAAGGAATTTCTGGATTTTGGGGATGACAATGGGCCAGCTATTAAAATAATATATAAATTCTGATATTTGAATTTTTAAAATACAAATAAATTAAAAATAGGTAATGATTTAAACAAACAAAAAACTGTTTTTAAAGGTGTAAACATTTAATATATCTACTAAAAATATAAAGATGAGCCCAAACAAAGCATTTAACTCTTGACAACTTCCTTACATTGGAAAGGGAGAGACCAAGTAGGTGTGTGAGTCAATGACAGTCTGAAATGAATTTGATATGATGCAAGTTTGACCAGTTCAATGTATTGCCTCCAGAATGTTTGCTCACTAGGATGAATTCCAACGTACTATGAGAGTAAACGGAGATAACTTACAGAACATAACGTACGTACTAGAGGATAATGCACAGAATGATCATACTTGTCTTTATTGATAGAATGTATGCCAATACAATCATAACATTAACAATCATAGCAACAGTAACCCCATTTCCTGACTACATGACTCAAATACATATAGTACGCTGGCGGTGGTTGAGAGACTGGCCGTCGCTTCCCTTCATTACAACTAATTACTTCATCAGGAACTTAATTCCTGAGACAACTAACATGACAAGTACATAACAAATATTAACATTAACTAAAGTCTTATTTATTTATGACTCGCGGCCAACCAAGTACACTCTCAGTCAACTACAACCGACTATGACCACGGCCAACTACGACCGACTATACAGAAAGCATAGGGTAAGGATATCTTCTTGTGGGTTGCCTCCATCTAGGACAAGGCTCTTGGCTGGCAATCGAATAACCCTTTAACAGCCACCAATAAGATATCACAAGTTTTCTTTCAATTCAGCAGGTCTCCAGCTTTCATTAATGGCTACATGTTCTATTCCTTGCTTCTCTAACTAGCAATGATCTGTCTACATTCTTGCTTTTGTATAACAAAAGGTATGCCAAGGAGTTGATGTTATCATTTTGTTTGTGTATGCATTTTCAGTCAAGAGGAACTTGTCTGAGGAATGAGTCTTCCCAATTTCCATGCCAGTGAACCAGAATCACATGTGACAATTTCCAGCAGGTGAGTTTAATCTGGAAAGCTGCCTAGATTCCTCACTCTCCTCTCTACTCTGCCTGAAAAGGCTTGACATTAGTGACAACAAGCTCACCGGGAAGCCTTCCATGCACTTCCTTTTTGCTTATTAAAAAGGTGTACCGTGTAGGCATGGGAGGACACCCTCATGTACCCCTTTATAGGGGATGTCCCAGGGGCATCCATTTCTCATTTTGTTAAGAAAAGGGGTCACTGAAACAGAGTTAGCTAGTGACACATAAACTGCATCAATTGACATAAGAGTTTAAAATCCCAGAGACCACTTCTATGTGATTATAACCAGTAGAGATTTGCTGAACGTTGTTGTAGTTACACTGCATGAAAGGAATACTTTCATCTCATTTATATGGTTGTGTTTTGTTTTACACATGTAAAAGATGTATAATTATGCAGACGATAACTCGTCTGACCATCAGTCTGTAGATGGAACTTTGGAAACATATAAGTTTAATATCATTGAAAAACCAAGGGTTTTTCAAAATGTGGTAAGAAAACTAGTTTAGCAATCAAAAACTATGGTTGCAAGAACTTCATAATGAATGCAAACATGTGTAAAGAAGAGTTTAGCATTGTCTCATACTGATTCAGTCTTTTCACATGATACAAGAATAGCTATCTTCAAGCAGCGATCAAAAACCACAGCTTGATTTAAGTTGTACTTAACAGTGGAAAACCCAAGAAAACAACCTATGAAAATTGATTCCCGTGGTTGTGGTGGAGATAAGTGCATGGGGAAAGGAGTGTAAAGTCCTTGCTTCCTCCTAGGCAAATTGGTAATGGCATGTATTTAACAGGTGTGGATGTACTGCGTAAAATCAGCATAGAGAGCATTTGGTAGTACTTTTGCAAAATTTGTGATCTTATGGGAATCAAAATAACCTATAACTGTATTGCAGTGTGCTTCACAGGTCAGCCTCTTCGGTTGCTCACCCAAAGTAACATAAAAGCGCCCAAGCTAATAAGGAGGTAATTGTGAAGCTAACAATCAATGGTTGGTTTGCCAGCTTGAAGAAGCTTCATAGATTATTGAGATATGTAAATCATCCTTGTCTTCAAAATGTTTTAACATGTCAACAATAATGGACAAGAGACACTCTGCAACAGAATTAGTGTTGCCTCATCTATACTTATCACAGGGTGCTATTGCTATAGATAAGTTACCTACTTGAACCAGGGGATGCTTTGCATCTTGCTCTACGTCAGAGGAAATTACAAGGACCGCGATCTTTATGAACAATGGCATCCTTGCAAACGATGCAATCTTTCCATTGACACATTGCTTGGATGATAACATACAGTCATAGGTCATGTAGTAGAGAACTGAACTACTAGGTCATTCATGTCCACATGGGTGTGCGGGCATTTGCATGCCTTTGTGTGTGCACATACGCATGAGTGTGTTATTGGGAAAAGGGGTCTCAACCTTGCATTCCTAATATTCAATTTTAATACTTCTGTATGCATTCACTGCTTCATCTTTTGTGTATTTTGTCTTCATGTGGGAGAGTTGGCATCCCATTTGTAGCTGACATGGAATTCGTCTTTAGTGGAATTTGTCCTCACATGAGGGGGTAGGTGTCCCACATTGAGGTGGCATTCTTTGGCCAAGTGTCGGCATCTTGTGGTGTAAGGTTATCATGTTAGGAGTTACAAATAACAAATTCTTATGACATGTAAGAGGGAGGTTACATAGAAATCTTGACCAGCATTATGGCAAGCTTCCACACTTGTCATGGAGTATCTTTGAATGGGTTGTATAAGGACAAATTGGGGTGCCTAAGTTTGGGTGGTCAAATATGACGGAATATGACAATGTAAGATGTGTAAGGAATATGTTAAAATAACCAGGACAATTTTTTACCAAGGAGCACATTGGAATTTGGTGTCTTGGTTTGGGCACCATATTTTCTTTTGTATTGCTAACAGTTTTCTAAAACCATTCATGGTTTCCAATTTGAACCTTGCTGAAATATGCTAACCAATTTTTCGATAGATTTACAAAACATAAACCAACACTTCGCCAATTGAATTAGCGTGAGCATTAAAACTGAAATCCATGCTTGAAAGAACTCAATGCCAAGAATGCACACTCAATCCCAAGGAAGGATAGGTGTTGTCATATGGCAGAGAAACTAAAAACAATAACTTGAAATGAAGCAAACTCAATGTCAAAAATGTGCACTCAAGATCCCACTGAGGGCGAGGTGCTAACATATGACGGAATTATTAATTGAAACTGAAGCAAATAGGCAGATAACCAGCCATGAAGATACATCTATCTAATTCATCCGCTGCGGCGGGCATCCACTTAAGAGTGGGGATTCACCACTTGAGAGTGGGTACAAAGATATATCAAATGTTCGTTCTTCCACACTGGCGGTAAACCATCCAGGGGTAATTAATATGAAATTAAACAAGTAATTTGCAGCAATGACATTGGTTGGATTAGTACTACTAAATCTCAACCTTACAATTCAAGAGTCTGCAAATACAAGTATTACAATGATAGGAAATAAAGCCAAGAAGAGAAGAATGTATTCTATCAATGTTCTTCAACTTCCCAATGATAAATTAAAGGCCAAACTGAAAACTAATGCAATCTGATATAAAAATCTGAGTTCTGGAAATTCTATCAGCAAACTGTAAACACCATAAAATGCTCATAACTTGGTCAAATTACCTCCAAATGACGTGAAATCAGTTGCAATGATCTCCTGGAAGATAGGCGCCCATTCCATGATGAAGAAACAGCAGCAAATGATGAGTATTATTTTCTTAGCACAATTCCCAATGTTCCAGAATGGTACGGCCTTGAGCAAGGGCGATTTTGACAAGTAAAAATCATAAACTCAAAACTAAAATCTGAAACTCTCCAAAGATGGTCGCCTTGGGTGTAGGAATGGATTGGAAAAGTACCCACAAGCAAATTAAATTCACTCCAAAAGCTGTATGCAAAAACCACCTTCAGCTGTGACTGTATCAGCAACTTCAAAACTGGAAATTTCATCAAAATCTTCAACTATTGAGCTCAATCTGCTAGTCTGATTTGAGAAGAGCAAATGACCAACTAGGTGTTGTATTTCAAACACGAAATTGGATTGGAACTAGGAGGTAAGCATCCCTCGAAGTATTAAACAAGTTGTCATTTTGACAGCATAACATTAGCATAAAAATATTCGATACCAAATGTTGGAGCTAGGCTTCTCTTTTATAGAAAAGGAGATGTCTCTTCGAATTCCTTCCAAGGCACGCCAAAAGACACAAAGGACTCTTCAAATTTCCAAATATCTTTTAATTACTCAAGATGGAGTCCCACTTCAAGCAACATTAAACTTTTTAAAAATATTAACTCCTCATTAAAATGGCGTCCACTTTTCCTCAAGGCATTAAAGACTTTATTAATATTTAATTCTTATGAAGGCGTCCCCCTTCAAGTCCACCTTTTAAGAACAACATAAAGTTATTTCCCTAGGCCAAGGAGTCAACTGCAAATTATAACATTAATGCCTTTATTTATGAAATTCACAAATATAAAGTTTTCAGAAGCCAAAACTTGAACTCATTTAATTGCTCCAACTGAAAAAGAAGACCTGAAGAAAAACTGCATACTGCCAAAAATAGAATTTACTATAAATAGTAAACTCCCTGAAATGCCATAGAACCTCCGAAGAAGGAAACCCTGATTTTACCTCAGACAAGCCTACGGATTTCTGGAAATAGGCTAAAACCAAATGAAGAGATAATGGCCAAAATGGGGACATTACAGTCCGCCCTACCCAAAATTGCTTGTCCTCAAGCAATGCCACAACACTCCAAACTGATCCCATCAAAACAAATAGGATCCCAGGGTCCCAATTCCATCTCTGAAAAGTTCCACCATGCTGATGCTGCTCCATTTTGATCATAAAAATGAAATCGTTGCACCATAACTGCACTAACCATCCCTGCAACCTCAAAGTGATAACATGCCTGAGATTCAAGCTGAACAACATGGAAATGTTTGATTCAAAATCTAGCAACGTCTCAAGCCCAATAAACTCTGAGGAATTACCATCTGTAATGTCAATGTCAACCACCATTCTGAGAACAATGAAGAATAATTTAAGCAACTCAAAAATATTCTCATCAACATAACTCCTCAAAGTAACAAACCGAGTCACAACAGCAAGTGTGTCTCCATCATAGCTAATTGCAAAGGAAAAAATAACTCTTTGCAAAGTCATAGCAGCTGCATCCTCAAAACTCCACAAGGATGTATAATACCCCCTTTGAATAATGCTGACATATTCAAAAAAAATTTAAAAAATTTCCACCAATCTCTCCCCCATAGTCTCAAAAAATTGAACCAAATCAAGCAAAGGTTTGCTGCCCCTAACACTAGTGCTAGAGTTTGAACAAAGATGATCACTGAAAAATAATTTGAACACCATCCAAAACTGATCCAAAACTCTATGAAACATCATTTCCCACCTTTGGGACCAAAAACCATCATTGATAAGAGATTGTGAAGAGAAAAAATAAGTATACCAGCTACCCATGAAATCTGAAGTAAACCAATTAAAGTCTGATTTTAGGAAAATCAGCATACAAAGAGTAGAACAACTATTCTGACACTGGAAATCAGCGTCCATAATATCACAACTGTTCCTGCCCAAGGCTAGAAACATCCCCTCAAGAGACTCCAACCCATCATTAAGCCATCTTTTGTTCGAAGTATCTCTCCAATCCACCAATAGATGAACCAAAGGAATCATCAAATGATTGGTAAAGATGGGGGTAGCATCAAAGATTCTGAGAATTGAATCCTTATCTCTCCATAGATCCTTTTTTCTACTTGCAACAATCTCCATCAAGCCATGTTGAGAATTCCAAGCATGAATTCCCAACCGCAAATAATCTCCAACACATTGGGAAGAATTCCCAACATATCTCCAAGAGCCATGGTGAAAGTCTCGAGCACACAAACCCATGTAATCAGCTGCAACCATCAATGCAAAGTTTGAACCTTTCATGACCAGCATTTTAGAATAATCACTCATCAACAATGCACAATGTAGAAACCAAAGGGGCAAGTCTGAAAGTTCTCCCACAATTTGATGCATCTCTCCAAGACCTGACCTCATCAACCATTTTAAGATAGGTGGTACTCTTCCATTGGTTAATGCTGAGTGAAAACCAGCCAGTTCAAGTTTGAACACCATTAAATGCTCATTTACTATCCATCTCAAGAGAGTGTTGCTTGACATATAGAATGGATCCACCAACATTATCTTATGCTTGACTATAAAATTATGCATGTCAAAAACATAAAACTTCTTACCAATGCCATCCACATAGAAATTGTCAATCAACTCATAATTTAACAAATCATGTGAAGATGGTGGATTGTTGTACACAATCATAGAAGCAATATTTCCTTCATCCCTTTCGTTGGTGTCTTCATAAAATTCATGCATATCTTCTTCAACTTGAAGATGCCCATCATTAGTTGCTGATCTATAGAATGTAGCGTGATGAATATCACACACATTACCAGTCATCACATCTAGCTCATGGCTGCAAGCTATCCCTACTTGAGGCAAATTCTCTTCCCAACTCAAGAGTTCACACTCTTGATTTACCTTCCAATCACTATCAACATATTGAATCTCTTTGGCATTTTGCATTGTTTCAACGTTATGGAGTTCATTAATTCCTTCAACTATTTGTTTGATCTCCATTAGCCTTGTATTAGCTTCTTGTTCCATAAGTGTGGCTGCCATAGATGATTGATTTTCTGCTTTGCAAAAAGAGTGATGAGCTAAGGTAAGATCAAGGCAAAGACTATCAACCTCTTTCTCCTCTTGGTAGGCATCATAGGTCTCTTCTGCAAACTTAATGGCATTATCCCTATTTGAGAGCAAATGCAAATAATCTGTCTTTAATGATTCCAATGCTTCTTTGATAGTATGCAACTTGGAAAGAGTGACTCCTTTAACTCCATTCTATCTCTCTTCAAACTGAAACTTTCAGTAGAGTTCTTCAACAAAATTGTGTGTGCTATCAAATCTTGATAATGTTCTAACAATTTTTACTTCTGAAACCTTTAAGTTATCCTTCAAAACTTGCAGCTCTTTAGGCCCATGATCAAAATCAGCAAAGAAGCTTTGCTCATCAAACATCGACTTTTCTGATTTATTTTCTTTGACTTGATTCTCAAAATCAGCTTCCTTCCTAACAGCAATATCTTCAAACATTGAATCATTATTGATTGATGCTCTTAAAGTCTTGGTAGCAACATACTCTGCTTTAGTGGCTACAACCACCTCAAAGGAATCTTTATGGAGCTTTGCCAAACAAGCTTCTTCATCAAAGACAACGTCTTCTCCAATGACTTCATAGCTTGCAATACAAAATGAATTTTGAGCTTTATCAGGATCAAAGGGAAATTTATCCCACTCAAGTTCTTTATCATACCTTGGTGCCATCTCACCAGGATCCCAAATGCAAAAGGGTTGATTGTAATGATCAACAGGAAAAAGATCTTCATGCTCCTCTTGGATTGTTGACTCATTGAATGAGTCACTCCTCATTCCATTCAAACTGAAATCTTCATCAGTAACTTCCTCCAAGAGCTTAGTTTGATGATCAAGCTCAGTACCGCCTTTGCCACCGTCATCATACTAGAAATAAGAGTCATCAAAGCTGGCTGCTTTGATTAATTTATCATTTTTATCTTCAACAAACCCATCATGAATAGATGTGTTGCTGATTTTATCATTAGCATCCACATACATACCAAAGAAATCTTCTTGGTCACTTGTCATAAATTCTTCATATGTATTCAAAATTGATGTTGTCTCCTTGCACTCACCCTCAACATGTGCGAACAATTGCATATCAATAGGTACTTCTTGAGAAACCGCCTTAGAATCATTGAGAAACAACATTTTATTCCCATCCTTTGCACTAATAACTACCTCATTTTTCTGCTCTGTCTTCTTCAAGTGTGGCTTCAATTTTCTCACACTGAATGAACAAATCTCTGATCAACAAACCAGCAGTAGAGGAATTCTTTCCTTCTTGTTCATGAATGTTTAACAAAAAATTTAGGACGGATTTTGGAATGTCATCCATCTCATTGATAGTCAAAACTAAAATGCTTCTCATTGCTGCCACTACAATCTCCTCCTGTTCACTCCAAATTGAAATGAAGAGGTAATGGATCAAATAATATATTCGATCTTGCATACCTAATTCAACCAGCAACATACTTGTTTTGAGTTCAGAAAATATCTTCAATAAAGCAACTCTTCTTGGAAACAAACTACTTCCAGTTTCATCCAAATCTTGAAAACTCTCCACTATCATATTTAATATGATCTTCATGGTTTCAACATCATAGGGCAAGTGGGGATTTACAATTCTTATTATCTCCATGAAACAAGAAGAAATCAGCAGCTTGGTTTCTTCATCAGGATGCCCCAACCAATAGGGCTGATTCAAAGAATTCACTGCAGGAGCTAGTGCCAACTCCATTTTCTCTGGAAGTGATGGCTTCACTTGTCTCAAACATTGTTCTAACAAATGAAAAATGTTCTCTTCATTTTCTCTTGACTGAAATTCTTTACCAAGTCTCTTTCCAGCCATAAAGAGAGTCTCTGCCAACTTCATCTCTTCCTCATTAGCCATACCTAACTACCAACTTCTGGATACCACAATGAGCTGAACTAGAATCTGCTCTGACTTCCGATGTAGTATCGGAGATCTCTGTCACTCATCTGCCTAAACATGAAGCACTAATCCACAGGATGGCAGGATCTTCTGCTCTGATACCACTGAAATATGCTAACCAATTTTTCGATAGATTTACACAACATAAACCAACACTTCGCCAATTGAATTAGCGTTAGCATTAAAACTAAAATCCAAGCTTGAAAGAACTCAACGCCAAAAATGCACACTCAATCCCAAGGAAGGATAGGTGTTGTCATATGGCAAAGAAACTAAAAACAATAACTTGAAATGAAGCAAACTTAACGTCAAGAATGTGCACTCAAAATCCCACTGAGGGCGAGGTGCTAACATATGACGGAGTTATTAATTGAAACTGAAGCAAATAGGCGGATAACCAGCCATGAAGATACATCTATCTAATTCATCCGTTGTGGCGGGCATCCACTTAAGAGTGGGGATTCACCACTTGAGAGTGGGTACAAAGATATATCAAATGTTCATTCTTCCACACTGGCAGGTACAAAGATATATCAAATGTTCATTCTTACACACTGGCAGTAAACCATCCAAGGGTAATTAATATGAAATTAAACAAGTAATTTGCAGCAATGACATTGGTTGGATTAGTACTACTAAATATCAACCTTACAATTCAAGAGTCTGCAAATACAAGTATTACAATGATAGGAAATAAAGCCAAGAAGAGAAGAATGTATTCTATCAATGTTCTTCGACTTCCCAATGATAAATTGAAGGCCAAACTGAAAATTAATGCAATCTGATATAAAAATTTGAGTTCTGGAAATTATGATCAGCAAACTGTAAACACCATAAAATGCTCATAACTTGGTCAAATTACCTCCAAATGACGTGAAATCAGTTGCAATGATCTCCTGGAAGATAGGTGCCCATTCCATGATGAAGAAACAGCAGCAAATGATGAGTATTATTTTCTTAGCACAATTCCCAATGTTCCAGAATGGTATGGCCTTGAGCAAGGGCGATTTTGACAAGTAAAAATCATAAACTCAAAACTAAAATCTGAAACTCTCCAAAGATGGTCGCCTTGGGTGTAGGAATGGATTGGAAAAGTACCCACAAGCAAATTAAATTCACTCCAAAAGTTGTATGCAAAAACCACCTTCAGCTATGACTGTATCAGCAACTTCAAAACTAGAAATTTCATCAAAATCTTCAACTATTGAGCTCAATCTGCTAGTCTGATTTGAGAAGAAGCAAATGACCAACTAGGTGTTGTATTTCAAACACGAAATTGGATTGGAACTAGGAGGTAAGCATCCCTCGAAGTATTAAACAAGTTGTCATTTTGACAGCATAACATTAGCATAAAAATATTCGATACCAAATGTTGGAGCTAGGCTTCTCTTTTATAGAAAAGGAGATGTCTCTTCGAATTCCTTCCAAGGCACGCCAAAAGACACAAAGGACTCTTCAAATTTCCAAATATCTTTTAATTACTCAAGATGGAGTCCCACTTCAAGCAACATTAAACTTTTTAAAAATATTAACTCCTCATTAAAATGGCGTCCACTTTTCCTCAAGGCATTAAAGACTTTATTAATATTTAATTCTTATGAAGGCGTCCCCCTTCAAGTCCACCTTTTAAGAACAACATAAAGTTATTTCCCTAGGCCAAGGGGTCAACTGCAAATTATAACATTAATGCCTTTATTTATGAAATTCACCAATATAAAGTTTTCAGAAGCCAAAACTTGAACTCATTTAATTGCTCCAACTGAAAAAGAAGACCTGAAGACTGAAAACTGCATACTGCCAAAAATAGAATTTACTATAAATAGTAAACTCCCTGAAATGCCATAGAACCTCTGAAGAAGGAAACCCTGATTTTACCTCAGACAAGCCTACGGATTTCTGGAAATAGGCTAAAACCAAATGAAGAGATAATGGCCAAAATGGGGACATTACACTTGCCTATTTGTTGGTGCTTTGGAATGTAGTTTATATGGGTTAATTTTGAGGTACCATTTGTTAATGTTATGGTAGCTTCGGGTTCATCCTTCCAGCCACAAATGAAGACATAAATCAATATAGCCTATCGACTATTTATTTATGTGATATTTAATGTGAAGGGGGCGCTTCACTTGGCAACAATATAATTTCTAAAAGGGCTGACCTTCCTTGTAATTCGCATCTTTTATTTTGTAATTATACTTTTGTATTATGGCCGACCTTGCTCTTGAAGAGGTGTGACCTCTCTCATACAATGTATAAATACAAGTTCATTTCCATTCATTTGATATCAAGTAACAAGTCAAGTTCGATTCATTCAAGTGGGAATTTCATCAAGAGCAGATTGTGAATTTATTCAAGGGCAGAGTTAGATATTAAGGAGGTGCAAATTATTATCTGCCATTGCATCTTGTGTAGGTGCTGAAGATTGGCCTTGTGATTGGCCTCATTGTAAAGAGAATTGTCGCCACTATTTATATATATAAGAGAGATCTTTGTTGTTGGGTTTTTCTCCCTCAAGAGGAGGGTTTTCCCAAAGTATCTGCTGTGTTGCTGTGTCTAATTTTGAATTAATTTTTTGTGCATTAATCTGTTCATTAAAATTTACATGGTATCAGAGCGGGTTTGAGAGGATCGTGATCAGATTATTGCTAATCAGCATACGTTATTTGTTCACTTATCTACATCAACCAAGATGGTGAACGGCTTGAAGGTTGAGGATAGACTCGAGGGTGCATCCAACTTCACTTCATGGAGATTTAGGATCATGCTTACCTTGCGTGAAAATGACTTGGGTGAGTTCGTGGAGTCTAGCGCTTCTAAACCTGAGGAGGAAGAAGAAAAGTTGCAGTGGGTGAAGAAAGACAAATGAAGATATTGGTTGATTCCGTCAAGGATCATATTGTTCCTATCATCTCTAAATTGAAGACAGCGAGAGATATGCTCAAGACTTTGGAAGAAATGTACAAAATCAACAATACCAGCCGTGCACTTGCACTAAAGCATCAATTGCATCATGTGAAGATGTCAAAGGGTGAATCTGTTATTGCATACTTCATGAGGATTTCAGATTTAAGAGATCAGCTCTCAACAATTGGGCATATGGTTGATGACAAGGACTTGACTATGCTTGCTCTCAATGGGCTACCTTTGTCTTGGGAATCTTACATTCAGGGAATCAGTGCAAGATCAAAATTGCCTAAGTTTGATCGCCTAAGATCTGATTGCATTCAAGAAGAATCAAGGTTGGTGGCAAGAGGCGTTGGTCAAAGTTCATAGAATGAAGACATCCATGTTCTCGCCTCCCATGCTTCAAAGAAGAAAGGAAAAGATGGAAGGAAAGGATTCTTCAAGAGGAATCGGGACAAGGGAAACGATGATGCACCTCCATTCAAGAAGAAGAGGGATATGTCCAAGATTCAATGTTTTAGGTGTGATAAGTTTGGGCACTTCGCCAAGTATTGCCCAACTAGACCTAAGCAACAAGTTACCGTAACAAGTTACCGTTGCGGATGTTGATGATGCTTCTACACAAAAGGACTCAAGTGAATATTTGTTCTATTCGGCATTATCAAGTAGTGTACCTTCCGACACCAACACTTGGATAATCGACAGTGGTGCTTCACGACACATCACCGGCTTTAAGGAGCACCTATCAAGTTTGGTGGAAAAGGAGTCTTCTGAACAAGTCATAATTGGAGATGATGCTAGCTACTCTGTGAAAGGAATTGGGACCTCTATACTTCATTTGGATTCCGGCATCCCACTTCAGTTGGGTAATGTTCTTTATCCTCCCAGAATCAAGCGCAATCTTATTTCTATTTCAGCTTTGGAAGATAAAGGATATCAAGTTGCCTTCTCCAAAGGCAAAGTTCTAGTGTGGATGGAGAACTCTAGCTTCAAGGATGCTCAAGTTATTGGAGTTAGACATGAAAACCTTTACAAGGTTTGCACACGTTCTTTACATGCTTTGGTTCATGACTCTTCAAGTCTATGCAATCTTTGGCATCGGAGATTGGCTCACCTACACTTCCGAGCCTTACCTATCATGGAGAAGATGGTATTAGGGCCTTCCTAAGTTCAACCAGGAGCACGAAGGTACTTGCAAGGGCTGCGCATTGGGTAAGAATATAAAAGCCCCTTTTCATAGTAGAGAAAATAGATCTAAGTGTATTTTAGACCTTATTCATTCTGATTTATGTGGTCCTATGTCTGTTTCATCTTCGAGTGGATTCTTGTATTATGTTTTGTTTATTGATGACTGTTATCACCTGAAATTGCACCCTTGTTGAAACTGACGTTCAACACCTCAATGTAACATTGGAACACCTCCAAAGATGTGGGTTTCTTGTGAGCAGAGGTCAACCTTCGGAGAAGGCCGGCTTCCTTTGGGTATCACCTAGATTAATGATCTTTGTGAGGTAAAGGGAGAAGAAGTGCATTAAAAATGAAACTATCCTGAACTATTCCTATGGTGATACACCAAGTTGATAAGAAATCAGGGAATGAAAAAACAAGATGCAAACACACTGAGGAAACTAGACTGCAACTGTTTTACTTACTCAACATAACCCCATTAGACTTATGCATCACTCTTGATAGGTTTGATCTACATACATATCTCAAGAAGGAAGAAACAAACTTCACAGCTTTGTGGTATGAATACAGATTTAGAAAACACTGTTAAAGAAATACATACATAAGCTAACATACAGAAATGAGAGTGGTAAGAGCATTAGTACTTGTTTTTAAGGTGAACTCTATTTTGCATTCCAGATTTCAGTTGGGTTACAAAGTATACATCAGCTGAGAAAGGATAGATAAAAACCACTAGCTCTTCTGGATGCATAATCTAAATTATTTACAAAAAAGGCAAAAATGCCTTATATATCAAACTGTGTCGGCCCCTTAGGGCTTACAAAATATCGGTCCCTTCAGGATAGATTTTTCCCTAGATCTTTTGATTGAATTTAATGTTGAACTCTGCGTGTCCCTGTCAATGAAGAGTCATCCCCAAAGAAGCCTCTTGATCTTTCTGCAACCACCGCATTCATTTCTGATTCTCGTGTCATCCTGAAACCACTTCGGCTGAACGCTTTGAATGCTCTGAGCTCAGAACAGATACGCGTTGCATTCACATTCTATTGACGTTCTTCATCATGGTCAAACTGCCACGGCTCGCTTGAGATCTCCCTGGTTGGTCGAACGTATTCCACGCAGACTCTGTAGGCGGTCAAAACTCTTATGAAAAGAATCGCATCTCGGCGAGACACTGAAAGTGTCTCACCGATACGATTATGCCCTCTGAAAACTATCGGCACGATATGCGACAGTCGATGAGAGTCTTGGCGAACTTAGGAGTCACGTTGATATCGCCAAAACATCGGCAAGTCAAACGGCATCGGGGAGAAGTCATAGCGAGCACCACTGAGTTATATCGATGCCGCTTTATTGGGAAATTCCATCGCTGTTGGCGAGAGATCCTACGTTCGGGGAGACATCTTAGTGAACCCTTCTTGTCGCAGCGAGCACACTGAATATTGGCAAGAGATACCGGGTCGACGAGACCCTTCAGCGAGCTCCATAGGTCACCCCGAGCCTCGCATTTCATTCTATGAGTCACATACTTGGTCGCTAGGACCATACGCCGAATGCTTTATCTTTCGGCGAGCTCCCTTTTCCTGTCGCTGAGACCTCCTTCATTCACCGAGACCTCTTGTAGACTTCCCTTTGCTTCGCGTGTTACACCAAAGGCGCCAGGCATGTCGGTGTGACTCCCATCAGTCGGGAAGACATCATGGCGAGGCTCAGATGTCATATTGATCTCTCCTCTGTCGCCGAGATCACATGATGTCGGTAAGACATCACTCCGACAGTCGGGCGCTTTATCAATGAAATTCGTGTCGAGGAGACCTTCGCCAATGTCTCCAGAAGTCATACCGCTAAGCTACTTTCCCTTTGTCGGCCAGACATCCTTATATCGGCAAGACCTTATGCCGATGTCAAGCTCCTTCGGCGAGGTCTTTACTTTCTGGTCGGTGAGACTTTACGCAGTCGCTGAGACTTCATAGAGAATTCCTCTTGTCTGCCCGAGCTCTCCTCTATTCACTGAGACTCCCGCCGGTCAGGAAGACATCATACCAAAGGCGCTTTGCTTTAGCGAGGATCTTTCAGTCGACATGACTTTCCTTTATCACCCAGACTTCTCTCCGAGACTCTCTTTCTGCCGAGTTGTTCACTTTACTGTCGGTGAGACATCACTGAGTCAGGGATCTCCTATCGAATTCACAAGATTATGCCGAAGCCACATACTTCGGCGAGACTTTGGACAGTCGCCAGGACCCCATGGCGAAAGCCCCAACTCCTAACGAGACCGGATGTTTCCTTGATGGGACCCCCACTTGTTCACTTCAGTCATCAAGACCCCCTGGTCAAGGAGACATCCTTTGGTCGGCAAGAGATTGTGCCGAAGGCACCCTGATTTGGCGAGGCTTCATTTCGTTCATTTCGGCAAGAGACAAAGGTCTCGCCAAGACATTGTGGCGAAACCACTTCCTTTGGCCGAGATCCCTTCGTTCTTGTCGGGGAGACATCTGCCGAGCTCATTTTCGTTGTCGCCAAAACATTCCCGGGTCGCCGAGACCTCTTAGCAAGCTCAAAGACTTACCCCGAAGTATCCATCCGTCACCAAGAGTTATACCGAAGACATCAACACCATCGGCGAGACATTCCATTCTCGCTAAGACTTCTCTCCGAGACTCTTTGTTACCCCGAACGAATGCAGTCGGTGTGACCTCACATCGTTGGGACTTCTTACCGACAGTGTTTCTTCCGGCGAGAGCTTCCCCGATGACTTTAAACCAACTG
The DNA here is from genome assembly GCA_007258455.2 of Sequoia sempervirens. Classification (NCBI taxonomy): domain Eukaryota; kingdom Viridiplantae; phylum Streptophyta; class Pinopsida; order Cupressales; family Cupressaceae; genus Sequoia; species Sequoia sempervirens. The sequence continues at coordinate 830,119,634 of VDFB02271358.1, read as the reverse complement.
TTGTCGGCGAGACTTTGCCTCTTCGCTAGGACTTCTCACCGAGCGCTATAGGTTATCCCAAAGCCCGTGGTCGCCATGAGTCTCCCCGATTGACGATTGAATGGCCTATCGGCCAAAGAATTCCACGCGATAAGAGGTCATACCAAACCCCTCGTCACAGCGATAGGCTCTGTAGTGAAAGCGCTCAGCAAGACAGAAACTAGGTCACAGCGACCTATTCAAAATAGAATGTATCAAGCTACTAGTCGGCCAAACAGTGAAGATGTCATACCGACTTGGCTCTAATGGAGGCTTGAGCCTATGACTATTGAGGCACATTTCCAACAAAGTAGGCTTCCCGACTAAGCTCCCTGTGAAATGTCATCAGATGCATGAACTAACCCTTAATGGCAATATCCCATTTGGCCCTTATGAACACCTGCAACATAGATGCTTTGCCTGATTGAGCCTGAGGGTGAAAATTGGGTAACAATGACCACTCTAGGAAGACTTGGATTTACTTTTTGAAATCTAAAGAGTATGAGGAAGTGTTGGATAGGTTTAAAGAATTTAAAGCCTTGGTAGAAAATCTTTTTGGTAAAAGAATTAAGGTCCTCAGATCTGACAATGGTGGAGAATACACCTCTGGCAGTTTTGGGAATTTTTGTATTGATGCAGGGATTAAGAGGGAGTTTTGTGTTCCCTATAATCCTCAATAGAATGGTGTTGCAGAAAGAAAGAACAGGACGATCGTGGAAGCAGCAAAGGCCATGATTCATGATCAAGATTTGCAAACCTTCCTTTGGGCAGAAGCTTCCAGGACAGCTGTATATGTTCAGAACAAAAGTCCTCATAAGATCTTGGAGAATATGACTCCAAAGAAGCTTTTACAGGAAAGAAGCCTGAAGTCAGTCACTTGAGGATCTTTGGATGTCCTATCTATATTCATGTTCCCAAGGAAAAGAGAACCAAGTTGGAGCCTTCTGGCAAGAAGGGAATATTTGTGGGCTACAGTGAGACATCAAAAGCCTACAGAATATACATTCCAGGTCAGAAGTTGATCGAGATCAGTAGGGATGTCACATTCGAGGAAGATGTTGCATTCAGGAGATCCAGGGGGATTCATATGGAGATTGATAATGAAGAGTCTCCTCAGGATATGGAAATTGACCATACTCCTGAGATTCAGAGGGAGACTTCAGAACCAAAAGAAGATATTGATCATGTTGAACCCTTGGAACCTACTAATGGGCCTACTGACATTGTTATTGAGAGAAAGAGACCTCTATGGGCCAGGCATACTATGCAAGAGGCTGAAAGTTTTGCAGCTCCTAGAGGCACATTCAGAGAAAGAAAAAGGCCAAATAAGTTCTCCAGTTATGTTGCCTTGATGAGTCAGATTATAGAATCCGAGCCTACCTATGTTGAGGAAGCATCTAGTCATCAGGTTTGGAGAGATGCTATGACAGAGGAGTATCAATCAATTCTTAAAAATGATGTTTGGGATATTGTTCCTAGACCCAAGGGCAAGTCTGTGGTATCTTCTAAATGGCTATTCAAGATTAAGCATGCTGCAGATGGAAGCATTGAGAAATACAAAGCAAGATTTGTGGCTCGTGGGTTTTCTCAGAAAGAGGGAGTTGATTACGAAGAAACCTTTGCTCCTGTTGCTCGCTATACTTTTTGTCAGAACCATCATTGCTATTGCTGCATCTAAAGGATGGAAGATTCACCAGATGGACGTGAAGACAGCCTTTCTCAATGGAGTGATTGAGGAAGAAGTTTATATAGAGCAACCTGATGGATTTGAGGTTCATGGAAAGGAGTCACATGTTTGCAAACTGAAGAAGGCCTTGTATGGTCTTAAGCAGGCTCCTCGTGCTTGGTACGAAAGAATTGATCGTTACCTGTCAAGCTTGGGTTTCTTGAAGAATGATGCTGATTTGAATCTCTATTTCAAGGTAATCAATGGTGAAGCATTAATTTTGGTCTTATACGTTGATGATTTGATCCTTACTAGAGAAGATCACCTGATTCTTGAGTGTAAGAAAGAGTTGACCTCTGAATTTGAGATGAAGGACCTTGGGCTCATGCATTACTTCCTTGGCCTAGAAGTTTGGCAGAAACCAGATGAGATGATTCTAAGTCAAGGGAAGTACACCATTGATATACTTAAGAGATTTGGCATGATGGATTGCAAATCCATGTCCACACCTATGGAGACCAACTTACATAAGTTGAAGGAGGCTGCAGCTAATTCAGACTTGGTGGATCCTACATTGTATAGACAGCTAATTGGATCCTTGATGTATCTAGTTAACACTAGACCTGACATTTGTTATGCAGTAAGTGCACTTAGCCAGTTTATGTGTGATCCGAGACAGATACATCTTGTTGCAGCTAAACATATCCTGAGATACTTGCGTGGCACAGTTGGATATGGGTTGAGGTATTCTTCAGATGCAAACTTGGAGTTACATGGTTTCACTGACTCTGATTGGGCAGGTTGTGTCACAGATCGGAAGAGCACTTCTGGTTGTTGCTTCAGTTTGGGCTCTGATATGATATCTTGGTGCAGCAGGAAGCAGTCATCTGTAGCATTAAGCACAGCAGAGGCAGAGTACATTGCAGCGTGTATGGCAACTCGAGAAGCAGTATGGCTTTGTAAGCTCCTTGCAGGATTGTTTGGACAATCAATGGAGCCTTCTATCATTCATTGTGACAATCAGAGTTGTGTGAAGCTTTCTATCAATCCTGTGTTCCATGACAGAACCAAGCATGTTGAGATCAAGTACCACTACATTAGGGATATGGTACTGAGGATGGTTGTACAGTTGAGGTACATCAGCACTGATGAACAGACGGCAAATATTCTCACCAAGCCTCTAGCCAGGATAAAGTTTGTGTACTTCCGAGATAAGCTTGGTATGGTGGAGAATCCAGCCTTGACTGAGTAAGAGTCTTAGCATCAGTGAGCCTTGTTTAATGAGTTCTTCTCTGAGAGAGAAGTTCGAGGTGAAATCCCTTGTTAATGCATTTTCCTCTGAGACGGAGGAATTTGAGGTGGAGGCCCTTGTTAATGCATTTTCTTCTAAGACAAAGGAATTTGAGGTGAAAGCCCTTGTTTCCACCCTCTGAGCCTGAGTCATGGTGGATGTCATGTGTGAGACTCCATGACACATCTTGTACTTGTGAATGTCACATTGAGGTGATAACATCACAAGTGATGAACACTTGTACACACCATAGTATGGTTGTAGCCATTATGGTTGATATCGTGTTGAGGCGATATCTAATATCACATTGAGGTGATATTCTTCTTTTCACATTTGGTTGTAGCCAATGTGGTAGACATCACATTGAGGTGATATGTCCTGTGTAGCTGGAAGTTATCTCCCTAGCTGAGAGGGAGTGTTAATGTTATGGCAGCTTTGGGTTCATCCTTTCAGCCACGAATGAAGACATAAATCAATATAGCCTATCGGCTATTTATTTATATGTGATATTTAATGTGAAGGGGGCGCTTCCCCTGGCAACAATATAATTTCTAAAAGGGCCGACCTTCCTTGTAATTCGCATCTTTTATTTTGTAATTATACTTTTGTATTATGGCCGACCTTGCTCTTGAAGAGGTGCGACCTCTCTCATACAATGTATAAATACAAGTTCATTTCCATTCATTTGATATCAAGTAACAAGTCAAGTTCGATTCATTCAAGTGTGAATTTCATCAAGAGCAGATTGCAAATTTATTCAAGGGCAGAGTTAGATATTAAGGAGGTGCAGATTATTATCTGCCATTGCATCTTGTGTAGGTGCTGAAGATTGGCCTTGTGATTGGCCTCATTGTAAAGAGAATTGTTGCCACTATTTATATATATAAGAGAGATCTTTGTTGCTGGGTTTTCTCCCTCAAGAGGAGGGTTTTCCCAGGGTATCTGCTGTGTTGCTGTGTCTGATTTTGAATTAATTTTCTGTGCATTAATCTGTTCATTAAAATTTACAATGCTGCCATAACCATTTCATATTTGTATGTTGGTGATACTTCTATAAAGGCTTGCTCTACAAGTGTATTGTAGCCATATCAAGAATACGATTACTGAATAATACATTGAACTACTTTGGAGTGTGGGGCATTTTCTCCTGAAATTATTTTCTCCACATACACTTATGTTGTATATTGTTTATATGTTTTATATGTGTTTCTCCTTTTTGTAATTGGAAAGATCTTAATTTACTAAAATACTCTCCTCAAAAGTTAGTTTAGGAAGTGTTTCCACATACCTTGCTTCGTTTCATTTGGTATTAGAGCCTAATCATCTCAAATTCTAAGTGTTGGGTGGACGGTTTTTGGACTAATCTTTGTCTGAGTGGGAGCTTGTGCAAAAGGTTTTGATCTTATCGTGGAGGATATGTCAAAAACATCCAAAATAGAAATGGAGAAATTTTCTAGCACAATTTCAAGTTGTGAAAGCTCAAGATGAAAGATATGCTTGTAGATAAAGGTCTATAGGTTACAATATCCAGTGCGAAAGCCTATTGCAATGAAACAAGAAGACTAGAATATTTTAGACAAAAAAGCAAAGGGTCTCATTAGACTTTGTTTGGCCGATTTAGTATTGTTGAATGTTCATGAAGAAACCTCCACAAGCACTTCTTTGGAAGAAATTGGGAGATTTGCATCAAACTAAATCTCTAGTGAACAAAACTCTTTCTAAGAAAGAAGTTGTATACACTTAGAATAGAAGATGAAGGCTTTGTGGCCAAACACCCAAATACCTTATAACATAGTTGTTACTCAATTGCACTCCATTGGAGAGAAGATGGAGTTTGATCATTGCAAGACTTTGTTGTGTTCTTTTCCAAATTCATGAGATCACTTAGTGATGACCATTGAGAGTACTACCTCCAAACTCAAAACAGATGAGGTAGTAGCATCATTGCTTTCCAAAGAGATGTGTAAAAAACTTCCAAATCAACCAAGGTGGTCCTAGTTGTTCGTAGTAGATAGAAAGAAAAAGGAAAGAAGAAAGACAAGAAGCAAAATAAGTCTAGACCTAAATCGCATGGGAGATCCAAATCTCCTAGTAAGTTCATGGAAAAATGTTGGGACTACGACAAGCCTGGTCGTTTTCAAAGAGATTGCAAGAAGGGGAAAAAAAGAGATTTTGATGATTCCAAGAACTCCCAAAATGATGGTGAAGCCTTTGTTGTAGCCTTGGCTAAAATGCATTAAAAGGTGTGAAGTTGATCGACTCTAATGCATATTTTCACAAGACCTCACATAGAGGTTGGTTTACTACATATGGAGAATACAACGGTGGGAAGGTGCACCTTGGAGATGATTTTCATCTAAAGATTGTTGACTATGGAAGAATCTAAATTTGATTCCCTAATGGACAAGGGAAGGGGATCAATGGTGTACTACATATCCCTAGTTTGGCATGGAATTTACTTTCTATAAGTAAATGCTCATGCACCTAGAGAAAAGATGTCAAAGTTGGATAACAAGGCTATAAAATATATCTTCATCGATTATGGTATTTGTGTGAAAGGGTGCAAGCTTTAGGTCCTATGGTAGAGAGTGTTTTGTATAGAGGAAATGCTATATTTAGAGAAGTTAAGGCTTCTTCCACTATATTGCAAACAAAAAATGATGAAAAAAAAAGTGGTTCAACTACTCCCAAAGATTGAGAAAGTTGAACCTAAATCCCATGAAGGATCCACTCGGCAATGACAACTACCAAACAGAAATACTCCCAATTGGAGGTGTGTAGTTTTTCTTGGATTACTAACACTAATGAGCCTAGGATTGTAAAGGAGGCTATGGGTATGAATGATACAAAGTCTTAGAAAGTGGCTGAGAATGAGATGGTTGCAATGAATAAAAATAACACAAAAGACCTAGTAATTGTTGTGACCTATTTCACACATCCCCCCATTGCAAATGGGGACCCTAGTAGTTTGCTTTTTAGGGCTTTGTCGTTGCGCCTCAATTTCATCTGGTCTCTTTTGGGGTTTAGAGTTTGAGTTTTTGAATGGTCACCCGAGTCAAGCGAAGACTTTGAGCCTGAATCATTGTGCAAACATCATCACGGGACCTAGAGGGCCCGAGGGACGAAGATCGACTATCATTTGAGCCAATTCTGACACCTACTTTTTGGGGATTTCCCCTCTGGACCCCCTATTTTTTAGGGACTTTATTTTTGGCATTTTTGGCCTATTCTGGACTTCCTTTTTTTTAGGGGCTATTTTTGGAAAAGTTTCTATTTTTGGCAAGGTTTCCATCTTTGGAAAGTGCCCGGATTTCAAAAAATCAGTCAGAAGTCCCAAAAAACCAATGGAAAATCACGAAAATCAATAAAAAGGAATGAGAAATGGGCACATGGTGAAATAACCAGCATGGAATTCATGGCAAAATTTGCCTAAGTATGGAAGATGGCGCTCAAGGCAATGGCCTAACAAAGGGTAAAGTCCGCCATGGAGAGCAAGATTAATGGCATTGACAACAAGCAAGTCCGCCATGGGAAGAAGGCAATGGCATGGGCATGTGGAAAGTCCGCCCAAGGGATGATGGCACAACACCTTGCTAAGTCCGCCCCAAGCAAAATGTTAATGGCATGAGACTATGGAAAGTTTGCCTAGCTCACAAAGCAATGGCACAAGCCAAGGAAAAGTCCGCCCAGCATAAGAGGGAGATGGCATGAGATGAAGGTAAGTCCGCTTCAAGCCAAATGGCTAAACACTAAGCCAAGTCCGCCTAGCACAACAAGACATGGCACAAACATGAGTAAAGTCTGCCCCATGTAGAGTGGCTTGAACATAGGCTAAGTCCGCCCCAAGTAAAAGATGAATGGCATGGCAATGAGGAAAGTCCGCCCTATGCAAATAGCACAACACTTGGTGAAGTCCGCCCCACTCATAAAGATGTCACGAGGTAAAGGCAAGTCCGCCATATGGAGAGTGGCTTGCACATGAACAAAGTCCACCCCAAATAAAATGATACATGGCTTGAGCAATAGACAAGTCCGCCATATGGAGAATGGCATAACATAGAGCCAAGTCCGCCACTCAACAAGTTAATGGCATGAGAACAAGTCAAGTCCGCTCCAAGGCTTAAAAGGCATGGCAAAAACACTAGCTAAGTCCGCCTAGTCCATCCAAAAGCTTGCCAAACAAATGATCAAGTGGAGAAAATCGAAATTTTTCTTAAGTCTAGACATTGGAGCATTAAAATGTTAAATGATATGCCCAGAAAATGAGAAATTCGCCTGAGACTTAGGAAGTTGGAGAAATTATGGCAAAATTAATTGGAAGAAGAAAAAAAATTCGCCATAGGCAAAGACAAAGAAAATAACTTAGAAAAATCAAATTTGCCTTGGGATAAAATCGATTGCCATAATTAATTAAAATAAAGATGTTGGAAAATAACACATGAAATAATATGTTATTTAATTTTTAATTTTTTCCAACACTTAGAGAAAAAAATTCAAATTTTGGAAAAGGACAAAAGAGACTTCACTGAACTGGCGTCAGACTTAGAAACTTTCCCGGAGACTGATGCTGAAGATAAAATTTGCCATTTGAAAGATAAGTACAGGCCAAGTTCGTGTTAAATTTTAATGATCAGATTTAGTGCACAGAAAATCAATTCAAATCAGACACAATAACACAGCAGATACCCTGGGAAAACCCTCCTCTTGACGGAGAAAAACCCAGCAACAAATATATCTCTTTTATATATAAACAAAGGCAACAATTACTTTACAATGAGGCCAATCACAAGGCCAAAATTCTGCACCAATAATGGCGACAATAACAAACTGCTCTTCATGAAACTCAGATCTGCACTATAAGTAATTTACAATCTGCTTCTTGAATAACTCGCACTTTTCTCTTGAACACTTTGCACTTGTTTCTTGAACAGTTCGCACATAAGTGAAGGAAAGAAATGATCTTGCTTGCTTGATTACAAATGAGAAAGTGATCTCTTATTTATACATCTTGAAGAGTTGTGAACTTAATAATTACAAGTCGGCTAGAGATGATAAGTTGTCTTCTAAAATAAAGTCGGCCACCAAGAATAATATAGGAGATTGTGCCAAAGAGAAAATCGTAAATAATATGAATGAGGTCAGCCTCATATAATCTTCATTCAATATGACTTCTTCAAAACTCTTGCCAAGTATATATAAATAAATTAAATAGCTTCTTGGCTATTATTTAATTTATCAAGCTGGAGCATTATATCGACGCTGTCTATTATCATTAACAGTTCGAACTTGATTTAATGGAAACAATTGGATTTTGCTAAATTAATCAAACTTTTCATCTTTAAATGGGTTTTGCTTCTCATTTTTCAATCATTCAGTTTTCGAAAGCAAAATAGTGAGAAGAAATTTTGGCTAAGGCAAGAAAGTTGAGAAGTTTGAAGCAAAGTGAAGGGAGGAAAACTTAACCAACTGGCACAGTGATCTTGTCCATTTCATTTTTTCCGGAATATCAGGCAGATTTACTTTCTTCACTTCATTCTGGCACGAGAAACTTCATTCATCTATTGGATAAATTCTTTCATTTCCAGCATAATCTTTCACGAAGTTTGATTTGTCACTTGGCTAGAATATTTTTCAAGTAACTTAATTTTAATTTCTGAATTTTAATATTTTCTTTGTACATTCTTGCAGATTTATTTTCGAGAAAATAAAAATGAAGTTTGCCAGTAAGGGTTCGCAGCCACAGTCCAAAATCAAATCCAAATGGGAAAACATTGTGGACACTGACCTTGGCCACGTAGACTTTGATGATTTTAAAAGAAGGATGTACGGAAGTGATGGATTTTTACCCACGCCAATTGCAAGAAGGATGATGCGCAATGGCATTGTTCATGCAATTGGATTTCCGCCAGCAAAAGAATGTCCAGAGCTCATAGTAGAGTGTGCATTGCACTATAATACACAAGAAAGACAGATAGAGGCACCTGATGGAAGAGTACTAGCATATTTGACTGAGCCAACCATACAAGAGACATTTGGAATTCCAGCTTACCACCAGAGATCTTATCAAACGAAAGATGATGCATGAAAAACTTTATGAAGATCAACAAGGCCTCTGTGCATCAAATATGAACAAGTCCTGGTTGGAAAAGCCCAGACCCATTGCCAAAAAGATGCCCAAGAAATTGTCCAGAACTGATTTTAAAGAAGAATACGGAGATATTGTCTTACTGCTGAACAGAATGGTGGGCAATCCTCAGGGTGCGCCATTTGAAACCTAGATGTATTATTTCATTGATGAAATAACTTTCGGGGTGAAGATGTTTAACTAGTCAAGGATGATCAGTGACAGTCTCCATAAGCAGTTGCTCAACCTGGAGAGAACCAAAACCTTCCATATGAGTTCCTATGTCATATATCTGCTTGCTAGAACCTACAAATATGCTGCCCTGATTTGCAAAGGCATAGTTGGCAATGGCGAAGGAGAGTTCAAGTCCTACGATTGCTATCCGCAGTCGCAGTTGAAGGAGAAGTCACACTTCAAACGGGCGCACGATGCCTGTCTTATGTATATCACTTGAATTCTCCAAGGTGAAACACATCAGAGGCTCACCCGTGAGGTCAAAAGTTTGATCCGCAAATATGGATCCTGGTTCATCCAGTTTCCCAGATTTACATACATCGAGATTCAAGGATTCACAGGTCGCCCATACAGACTGCCAATCTATCCTATCAACAAAATGGTTTTGCTGGAAGTTCTAAGGCAATCAGAGACATATCAGAATATTCAAAGGACCAAGCAAAAGGCCTCCATTACTTTCCCTTTCTTCATCGGCAATATGGAAGAATCATGTCCATCGGCGCAAGCGGCAGAGAGTGCTCGATTGGAGACACAAAGATACCCATTCATGTCCTACAAGCCCAGAACTGATTTCGATCCACTTCATCACATTGGAACTGTGGACGGAGGGAAATATAAACATAGAATTGACTTAAAAGACTTTTGGGAAAATGCCACTGATGAATATGACATAAGAAAAAGACTATTGTCAAGGCTGCCATTGGATTTGATTAGGGCAACAGAACTCTTTCGAGTACCTGATCAACTAGAGGATGATGGAGTGTATGTGCAATCGGGCTTTGATGAAAGGCAGCCGCTTCCTCCTGTGAGATGGTTTGAGCCTGAGCTTGGTGACCTGACAACATTCATGAGGCCTGTGTTCAAATATTCCCAATGGTGGATGGATCAACAAGTACAAATTTTACGACAAAGGAATGTGCCATTCACATATGACTTAATGGGTGATGTAGAGTTTTGTTCTTCAAATGTCAGTGCATCTCATGGAGGTGAACCAACGAATGCTGCCAACCTGAAAAAGAGAAAAGAAATTGATGACTCTGCAAAGCAGAACAAGAAGAAAGCAATGGATGAAGGACCCGCTCAAAAGAAGCAGAAATCCGAGCCCCTCATTCGGCTACATCCAAAAATGTAGATGAAATATTAATCATGGAAGAAGAGTCATGGGAGCAAGTCAGAATTCCCTCGCCAGTTTTGGAAAGAGATATGGAGCCAGTACAGCTGGAAGATGATCATCATCACTCCCCTACAGGCACGGAGATTCTGGAATCGGACAATGACATGGATATCATGGATGGAGAATTTGAAAAGGGAATGATTTCCGCCCTCAAAGGAATTCAAGAAGCCCCATCCGTGCAAGAGATTCAGGATATGCAAGAAATTCAGGATATGCCAGAAGTTCAAGATATGCAGGACGTCCAAGATCATCAGGAAGATGGAATTGAACAGTTAACCATCCCAGATTGGCTAAAAGAAAGACTAAAGATAAAGGCACCAGTAGAGGTACTAGAAGAAGATGATACCGTTGACTTCTTGGCGAGGCTAGAGCAAATTGCCACAAGAAAGCCAGCCAAGAAATTTTCTACCATACAGAGAGATGAAGCTAGTAACCAAACAATGCATATTGCAGTACCTACAGTAGAGAAATCAAGAGATGAGATTGCCCCAAATGAATATGCCATTACAACTATTGATATTGGTCCAACAACAAAAGGACAAGAGGTTGAGGACCTGGATAATTCTGTCGCCACCATCAAGTCTAGGCTGGAAAAGGAAGTGGCGAAGAAAAGAGAATATAAAAGAGAGATTGAGCGCCTAAAAGAATACATCCAGCATTTAACCAGGCCACTCAATCAAGGTGACCAATCAGTCCCTCCACTTCCAAACTCTTCACAGGAACCAGCAAGAAATTTTGAAGAGGAATTGATTACCACCAAGGAAACCAAGGAATGGATGGCAGGCAAGAAAGAAGAGGCAATGGCATTCGCAGAAAAGTTAGCATGTGTTTATGAGCAAACTTCCTCTTTGCTCTCACGAGTGGCAAACTTGGCGGAAGCATGGGATGGCCTCCAAGACATTCAAAGTAAAATTATCCCATGTCTTTGAGAAATAAAGGGCATTCCGAAGCAGAGATTGATCGATGAGAAGATCATTGAAGCTGGGGCTGCATACGATTTCAGCAACTGGTATTATGCACTGGTCTTGCAAGGAGAACTTTTGGAAAGAGTAAAGGAAGATGGCACCAAAGTTGAGGAGCAAGTAAAAGGGATACAAAGTAAAATTTTCCAAATGGTTGCGGATGTGCTTGATAGAGACATTGTTCGGAGAAAACACTTGCAGTCAGAAAATTTGAAGGATAAAGTTCAAGAGATTTTCTCTGTCGGGCCAATCCTGAAAGAAAAACTAAGGCATACAGCTTCTTGACCGTCCGAGACACCTTCTTGCTGCAGGAATTGGGATGGGTGATCACCTTTGTAGAATGTGCAGAAAGTTTAGACTTGTTGGAGTACAAGGTTGACACGCTGCCAGACATCACCATGGAGGAAGTCAGCATGATCGCGTCCAGGTTCACTGAACGTAATGCTTTGGAAATGGATAAGGACACAACTCCCAGTGCATGAGTTCTCTGCAGTTAACTGATTGTTGTTTAGGCAACCCTAATTAGGGTTTAGTTATTTTGAATCTGAGTCGTTAATCTCACTTTGATCTTGACCATTCATTGTAATCTTGAAACTCTATATAAACCCCCCCCTCTCACTCTCTCATTTTCATAAGAGGATATAGAGGATTAGAGGATTAGAAGAGATTGTAGAGAATAAGAGAGAGTTCTTTGAAATTGTTGCTGAAAAAACTATTTTGATAATAAAGTTCATAATGCATGAGATGCTTTGAATCCTTTCATTGTCAAATGGTTGCATGGTTGCATATTTCTCTTCCTTGTAAAGCAGATTTGAATTAGAATTCTATTTAAATGTATGTTAAGGGAATGATAGATTGATAGTAAAGATTACTAAAACTTAGCTCATACTTTCTTTGAGTGGATGCTTTTCATTCAATGCGTGAAGTTAGACTAAGCTTTTGATGTGGATGCTTCAATGTTTACTTCGAATAATGTTGTTCTATTGATGGTATTGTTCATAGTAAAGAAATCTTAAGCACAAATCCCAAAAGATTGCACTTGCTTTGTGTAGTTGCCGTTTAGCGTGGCGAAACAAAGTATTGTTTATTTAGTTTCACTCAATCCTTGTCGTCTCTTGATTTCGTAGGAATAGCATAGGACTTCTAAACCCTTACTCTTTTTTTCACTTTTTTATCTAAAGTCAGAAAAATTCCAAAATGATACTGCATTCACGCCTTTGCTTTTCTGAGTAACTTCCCAAAGTAAATCCCTTTGTGTTCCCGGCAAATCACAACGACCACAGAGCTTATCCACACCTAACTGAAACATTGGAATTGCCATATGATCTTTCTTGCAATCTTAGCATATGAGGTAGTTTCTCAAGAGGGGATAGAGCGTCTTTGGACACTTTATTCTAGAGTGTTTGGTGTGTCATAAAACACGCATCAACAGTACCTTTGCTCAATGGATGTAAACTCATTGGGTGCAAATGGGTGTTCAAAAATAATTTGGTTTGAATGACACTGTTGAGAAGTACAATGTGAGATTGGTTATGAAGGGATATTCCTAGGTTTAGGGAATTGATTATGGTGAAATTCTCTCCCCAATTGCTAAGCTAACATCCACTTGTTTTCTACTATATATTTTTACAATATTTGATCTTGAGGTTGAGCGGATGGATGTAAAAATGACTTTCCTTCAAGGTGATTTCAAACAAGAGATTTATATGTCATAACCAATGCACTATATTGAAAAAGATAAAGAAATTTGGTATGTAAGTATAAGAAATATTTGTATAGTCTAAAGCAATCTCCTAGGATATGGTAGCAAAAGTTTGATTCTTTTGTGTTGAGATTATGATTTTTGAGATCTAAATCAAACCATTGCATCTATTATAAGATGGATGTTGATCATTTTTTATTATTGCATTATTTGGTGAAGATATGTTGTTTTTTGGGAATGGAAAAAGTTTGATTTGTGAATTGAAGTCTCAACTTTTAGCACAGTTTAAGATGGACTTAAGGAAAACCAAATTCATCTTGGGGATGGAGATAAGAAGAAATAGAGCTAACAAAAAGCTTCAGTTGGGAAAAAGTATGTGAACTTAGCATTGGAGAGATTCAACACGTCATCTTGCAAACCATTGTGTGTTCCTATTTCAATGGATGCTAAGTTATCAATCAAGTAGTATCCGACTTCTGCTAGTGAGATGGAGGGTATAAGCATAGTACCTTATGCTATGTGTCGTTGGGAGTTTGATTTATGCTCTGGTTTGCACAAAAAAAGACATTTCCCAAGAAATGGTAGTCCTTAGCCAATTTATGGGTAATCCTAGATGAGTATATTAAGATATTGCGAAGAGATGTCTTCAAGCATTTGCAAGGTGCCTCCAAGTACTCTATTTGTTATCATGCTAATTCTACAAGGAATCAACACTTGGTGACTCTTCCAGGACTCAAATTGGGATGGAAATGTTGGCAACAAGAGATCCACCAGTGGATATCTTTTCACTATGTTTGGTAGTGCTATAAATTGGACAAGTAAGCAATAAGCTATGGCCACTTTGTCCACTATTAAAGCAACATCAATGGCAGCTACTCATGCTTGTAAGGAAGCCATCTAGCTTAAGAGATTGTGTTCAAATGTTAAGCTAGTTCAAGAGCTATTATAGTTCTATGTGTTAATCAGAGTTCCATAAATATGGCAAAGAACCCGGCCTTTCCTACAAAGATGAAACACATCAATGTCTAGTAAAATTTTGTTTGTGACACAGTAAAGGATGGGAGGGTTATTAAAGTATTATTGTAATATTTAATGGTCATCTTAGTTGTTAGTTAGTCATTAGTTAGCTTTCAATGCTTCAGTTAGTTTTTAGTAACTTTCTATTTTTTGCTTTAGTTTATGATTGTTTCTTTTTAGAAGCATCATCTTATATTTTATTATTTGAGTATTCCTCTACTTGTTTTACTAACGAATAACGAATTATCATTTCATGGTATCAAAGCATAGGCTCTTTTTTGGCGAATTTTTTGAGCAATAAAAATTCATGTTTTCCTAAGAAATTTCTTAGATGCTTTTGTTCGTTTTTTTGATAAAAATCGAAGGTTATCTTGGCTATTAGAAAATCGCAAGGATTCTTTTCTAAGCACTGAAGGCCTTTTGGCGGATTTTTTAATAAAAGTTGTGGTTCTACCCAAAAAAAATTGGAAAAAAAATTCGAAGTTTTTTTGTCCAATTTTTTTAATAAGAAAAATCAATTCGTGGGGTTTTTTTTTTCCTGTAAAATTGCAGATGATTATCTAAAAAATTCATGGGTAAATTGTTGTGTGTCGCAGGTCTGCAACTCGCCACTTCTGGTCACAATTTTCGACGCAAGTTTCTTTGTGTGCTTGCAAATCGCGATTTCCTAGTGCAGATTCATGGGTTTTTAAAAAGCGAAATCGTGGGTTTCTAAAGAAAAATCACATAACGGATCAGATTCACAAATTTTTTGGCATGTTTTCTTGTGCAGGTTTTTTTCTTAAATTTTTCTCTAGTTTCGAAGCTCACACGACTTCTTTGTGCGATGGGATTTTCTGAGGGTTTTGGCACGTCGGCTCTGAGAAAAATCGCACCGGGAGTCAAGTTTCTTTTTGCACCTCGTGTCTGCATTTCGAGGGTTTCTGCAAGTCTTTTGAAAGTTTTTTTATCAAAAAAAAAATTGTTAGAAAACGTGACGATTTTTTTGTGTTTGCGACCTACATTTTGCGACCTACATGAGTTTGCAATGTTTCTAGTGAAGACAATTTTGTATGCTACGACCTGATATAATGTGAAGAGTTTTTGAATTTTTTTCTAAAAAAAATTTGTTGTTCTGTTGGCTAGGTTTTTTGATTGATTTTTTCCTAAAATTTTTGTGTTGTTTCTACTACCTAGGGTTTTTGGGCGAAGTCTGCAATTTTTTGACAATCATGTGCCTCTTTTTCTCGATTTTTGGACAAAATCGTGGGTTGCCAAGCCTCTGTTTGTTTGACGATTTTTTTAAAAACGTGGGAGT
This sequence comes from Sequoia sempervirens, assembly GCA_007258455.2. NCBI lineage: Eukaryota > Viridiplantae > Streptophyta > Pinopsida > Cupressales > Cupressaceae > Sequoia > Sequoia sempervirens. The sequence goes on along the minus strand of VDFB02271358.1, from coordinate 830,104,149 downwards.
TGTGCCAATCAATTGCCTTGGGATCTGTGCTAGTTTATCACCAATTTTTACCTCATTTTTTGTGCTTTTGGAAAACGGGAGGGTGGCATCTTTGACCAACGTCATGTTGGAAAGTACCCAGAGGTTCAATGGGAAAAACTACAACACATGGAAGCAAAGGATGCTTACCATCTTCGAGTACTGGTGTTTGGACTCACTTGTTCTGGGTACAAAAGCTTGTCTCACGATTGTGGGAGAGGACCGGGACAAGTATGATGGAAATAATTGGGGGGAGGTTATGCTTCTCAAGTTGAATGTCACCGATGAGATGTTACCAGAAATACCATTTGGAAAGTCTGTTGCGGAGATCTAGAAACATTTGAAAGATCTTCATGAGACCTCAAACAAGGGCAGGGCGTTCTTCCTGAAGAATATGTTGTTTTTCATTATGATGGATGACAAAGTGCCTTTGTAGGATCACCTGATGAAGATCAAAGACATTCGCGATCAACTGGAGGCCATTGGTTGCAAGATGGAAGAGGAGGATATGGTGGTGATCACGTTGAAAAGCTTGACACGATCCTACGAGCACTTCATCGAAATTCTCAACATTACCTCCACCAATGTTGACCTAAAGTTTGATGGGTTGTGCAACAAGCTCTTGCAGCAGGATAGGTGGAAGAAGCAGTTTGAGAGCAACAATGAGTCTCTCAGTGTTGAACAAGAGTTTACTGCCAAAGATGGCAAAGGCAAGTCCACTCAGTAGAAAGGACAAGGAAAATCGGAGGAGACCTCCAAGAAGTCTTTCGCATGCCATTATTGTGGTAAGATTGGTCATATGTAGAAGCACTGCAGTAAGCGATTGGCTGATCAGAAGTCCAACCAGGAAGGGTCTCAGCAGAAGGTTCAAGTTGCAGAGCATACTGAGCAGAAGGAGTTTGCCTATTATGCATTCATGGCCAGAAGACCATCAAATTATGGGTAGACTTGGTTTAAGTTAGTAGAATGACCATTAAGGGAGGGTATTAAAGTATTATTGTAGTATTTAATGGTCATCTTAATTCTTAGTTAGTCATTAGTTAGCTTTCGATTAACTTAGTTTGCTTCAATTAGTTTTTAGTAACTCTTTGTTTTCTGCTTCAGTTTACAATTGTTTCTTTCTGGAAAAATCATCTTGTATTTTATTATTTAAGGAGTATTCCTCTCCTTGTTTTAATAACCAATAACGAATTATCATTTCAAGGGTGATGCTAGAGAAGGTTGATACTGTAATGAATGTTGCAAATTCTTTGAATAAGCCTCTGAGCACAAAGAAGTTCAAGTGGTGCAGTGAGTGTAGGGATCTCTTAGACTTCAAGTGGTGCATTGAGTCTATGAGCCTCTCGACCCCTAGCAACTAGATTTCATTATTTGTAAATCTCCCCTTTGCTCTTGCAAAGTGTTTAACAAATGAGAGAATGTTGGGAAAAGATATCTCAACCTTGCATTCCTAACATTCCATTTTAATACTTTTGCGTGCATTCACTATTTTGTTTTTTGTGTATTTATCTTCATGTGGGAGAGTTGACGTCCCATTTGGAGGTGACATGAAATTTGTCTTTAGTGGATTTTATTCTCACATGAGAATGTACACATCCCACATTTGTTTGAGTTAGTATTACATCTTTTATTTTAGTAGTTAGGTTAGTTGAGAGGATACATTCCTATAAATAAGTTAGCACGGGAATACATTGGCTTTATAAATCATTGCAATGTAAATGTGAAATCATTCTGAATAAATCAAATATTTTATTTTATGATTTTAATATTGTTGTGCAACAATGGTATGATTTGGTTTTATCTGTGTTGGCTCTACCATTTTCAATATGGTATCAGAGCATTTATGGATTCTGGTATTGTGATTTGATTTCTCTTTTGCAGAATCTGTGACGTGATGATTTTAACCAAAGGAAAATCCATGGATGAAGAGCTGCATTGAAATTAAAAGGTGTTTTGTATACCAGTGTAAAGAAGTCTTAGTAAAACTGAGATAAATTTATCATTTCTCAACGAAATTTAAAAAATCTAACTATTCTCGAAAGCTGGTGAAGAGAAGAACAAAACCCAGAAATGGTTTGAAGATATTCTCAGTATTTGGTGAGCAGTTTGAAGCAGAAGTTTGACATGGTTGATGAATTATTTCTCATGGACCTCTTGATTGTGAAAATGAATGCCACAAAAGTATGCAGATTGGGACAGACTGCATGAGAAGACATTTCTTTTAGTGCTGGCACAATTTCAAGTATGTTGGGCAAGCCAAGTATTGCATTACTATACACAAATTACAATAAATTTTATTTACATGTATGTCAAGTGCGATGGAAGTCTGCTAACTGTTTGAAGCATAAGAAAATTGTTGTCGGAAAAGCTTCCCAATCGTTGTCAAGGCACTAGAGAAAACAATTTGTAGTTGTGTAATATGTGAAATTGAAGATTTAATAAATCAGGGGGATTGGATGGTTATGCTTTGTGACCAATGTGAGAAGAAATTTCATGTTGATTGTTTAAGAGACAGAATTGAAGAAGTTTTGCCTTCTTATTTTTAAAGGTTACCTGCAATAAAAATATATGAAAGGCATTCAATCTACATTTGAAAGAGCACATGGAGTTGTAGATTTGTTTCAGAAAGTTGCAGTGTTTGTATCAGAGTCCCATACAACAGATATTTGAATTAGTTTTAGTGATTCCCAATCAGTTTCATTCCAACGTGGGAGAGGCATGCAGTGCAAAATTGCAGCATAAAGAAAGAGGTTTGCAAAATAAAACCTAAATTTTAATCAAAAGTCTTTGGTGCAAATTATTTTTGCTAGAGGTTAGAACTTCAAATATTTGCAAAAGTTGGTTATTCATGGCAGTTTGTCCATTAAATCTTTTGTTGTTTCAGTAATTTTGAATAAGGTTTATTAGCTTTGGTTATCATATGAGTAAGTTTGTGGAGAAACCAAAATTTATATAAACAGTTATAAAGGATTTCATTGTGAGGGTGCATTATTGGTTGAAACCAGCACCTATTTTTTGGTTTTTAATTATGGCCACACATATATTGGTTGTATTCTTGGGGCCATTTGCACTACACTTGGCTCAGGTTTCAAGGTTCAAAGACTCACATGCCACATTTGGTAGATAGAGTGTAAAGATGACATATTGGAGGCTGGAGGTAATGGAGGTAAGAGGTATTTTATCATCTCAAACTAGCTTTTTGCTTAGAGATGATGCATTGCATGAGAAGCATCATTTCATATCTATCCCTTCATGAAGCAAGGAGGGGTTTGGCAGATCTTGTGTGCAGTTAATGCATCTACATCAGTTGAGGTTATTTTGTACGGCAAAGGAGGGATTGGTTCCCACAACACTAGAGGAGGGATATTGACACACTCGAAGGAGATGTGGAATCTTGGAGGAGATGTGGACTCTTGAAGGAGAGTTCTCTCATGTGCAACATTGAGGAGGGATTTTGACACACTTAGAGGAGATGTGGACTTTTGGAGGAAAGCTGTTCTCATTGTGCAAGGAGGATGGGGACATTTTATGTTCTCTCATGTTGTACAGATGTTTTGCAAGTTTTACAGTCAAGAGATCCACTGATGGAGTTAGTCTAGTGTTTCCTGGGTGAAGGAGGGGAATTGGTGGAGATACTTCATCAAAGTCTTCAGAAGGGCTACTGTGTTCAGTCCTTGCAGTGATCCACCCTTTGTTCAGATTGATGTAACAAGGGGGGAAATGTTGGAGTTAATATTACATATTTTATTTGGTATATAGGTTATTAATAACTAAATAAATGTTAGTAGTTAGGTTCGTTGGGAAGTTACATTCCTGTAAATAAGTTAGCACAAGAGTACATTGGCTTTATAAGTCATTGCAATGTAAATGTGAAATCATTTTGAATAAATCAATATTCTATTTTATAATTTTAATATTGTTGTGCAACAATGGTGTGATCTGGTTTTATTTGTATTGGCTCTACCATTTTCAATAACATTGAGGTGGCATTCTTTGGCCAAGTGTCGTCATCTTGAGGTGTGTGTAAGGTCATCATGTCAGGAGTTGCATATGACAAAGCCTAGAAGAATTTAAGAGGGAGGTTGTATTGGAATATTGATTGGCATTATAGCAAACTTGGACAATTGTCATGAAGCATCTTTGAATGGTTTGAATAATGACAAATTGGGGCACTCAAGTTTGGGTGGTCAAATATGACAAAATATCACAATCTAAGATGTGTAGTCTATAGTTGCAATTTGGTGTCTTGGTTTGGGTGCCAGACTTTCTTTGGTATTGCTAATGATTTTCTAAAACCATTCATAGTTTGATTTGCAAATGCTATTATGTTGCCGGAATTGTTCTAGAATTTTATGATGGTGATACTCTTGTAAAGATTTGCTTTGCAAGTGTATTGTAACCATGTTAAGATTACTGAAAAATACATTGGGTTGCTTTGGACTATGGGGTTTTTTTAATCCCAAATGGGTTTTCCCCATGTACACCTATATTGTGGTATATTTATATGTTTAATAAGTATTTATCCTTTCTGTAATTGTAAAGATCTTAAATTATTGCAATACTCTCCTCTAAGGTTAGTTTAAGAGGCCTTTCCACATACCTTGCTTCATTTCATATGCTCACACACATACATGTGCATGTGCTTGTGTGCATGTGTGTGTGGGCATGCATTATGTGCATGTTGTAGGCATGTTTGTGTGCATTCATGGGCATGTGTGCACACGTGTGTGCAGGTGCATGCACATGTGTGTGGGTGCATGCATGTCGGTGTGCATGTGTGGGCGTGTGTACATGGACATGAGCATGCAAGTGCGTGAGTGAATGTGTGTGTGGGCATGCATTATGTGCATGTTGTAGGCATGTTTGTGTGCATTCATGGGCATGTGTGCACACATGTGTGTGCAGGTGAATGCACATGTGTGTGGGTGCATGCACGTCGGTGTGCATGTTTGGGCATGCATACATGGGCATGAGCATGCAAGTGTGTGAGTGCATGCATGAGTGTGCACTGTGCCAATGTGTGTGAGATTAATATCTTTGAGAAACTAGGGATTTTACAAATGTGCTGAGAAAACTAGGCTAGCAATCAGAAATAATGGTTGCAAAAAGTCCATGATGGTAACATTCTATTTACACAAAGTACAAAAGTGCAATCAAAATTCTTTGCTTGGGTTAAATGTGGGAAAAATTGGTAAACTAAAGAACAATGTCATATTTATAAAATAGTAAAACTATAGGCTTAAAAAGAGGTTTTGTTATGTCATGTCAAATATAGAGTGTTGAGATAAAAATAAACAAAATATATAAAAACAAAAATGCCAATCACAAGAACATGTGTAGGGTTTAAAAGCAAATAGCTTATATTTACATCTCTAACACTAATTCATCGATGAAAACACCATGGCTCCAAATCCTAAGACATCTCTATCACCGATTCATCCATAAAAACACCATGGCTCCAAATCCTAAGTCAAAGAAGCCATCTAGTGCTCTACTAAACAAGCTTGAATTAAAAAATCCTTATTAGGGTTTAAAATTTAACTTCTAAAATAGATCCATTCATAATTTATTTTATTTTTTTTAAAATTAAAATTAAAATAAATGCCCTAACCCTAACACTAAACTAAAACTTCTCAATCTTCCTATGGTCTGTATTTCTCTGCCTCAATTGTAAAAGTGAGCCTAAAAAAGAGATAGGTATATGTGAAATAAATTCAAAATCACTTTTTGCAAAACTCAGCAAACAATATTGCAAACGTGATGATCACATTTTTTTTTGAAAGTGATACAACTATGATAAAACAGTCAGCTCACAAAAACAAACCATTATTATTTCCATGATTATTTCAAACCAGAAATATCTAAATGAGAGCAGAACCCAATCAAGCTATGCAACTGTGCACAAGGAAAGGAGCCCCATGGGATGGTTCATTCTACAAGGAGACTGGTGTAGTGCTTGGCAGGGACTCTTTTTCTGGAGCTCTTCCTTCAGGATACGTAGAAGGATGACATCGATGAGCTCTTGTTTGATATTTTTTTCATGTCCTAGTGGATTATCCACAGAGGGGCAGTTAGCTAATTCCACTGTTTCCAGTCTTTTTAATGTATTTAGCAACAAGTCCGTAGCCAGGAAAATATTTTCTCGTTGTCGTTTGCCTTTAAATTCCATAGACGTGTTAGGCTGATTCTTAACTGCAGTCAGCTGCTGTATTAGACTGATAATCTAATGATTTTGGAAACTAGTTGATCATGTCCACATGAAGTCAGGAAATGAAATGAGCCTCTTGTACAATCAACCATAATCAGGCCCTTTTGTATACCATTGTACAAGGTGAGATGAGAAAGTTGTCCTTAGATCCCTATCTAAGAATGGAAAACATGAACCTTTTCATCTTCAAGATTTGACATATAGTGTTCTTCATGTGTAGTGAGAACCACCACTGTGTCAGGTTCAGCATCGAGCACATCTACTAATTGTTAGGCATTGCAGGACAATTTCACTCACACACTAAGTGGGCTTGTCAGGAGCAAAATTCATAATTAGAGCACTTGAAAAATTTACGGAATTTCACACCACTTGCCAAATTTGCTTGAGATTTCTTATCTCAGATTGTTTCTTTTGTGGTGCCCAATTAGATTGATTATCATTAGACATTGGCAATTGTGCTGAAGTTGTTTCTTGAGGTCAAGATTGGCAATAGTATCTCTGTATTTCTTTCTAAGGTGTTGCTCTCATCATGGGAGCTTCAATATGGAACATTTCCTCAATTGTGGCGGCACATCTGCAGGCATCCAAAAAAGTGTTAATGGTGAAGAATTTCAACATTTGTCCAGTAATGCGACTTAAGGCCACTCCATAATCAAGAATATTTTTACAGAGTGTGGTGGATCACTAATTTTCCAGCCAATGTATGAAACGTATTCATTGAATTCTAGAAGGTCCGGTTACACCCTTGTCACCTAAGTCACAAGGTTCGAATTCGAGTTTGAGTTCGACAACATCGAAATTTGAATGAGTTCAGCAAAGAAAAAATTCGAAAAAAAACAAATTTGGCATTAAATTCGCCTTATGTAATTTTTTTTTTGTGTATTATGTATAGAGTGAACAGCAAGATACATAGCCCTATGTAATTTTTTTTTTTAAAGAAATATAAGTAATATATCCACAAAATTGTCAAAATAGTTTAACATTGATAAATAGATTAATATAGTACCATTTTATAAAAAAAATTGCAAACCCTAGAAATCGCTTTAAAAATCCCTAAAAAGCAATTTTCACTAATATATTTTAATGAAAACAAACAACACTTTTTTCATATGAAGAAATTCTAACAAATTTCAAATTAATATTTCATATTTGATAAAATTCAAACTCCATGCATAAAGTTTGCCAAACCTTGTGACTTAGCTTGTCACAATTGCTGCCACTCAAAATACTTGTCACAGCAGCCACATACAGCTTTCATAAGCTCATTCTATATCCTACTCGGTTCTTCAATGTCTTCACACCTCTGGCCGTTCATCTCCATGTATGTACCTCAGCAACCTAGGAAATATCTTTGTCAAGACACGGCATTCCACAGTAATAAACCTTCCAGTCAACTAATGTAGAATGCCTACATTATAAGAACAGATCTAAGCATGTTTGGTAAACACAATGTAAGAATTAAAAGTGCAAAAATAAAAAAAGGAAACAAAAAAGCAATCATGTGAAACAATAATTGATATTCATAATTTTTTTATTACAAAAGGAGACGAAAGCTCCTTATAAAGAAATTTACAAGGCTATGTTTCTAAAAAGAAACCATCATTAACAAAAGCTAACTAAAGCGGGAAACTGAAAGATACTAAAACAACTAAAGCGTAACTAAAGTTACTAAAAACTAACTAAAGCTAAGATGACGACCATTAATATTACATTTAATATTTTAATACCCTCCCTTAATGGTCATCGTACAAACATAAACTTAGTCTACCCATATTCTTCTGGAAACGTATCATAGATGATTGATAACTGGAGAAGCATAACCGCCACGCGATTACAAATCCTTTCTCGCAGAACAATCAAATCAAGACATCAACACTCGAAAACAATGAGCTTCCTTTGCTTCCAGGTAGTATAACTTTTTCCATTGAACCTCTACATACTTTCCAACATGACGTTGGACAAAGTAGCCAACCCTCCCATTTTCCAAAAATGAGGTAACACTATGATTAGCTGGCACAAACCCTGGACAATCAGCTAGCACAACTCACGAACTGTAAGATTTTTCATAAAAACCTTCGAAAACTCTATAAAAGTAAAGATTTTTTTAGAAAAAATTCTCAAAAAACTACAAAATTTTATAGAAAATTTTTCAAAAACTCTTGTAGCAATTTTTTCAAAAAAAAAATTCAAAAAACTCTTTGCAGAATTTTTGTTTTTCCCAGAAAAATTCTGTCAAAATTGGCTCAAAAAACAACCCTTCAGGGTGTCATGAAAACACGATTTTTGCAAAATCGCCTAGAAACACTGATGAAAATGCCCAGTAAATCTAAAAAAACCCTTTCACAAACTGGCACAAGCATAGACTTCAATCAGCAACCCAGAAATCTTCCAAAAATTTGGAAAAAAACTCCACGATTTTTAGGTAAACACATCCAAGAAAAGAAAATGCCCAGTAGCCACGAACCAGAACCCGTCACAATTTGCCATGAAAAGAGAACAGGTCGCCCACAATCTTCAACGAACAACACCCAGAAATAATGCAAATCCACACAACCAAAGAAGATAGGATCGCACCAAACAGCAAACTGGAATCACAAAATCTCCAAAAAAAACTTCAAAACCCGTCAAAAAAACGACATGAAACCTTGCAGAAAACCGCCAAAAAACCAAAGGATCATAAAACCCTAGGCAAGCTGAACAACCACAAACTCAAAAAAAAAATTGTGAAAACCCACAAAATGCAGAAATTTATATCAAAACCCTAGCTATTCGAGTTTAGAGCCAGGCATCCAATAATTTGCAAACCCTTGATTTCGAGCAGAAATTTGCCCAGGCTGGCACGAAATAACCTAGCAAAGAAGCGGTAACGACTTTTTATAGTCGCGAGTATAGTTGGATCACAAAGGAACCTGCGATCTTAAAAGAAATCAGCACCATGAAATGTAGAATGCCCGCGAAAAAGATAGAGCAGAAAACGACACGATTTTCAGATAAAAATTGGTCGCCCAGAAAAGAGATCACTCCTCAAAGAAAACGCTCATACGTTCTTTTAAAAATGCGATTTCCGACGCAACTTTTAACCACAATTTTTGATAAAAAATTTAAAAACCCCACAAACTTCACAAGTCCGTGCCCCAAAAATCAAGTAGAAACTCACAAACCAGGAAAACACAACATGCAGAATAAAGAATGCTTAAAGACGGCACCAAAAACGCACAGGAAATAAACCCATGCCTCAGAAAACCAACACTGGAAGTCGTGACTTGCAGAAAACGACGCCTAGAAAGACGACGCGAATAGGAATAACGATGCCTTCAAACCTGCATTTTTCACTCAACAAAAAGGCACGATTTTTACATACAAACCCACAAAAATCAAATACAAGAAACCCTTGAGAATTTTTGTAGCAAAGTCCACGAAATCTCCTAAAACAAGTCTAGAAACCCTCCAAATATTGGCTTCGTAAAGCCCTTCAATTTTCAGAAAAATCGGTTCACAAATAAAATCTTAAAAATTTAATTTTCTTTGATTTTTTATTTTTTTTAAATCGGCTAAAAAAAAACATCTAAGAAATTTTTAAAACTAATCAGGTTCGAGCCTAAGCTCTGATACCATGAAAAGATAATTAATATTCATAATTTTTTTATTACAAAAGGAGACGAAAGCTCCTTATAAAGAAATTTACAAAACAATGTTTTTAAAAAGAAACCATCGTTAACAAAAGCTAACTAAAGCAGAAAACTGAAAGATACTAAAACAACTAAAGCATAACTAAAGTTACTAAAAACTAACTAAAGCTACCATTAATATTACATTTAATATTTTAATATCATGTATTTTAACAACTATACTTCATTAAATTGAAAGTAGCTCTGAGAAAAGGTTTTAAATCCTTGGTATAAAGATAAGTGAAAAAGCTCAAGAAAGGACAGAAACTAACCAAGGCACATCTCAGATTTTTTTTATAACACATATGATACAGATCAAGCAACTAATGGCTATGGGAAGTTCAGGCAGTTCAATTTTTGCTTTTACCAGACTGAATTTATAAGTGACATTGGCATCCCAAAGTTGCAAAGGTCTTAACATATTTGGCATTGAAGAGGCTTGGTGCCACATATGTAAGGAAGCAATGCCCGAATAAATGTGCTGATGTTTGCCATAAGATGGAGTCGAATTCTATTAGCACCAAATGTTGATGCCAATGTCAGTTTTGGTGCTATCAGTATTATGTCAATGTTGTGATTGGTATCATCACACCAGAACTAAGAAGACTTTGGCATTATCACTTTTGACTCTGGACTTGATGCTGGTTGGCACTGGAACTGATACTGGAAGAAGCAGAGAGGTTTTTCCTTTATGAAGAACTTATCAAGTATTTAGCGTCCAAATGATTTGTTCCTCTAGAATGAAATTGTCATATCCCCTTTTCCCATAAGATTCTGAATTACCTGTAAGCCCATTTTTCTTTTCCCATGGGCTTAGGGAGAGTAACATAGGGAAATGTAAGTGTTTAAATTGGGCACCCAAATTATGGGGCCAAAGGTGTTATGTAACAAGCTGATCATTTTTAAAATGGTGTTGGTCAAGGTTTCTGTGCAGGTTTATTTTTGAGGGAAAGGAAAAGAATTTGAAAATTGCATATTTAATCAAAATATAGACTAAGAGAAGGCATGCTTATTTATCCATTGATTTCACTTGAATAGATTGGACATCCTGTTTGTCTATCATTGGAGATTGGAGGATGGAAACCCCTAATTTTCATAGCTAGTTAATGGACGAAAACCCTTGAACCAGTCTTAGCAGTCTCACATAGGGATTGTATTTGGGCTTCACTGATTTGCTGTTTGGGCAGCTCCTACAGTGCCTGTCCATCTGAAGATGTAGGCAGCTCTCTTAGCGCCTAGGATTTGTAATTCTGATTGCTATGGATTTGCCATATCACTGATAATAATATTGCTGCTGTTCTTGAAATTTTTGGCAAACTGAATTGTGTATAAGTGTAATTCTTCATTGTAATAAGAAGATTAAACAGTTACTGCAAACTGCTGTGTCAATTGATCATTTGATCATTTTGCAAGTGTTTATCATTCATTTCTGCATGTGTTGTTAAATATATTGTGTTGCTGTAGATCTGATTTGAAATAAGATTTAATCATTGGTATCCCGTGGAGTTAATTCAATTAGAAACATACAATATCCCTGATCGGGGATATTACAAAAATGATCATCACCCTAGTGGTTGTCAGAACCAAGAAGTGTCAAGCATACTCAACTTCTGTGCAAATAGATTATCAAGGCCATAGAAAGGATATAGCATGGAGAATCCTTCTAGCCTTTAGGCCACGGTGTTGTTGGTCAAATTCAAATTCTAGTCACCCCAATTATTGATCTTATATAAATTCTTTTAACCATCTTGTCACCCCAGGTTTTGATCTTTTTAAAATTCTCTTAATCATCTCTTCACTCCAATCCCCATTAAAGCTTTCAAATTCTTTATCATCTCCAGCAATTCAAAGAAAAGGGAAAATATCAAACCAATCTTCATTTGGTAAGGATACAATTTAGAATTAGGCTGTCCTTTAGAAATCAATCACTTAAAGTGGTCTCTAGTGCTTTAAAGTAACTGTTTCCCTTTGACAGCAGACCCATGGTTTTCTGCTTGAACTTCTACAGATTAGGGGATCAAAATGATGAAGGATTTGTAATATTATCAACTTTGTAATTATAATATGTGGCAAGAAATTAGAGTTTAGGCTTTATAATCTAGACAGAGGTATTGTAGAAAGAATTCAGGAGCTCAGCACAACTTCATTATCAATCCTTGATTTGCTATTGGTGTGATTAAGATAGGAACGTTGGAAAAACCTTTCTTAAGACACTGTCCAAAGGATGCCTATTCATGACTTTTGTCAAACCTGTGAGCTGAGGCTTGAACAATGAAATTGCAGCTTCCAAGACTGTCATTTGTGACAGTCCTAAATATTTTTGAGCATATTTTTCTGTTAGCCCCAAAGCCCAGTCTGCATGACAAAGGACTGAATTTTTTTATAGGGCTTCTATGACATCCTAGGACCTAAACAATTTGAAAGTTCTCTTAAGAATTTTTTGCATCACTAATATGCTGAATTTTTTTATCATGGCATTGTATCCATACTGAAATGTAATATTGTAAGGAAACCCTGAAGTGAAAGAACCAATTGTAGGCACACAAATGACCCAATCCTGACACAAGCAGTACAATCTTATAACAGTACTGGGTTCAATGAATCTGATAAGTCGAATGAGTGTAATCTAAATCCATAGAAGAGTATCCATTAGAGCATAAATCTGGTGCCATCAGCAACAGAAATTCTAGGTCCAACAACAACTATTCAAGTTGTAGTAAAAAATGATTCAGTTGGAACTATGACCATCATGGTTGGTCTGCCTGCTATTGAGTCACTGGCCTTTCACAGTTTCAGGCTTTTCCAGCATGGAGATGGAACCTCCAATAGTTATGTAATATCAATATGGGGCCCTCTTGTAGGTTATATATATTGAGGGAATCCAGTTCTCTCTGATGTTCAAGATTTTATTTCATATCCCTCAATCCTATGGTATCCTGTTTTTTTTCTGAACTCAAATGGAACTCATAACTTAATACTGCAGATTTTTGGCCAAAACGTAAATCAGGGGTTTCTCCAACAAGGGACTCAATTTCTTTGCTATTTTTTCAAGCATGCACATCTGCAAAGTTGCTATAGATTCACACTGAAAATTTATGAGAATGAGATCATATCCTTGCACCCCAACACATAGGTCGTTACTCCTTAGCCTATAAACCAACCCAAGGTCTTCAGCAAGGCACCTTATTTCCTAAATTAGTTAGGCATGAACCCATAGACTTGATATGGACCAATACATAGAATTACTGAGAATGAATGTCACAACTTGGTACTCCTCTGTTCCAACATGAGGTCAAAATCCAAGGGGTATAAAATTTGAACAGTATATAAAAGATAGAGTAATGAAATCCCTTTGTTCCCGCAAGGGAGTCTCATGTGCCAACTTGGCATGCTAGATAGGCCAGACCTATGAAATAGCCTTTAATTTCAGTTACAAAAGACCCCCTTTTATTGCTTTTAATATGAGTAACAACCACCATCAATTGACGAAAAGTTAGAATAGAGATACTGAATCTTGGTGTAGATACTGGATGACAACCTAACCAATAACATGAATAATAGTAAATCTTATAACCCTATGAAGTTTAAAGAATAAAGCTGGATCAAAAGTGAACACACTAAAAAACTGGAGATGAAATAATACAAGGATTGTATAAACACTAGTCTGACTGATCAAAGATATATTTCCAATATTGTCAGCTTAAATAATAAAATAAATATTGCTAAAATAAGAACTAATGCTCACAATGTCCACAGCAAAATTGTCTTGCATGCCTATGCAATGCACACACCACTTTAGATATTCGTTTTGGCATCAATTCTTGAAGCTAAGAGGCTCACAATGTGAGAAGTAACTTCATCAAACTAACTAAATGTCTTCACAACCTAACTTCCAAAAATCAAAAACAATTTGGGGCACCTTCATTTCCACCAATTTGAGATATAGAATATAGATGCTATAAAGAATATATAGTCTTGCTCTTATGTTTAACATATGTGATACAAACTTATATCTCTCTTTATCTTTTTTATTTTGTATATTTCTTGCTCTGAAGAAAGGTCACATGATCAATGGAGAATGGGAATGACTGCTGCATCAGTGATAATGTCAAGGATGATGATTCTTAAATGGGCACTCTTAATGATCTAAACAGAATAGAAGACAAGAAGGAAACAATAACTACAAATATAGCAATTCCAATGATATGTACAGTGGAGTTAATGACAAAGTATAATGTATATTTGAATGATATGCATCAACAGATCCTACAGACTAATTTGACCTAAAAACTGTTAAAAAACATAGTCATCATCAAATATGGATTTTTATCCAAGAGGCCAAACCTCCCTCTTTGGCAAGGAAGTCACATCAATGAATAGTGGCAAGACTGTGAATCTCTGCTAGACATGCAGAGTAAGAGGTGATGATAGTTGCAGTCTTGACTCGGCTGAATAACCAAGTCTCACAAGTTTTGAAGGAATTGTGAGTCCCGGCCTGCAGAGAGTCGAGTTTCATACCAGAGAAGCATTTTAACACATACTAAAAACCCAAAGCCATCATTTGCTCAAGCTTCAGCTTCTCTAATCGATCACTGCTTTGATTAAGTAAAGAGTGTGTAATATGCCCAACTCAAAAGATGAGGATTAACAGCATATTGGCTATCCTTTCCTTGGATTACCCAAGAGGAAGAGGACTTAGAGCATCATTGGGTAAGTATTGGAGTCTTTGGCTTGCTCTCAATTCTATTCTTAAGTTGTGTGCATGTCTTTTTATGCAACTTAAGTTAATTTTAAGTTGTGGGCACATCTTTTTAGGCAACTTAAGTAACTCCTAGCCAAAAGACTTAAATTGTCCCCTTTTTATGTACTCTAAATGATTTTAAAAGGCATGTGATAAAAAGGCAAAGGGGGCATGGGTTTTCAAGGAGCTTATTGGATCAATTTTTAGGTTTTTAATGTGGAGTTTTGGATTAAGAGGTGGTGATTCAAGGGCTGAGATTAATTCATCTCTTTGGGAGTTATTAATTAACTCTTTGGGGGTCTTTTAGAGCTGATTATGTTGTGAGTTTTTTGTTTATTGATGCAGCAACTTGGCTTAAGGTCTAAAACCCTTGAGTATCCCTGGTTTCAAAGAGACAAACGAGCTCCCCCTAGTTAGAAGGGTGTGTTTCAATGGAAGAGCTTTGGTTTGTGAAACCCTAGCACATCAATTTTCAGTCAGGGCTGCAATTGTCTATCAAGTTTGGAGGCCAAATTGGAGATAAAATTTAGAGTCTAAGGTTCAGATTAGAGATGGATTCATGAATTAACCCATAGGTTT
Source organism: Sequoia sempervirens (assembly GCA_007258455.2). Classification (NCBI taxonomy): domain Eukaryota; kingdom Viridiplantae; phylum Streptophyta; class Pinopsida; order Cupressales; family Cupressaceae; genus Sequoia; species Sequoia sempervirens. The sequence goes on along the minus strand of VDFB02271358.1, from coordinate 830,088,935 downwards.
GAGATTCCACATTGATATTCACTTGAATTTTATTGCATATTTTGGAGTATTGTTTTTTTTCTATTATCCCTATTTAGGGATATTACAGTGGTATCAAAGCTGCAAGACTTGGCAGCCTGTTTGGGTTGGTTGTATGCGTGGAAAAGGTGGTCATAACCTGGAAAAACAGAAGGAAATAATGGCAGGCAATGATCAACAACCATCATCAAGTGAAGAGGAGGTAAAACATACGTTTGTAGAGATGCTAAGACAGTTACAAAACACCAATCTGTATTTAAGTCAGATAGCTCACAATACAGCAAATGGAAGAACATGGTGCATATGTAAAGAGGACAGTAGCAAAGCTGCAGAAAAAAATTAACACTCTACTAGCAAACCTTCAGGTTCATAACAATCTAGACCCTCCATGCCTACCTTTATACAAGAGGATGAGCCTACACAAGAGGAACCCACAGAGGACGATGAGGATGCTAAGATTTTGGCTAAGTATCAAGCTTTGGTGGAAGATTTTCAGTCAGCTACCTCTTTTAGAGATTAATTGGAGGTCACCAAACACACAAAGACAAAGCGAAAACAATGGAATCAAGGAAAGCAAAATTATGGGTTGCAAAAAAGGTTGGGACGTCTATCCTTGCCGAGTTTTGATGGGTCATCCAAGAGTACAGCTAGGGCTTGGATTCAAAAATTGGATACTTACCTTGCCCTGAATCAAATGAAGGAGATTGAGGCCATCAAATTTGCTACCCTTCACCTTGAAGGAGCTGCACATGAATGGTGGTATCATGGTTTAGTGACACAAGGTCATGGTGCGATAGTCTCTTATGATCAATTTTGCACTACATTGATAGAGCGGTTTGACCGCAAGGATTCAAAGGCACACTCTAGAGAATTAGCTCAATTGAGACAAGTTGAGACACTCGATGCATACATTTCAGAATTTCAGTGATTGTCAGTAATGGTTTCAGATGTGTTTGAGAAGAGGTTGATTTCGTAGTTCATAGAGGGTTTGTCAAAACCTCTCAGGGGTTGGGTCAAAGCTTTTGATCCACCATCCTTGCAGGATGCTATTAAGCGTGCAAGGAATATGGAGCTATCTACAGCACAAGCCAGGTTTCCTAGTAAGTTCCCACAGAGACTCTTTTTGCGGGGTTTGCCGCAAAAGGACAAGAAGTCAGAATATACTAGACCAACGGGTGTGATGTCTAGGCCAGCTGGTGGTGCACCTCATGATTCGAGACATGAGTTGAGACAAAAGAGGCTTTGTTTTGACTATCGCGAGCCTTGGACACCCGGACATAGTGTAGAAGTGGAGGCAAGGCCCATTGGATTGAGGTCTTTGAGGAACCTACTGATGATGAGTTGGAGGAGACACGAGTTCTTGATGAGCAGCGTGAGCCAATGGATGGGGAGATGGACACAGATGGGCACCAGGATGATTTGGCCCAGATGGATGGTGTGATTGCAACCCTCACTACCACTCCTCATTTTAACGCCTTTAGAGTAAAAGGCATCATGCAAGGACAACGGGTTGTGTTGATTGATAGTGAGGCTACCCACAACTTCATTGATTCGTCCTATACGAAGAAGTGGGGCTTGCAAGTTGAAGAGCATTATGGTATCCGACTGCGGACAACGAGTGGCACAATGTTGGGTTGTGTTAATCGTGTCCCACGGTTGAGTATGACCTTGGGCAATTACACCCTTACTGATGACATTTATGTGGTTGACATCAAAGATACTAATGTTGTGTTGGGCGTTCAGTGGTTGCATTCTATAAGTCATTATGTCATGGGCTTTAAGAATATGCAGTTGAGTTTCACAATAGGTGATTGGAAGGTGGTATTACGGGGCTTATCTTCAAATGCTCCTAGAGTTATTTCAGCTAGGAGGATGGAGAAAAAATTTCAGCATTCAAAGGCTGAGTGGGCAGTACAGTGTTTCATTTCAGATAAGTCTACCAATACAAGATAACATGGATATCATGTTGACATACAGGGCTTGCTGGACAAGCATACTGTGGTATTTCTAGATCTACCACATGGACTACCTCCAAATCGTGGATTTGAGCATGTTATTGAGCTTGTGGATAGCAAGCCAATTGTTATTGACCCCTACGGTCATCCTAAATGATTCAAGGATGAGATTGAGAAGACTATTCGGGAGTTATTGGATGTAGGACATATACGGCCTAATTTTAGACCCTTCACTTTTTCTATTGTCTTGATGAAGGATGGTACTATGAGGATGTGCATTGATTATCATGCACTAAATAAGAAGACCATCAAGAACAAGTATCCTATTCCGCGTATTGACATCAAGAACAAGTATCCTATTCCACGTATTGATGAGTTGATGGATGAGCTACATGGAGCAATCTATTTCTCCAAGATAGATCTTCATTCAGGATACCATTAGATTCGAGTCTGAGAGCAAGATGTGCACAAAACAACTTTCAAATGCCACTATGGACATTTCGAGTATTTGGCGATGCCCTTTGGGTTATCGAATGCTCCAACTACTTTTTCAGTCTTGCATGAACCATGTATTCAACAAGTAGTTGCGGAAAGTTGTGTTGGTTTTCTTTGATGACATCTTAGTATACAGCAGGACATGTGAGGAGCATATTTGGCATCTTAATGAGGTGTTAAGCATCTTAGCAGCTAACTCCTTTTTTGTGAAAGCCTCTAAGTGTGAGTTCAATATGACCGAGCTATTGTATTTGGGATATGTCATCGGAAATGGTGGAGTGAAGGCACATAAGGAGAAGATTCAAGCTATACTTGATTGGCCACCACCAAAGAACGTATCCCAATTGAGGGGCTTCATTGGTCTATGCACATACTATAGACGTTTTGTGAAGGGGTTTTCATCATTAACCGCTCCTTTGACAGATTTGACCAAGAAGGATGCCTTTGCTTGGATAGTTGAGACTCAAAGAATCACGGATCATCTTAAGAAGGTAATGAGTACTTGTCCTATTTTATCTTTACTAGATTTCTCTAAACCTTTTATGCTTGCATGTGATACATCCGGTATTGGTATTGGGGCTATTTTGAATCTTTGTTGCAAGACAAGCATCCAATTGCTTATGAGAGCCAAAACTTGAATGAGGTTTAAATGAGGTTCTCCATATATGACAAGGTAATGTTGGCAATCATGCATGCACTTGAAAAGTTTCGTCAATATCTTGTGGGCAGCAAGTTTATAGTGAGGACTGATCATAATAGCCTCAAGTATTTCAAGGAGCAAAAAGGATTAAATGAGAGCTAAGTTACCGATTCACTCAAGTCAAAGGGCAGGTACATTTCCGGTTCGGCCCAAGTCCAAGGACTGTGGGTACTATTGTGACCTTTTCACACATCACCCCATTCAAAATGGGGACCCCCCTAATTTTTGTCCCATTCGGGTCTTTTGGCTTTGGTTGTGGGTGGTTTTGCGGCTGTCTCTCTTTGCTCCTTTTGTCTTTCCGGGGATGTACCTATCTTTCGGCCTAATTTGGAGTGTTGGCTAAGTCTAGAGTGCATTTTTATCAGATTAGGGTTTTCATTCTTCAGGCTAGTTTGGGGTTAAAATTGAGTTGGCAAATTGAAACCTGAGCTTTGCATTGCAGCCAGGAAGCTTCAAGCAGTTTCCCATTAAATTTTCACTGAATTCCGACAACTTACTATTTTTAGTAAGTACTCAATTTGGGACCCTTTTCTCAGGACTTTCGAAACTTTGACTACTACACCACATTTAGAGCACTTTGAGTTGCTTGCCTGCAAATTTTGAGCGAAATCAGACAACTTTCTATTTTTAGTAAATCCCCTATTTGAGGCTCTTCTGCTAGGGTTCTTGGAAAACTGATTGTTGCATTAGATTCAGGACCCTTGAAAGTACTTTGCAAAATTTGAGCAAATTTGAGCAAATTCTAAAAACTTTCTATTCTTAGCAGTTTTGGCTTCGGGAGCAATTTCTAGGATTTGCATGTATGATTTTTCAATGCATGTCAGGATACTCCTTCTGGGATTTTCGAGAGCTTCGTGATGGTATAACATGCAAGTCAAGGTGATGACTTTCTATTTTTAGCAGGTACCCTGCATGCAGACCAGTTTTCTGGGTTTTTTGAGATCTCTTGGGCAATATGACATACAAACCAAGTTTGGCAACCAGTTGATCACTTTTTCAGGCACTTCCTATTTTTAGCAGGTTCACTCCAACAATCCCAGATCTTTAGTTTCAAGAGCAGAGTAGTTCAGAACAAAAACGGAGTTGAAAGGAAGTCAATAGAGGCACATGCAAATGAAATTAGGGTTTCCAGCTTTGGTGCCTAAAATGAGGGGCAAAACACGAGAATCTCTAAAAACTGATGTATCCCATTGCGATCAACATCTTTCAAGGAATCTACTGGTAAAATTTGAGCGTAATCTGCATACTTACTATTTATAGTAAGTCACGTCTAGAATAGGACTAAAAATAGCAGGTGAGCACAAAAGGCAGGTCTGAACAGAGCATTCATGCCATGAGGGTTAGGGTGAACGAATTTCAAGTTTGGAAAGGTTGAGGAATCAATGAAAAACACAATGGCTTCAAAAGTTACTAAAACTAGAAAGTGAGGGCAAGCCAGTCAAAATTGGCTAAGTATTCAAGAGTCACCCTTAGAGGTTTCCTTAACACTCCAGATGCAAAAAAAAGCTTAAGTCATGAGAATGGAAGCACCACCTCTCAAATGCGCCCAAGATGAGTAGGTTGGGTAAGAAAAATTCTAGGTCATGAAAATGGAAGCACCACCTCTGAAATGTGCCCAACGAAGGAGTTGGATGGAAAAAAAATTCTAAGTCATGAAAATGGAAGCACCACCTCTCAAATGCGCCCAAGGGAGGGTAAGTTGAAATGAATTTTGCTAAGGCATTGAGAAATGGCAGGAGCCCCCCTCTCAATGCGCCCAAGATACCAAGGTAGTATGCTAGGTGAAAATTTTGCTAGGGCATTGAAAATGGAAGCAAGACACCTCAAATGCGCCCATCATGGAGAAGTTGAGAAAAATTGTCTAAGGAGTGAAGTGAAACCAAAGCTAGAAGGGTGGAATGCGCCCAAGGATGGAAGTAAGATATAGAAAATCCTCTAAGGCAAAGGAAAATGGAAGAGGGCCCCTCTAAGTGCGCCCAAGCTCCAAGAAGATGTGAAAATTTCCTAAGGCTAGGGAAAATAAGATGACACCCCTCAATATGCGCCCAAAGGAGAAACTAGAGCAAGAAATTTTCTAAGGCATGGAGGATGAAAGCATAAGGGTCTAAATGCGCCCAAAGTGGAATGGATGGAGCTGAAAAGCATTCTAAGGCTTGATCTCAAAGCAACACCCCCCATATGCGCCCAAGGTGAACAAGATGAGTAAGCTGAATGAAAATATGCCCAAGGCATAGAAAAATGAAAGAAGACCTCCATATGCGCCCTTGAAGAAGATGCAAGAATTGTCTAAGGCAATGAAAATGAAACTACAACCCCTAAAATGTGCCCAAGGGGGAATGGATGAAGATATGAAAATTTTCTAAGGCAAGTAATGAAGCAAGAGCCTTCATATGCGCCCTCAAGATGAAGCAAAACTCAAACATCAAGCTCCTAAGAGAAGATGGACAAGATAGATGAATGAAATTGCTAAGGCAAGAAGATGAAAACATCAAGATGATATGCGCCCTACCACACAGATGTTAAATGCGCCCGTGATGAAAAGTTATGAATCCAGAGATCAATCAAACCTTGGAAATCAAAGCATGGAAATTAGGTAAGTGAAGTGGATTTATACTAGAAGTGTTTTGATGCTCTTCTTTTTGTTTGTTTTGCAAGGTGAACACCGGGGCCAAAGCATGATGACTTGGGCTGAGGGAGCAAGTACTCCGAGACAACATTACAACCTTAGAAGGAGAAAAGTTACATGTTCGAAACTCATCCATGATGTCTCATTTGCGCCCAAACCATGAAGAAGAGATGTTGGAAGAAACGGCAAGTGTTGGAATTTCTCCACGATGATCAAATATGCGCCCAACTCAGGGAGGCAGGTGGCAAGGAAGAAATGGTCGAATCCAAGACAAGAAAATCCTTCAAGATCAAGATAGAGGAAAAGATGAAGGCCCAAGCATTAAAGATCATCCTCAGGCATTAAAAGGTCCTCAAGGCTAAGGAGGAGGAATGAGCAAAAGGCTTCAATGTTAAAGAGTGATAGCAGGATGGACTAAAGAACAAAGTAGAGGAATTCTTCTTAAGTGTAAAGTCCTTCAATGACCCAGAAAAATGTTCTCCAGCATACTTCGCACAACCCAAGATGCAATAGCAGCAAGGGGGAAAATCATCATCAAACAGGAGAAAGAAGTCGCCATCTTGGAGTTTTAGATTGAGGACGTGCCTGCCATTTCAGTACAGAAGGTCAAAGCAGTGTTGACCAAATTCATCCAATTTGCAATCAAGGAGAAGAACAATGGGAATACGTTTCTGGATAAGAATCTTCTAGATGATAGTGGGCATTAAATGCTCATAGTGATCAAAGGGAGAGAGGGGGCATTATGTGCTCATTTATTATCCCACTCCACTTTCTGGCAGTTTTTAGGGAAGAATCTTGACTAGGGCTTAAGTGGCTCAATCTGAGTTGTCCATTGGATTTGGCCAACTATAAAAGGGGCATCCCCCCTCATTTGTACATCATTAGAAGATAGGAACACAGGAGATAGAGCATAGAGAGATAGCATAGCATAGATTGATAGATTGATAGCATAGCATAGATTGAAGAGGAAGGAAAGTTTTCAAATTGAATACTTTGTAAGAAGTTGTTGTGAACAGTCCTATAATAAAAAGAGTTATCATTGCTTATGGTTTCATCTTTTGTTGTGGGTAGCTAGCGAGACTTCTTCATCCTTCCAATTCTAATAGAATCTTAAAGTAGAACATAGAATAGAATAGATTTCATTTCATGCAAGTAGATAGTTGTGGAATGTGGTGGTTAATTTGAGCAAGCTTCGCTAATCCATACCACTAGTGGGCTCACTGATGGTGGGTTCGCCTTGTGTGGTCAACTAGAATTGTTTGGACCTAACTTTGATTATGGTTTACATGTTGGCATGCGACGTTGTGATGGTGTCTTCATATTGAATCGTGATCTAAATACCTCTAGTTACTCCTTTGAAGATTGCACCGGTTTTGCGGAAGCTGTCCAAGGTGAGGCAAAGCAGAGCTTGGTTGAAGTTTGCAAGAGTTGATCTCCACATCTCGCGCCTAGGATAGATCATAGCATTTTAATCCCTATAGCCATTCAAATTCAGTATTTTCTGGTTAGTTTAGGAAATTTGTGCTTCATTGATAAATCTTTCGAATCTTGTGAAAACCCCTTTCTCTTTAATCTTCGGTTGAACAATTACATAAGTCCCCCTTGAGATACCAACAAATCACATCAAGCCAACTGAGACTACGTCCACTGCATAAAGGAACCTTGGAGTGGAATGCATGATCTTTCTCACAATCTTAGCATGCAAGAGATTTTGATCAAGAGACGATAGAGTAACCGTTGGGAACTTTATTCTATGTTGGTGCGGTCATAAAACACCCGTCAACAGAATTGGCGCTAGAAGGAGGGTCGAACGAGGAAAGAACACATTGCTCCGGTCATCACTCATTTTATGCTTGCCTCTCCTCCTAGCACGTCAACAGAATTGGCACTAGAAGGAGGGTTGAACGAGGAAATAACACATTGCTCTGGTCATCACTCATTTTATGCTTGCCTCTCCTCCTAGCACTTCAACAGAATTGGCACTAGAAGGAGAGTTGAGCATTGAATTGTTCTAGAAGCTATGCAGCGGCGGAACATTTGATTGTTTCTGAGAATGTGAATGTCGAACAAGATTTGCCTTCGAACAGTAAAAATAGTTATTCCTCAATGGATGGGCAGTAGTCACAAATTTCTTATGACCATGAAGGTCGTCAAGTTGATCTTCCCATGCTACATCGAGTTTTGAATGCGCAGTTGTTTCCAAGAAGTTTATCTGACTTTGCAGCGAGAGATGGATGCAGAATTCATGGTACCACTTGGCACAATGAATTAAATTGTGTGACATTCTTGTCAAGGGTACATTTGGTTTCGCAACAAAAAAATTTCTTTCAAGATATTTTCAAACCAGTGGTGCCAGCAAACCCTGAATCAAAAAATCCAAGTCTTGGTGAATTCTTCGAGAGATACAAAGAAATGAGCAAGAAGCAGTTGAGCATTGAAAAGTTGCCCACGGAACACATCTTGTTGGCTGGCTAGTGTAGAATTCACAATGCAAGGCATTTGGAATTCACTTGTCAATTATGCAAGGAGGCCATTAGCCAAGTGTAGCATCAGTTAGGATTGTTGGAACAACCTGGTATATGCAGTGCAGAATTTTCAAAAGATTGCAAAGAAGCACACATTCGGCCAGCATACCCTGCACCAAAGAAGGAATGCCTAGACGACAAAATGTGGAGGATGCATCTCATAGCTATGAAGGGCGAAACTTATCCGAAGAAGCATAGCACCACATCATGTGACAATCAAAGGAGTGAGTTTCAAGAAGATAGCACAATTGAGCCAAAAGAAATTGCAGTTGAAAACGAAATTCTGAAGATTAAACCAAAGGAAGAAGGCGTTGAAATGAAGGAAACAATGGAAGATGTTCGGGAGAATGAAGAAATTGTGGGCAATGATCAAGGTTCGGAAAACTGTCACGAAGACCTATCGCTTGATGCTTCGTCAATCCAAGAAAAAGAGGAAATCCTTGCTAAGCATTCATCCACACCACAAAGAGAAGATCCAAATGAAGAGCTACAAGCCATTATAAGAAAAGAAATTTCAAGTACCCTTGGAGAAAATGATCAAAAAGATGGGCAAACTAATGGGCAGGTCGTGACATTAAAAGAAGTGTATGAAGAACAATCATCATATTCCAAATGCCCTGCCTCCCGCCCACAAACAAAACAATTTGAAGGGGCGCTACCCCTTATATTTGAAAACCAGCTTATTAAGGAATCCTTAAATTTTAAGGACACACTTACAGATGTGCATAAGGATGCTTGGTTTATTCAACATGACGATACGGACATAAAAGAGTTGTTCCAGGGTTTCAAGGTTGAATCAGAACTTCACGAGCATGATGTTGGTGCAAGCAGAGTACTATATCACTAACTGCAACCTCCTAAAGATGAATGGATAAAAGAAGAATGTCAACTTGAAGGAAAAATACCACCTGATGAAGCAAAGAGTAATGAACAATTCAAAGGGGCATTGAGTCTACTTCCAAGAAGGTCTCAAGATGAATCAGCAAGTAAAATCTTGCATGTCATAGATGCAAATGGAACCACACGTCACCAATGGAGACTTCCAGAGGATGTTTGGAATCTCTCTTCACACAGTAGGTCGGTGCACAACAATCAACAGTCTCCAGTCAAGCATGAAAAACACCAGGTTGTCTCTTCCCTTGCTCTTGATTTTGAAGGTTATGAATTTGATTATGGAGGTCTAGGAAAGACAACTTGCTTGTGGATTAATCGTGGTCTAAATGAGTTGCCTCAATTGCTAATCTTTCCAGAAATTTTGCTTGAGTTTGAGATTTGTATTGTGAAAGATTACTTTTCTGAGTTCAAAGACAAATTTGCTAGGCTCCGCACTATCACTACTACTGTGTTGCTACTGAATGTCCTAAGAAATCATGCTAGGAGTTGTATATATTTTTGTCCTCCGAGTCTTGTCCGTTCGAAATTTTTGTCCTATTAGAGTAGGTTTTCCTTTTTGTTTTTGCTTAGCTTAGTCCGCTTTGCTTTCCTTAGTTTAGTTCTCTTTAGTTTAGTTGTTGCTTAGTTTAGTTGAGAATAAAGGGGATCCCATTGGTGAGAGGGGTGTTGTGTTGTTTTCGGCACGCTCCGGCACAATGTTAGTCCATCTCTTGGATAATCATTTAGGAAGTGCTTTAGAATCCGAGGTTGTTCTTTCAAGTTTTATCATTTGGTTAGGATTTGTACTTGATTCGGAAGGGAATCATCTATTACGTCTTGACACCAAGTCTCACGATTACTATATTTTACACACATAATTAATTGCCCTAAGTCATTGAGGTTTCTTAGGAGAAGTCGTGGCAAGCGAAAAATCTTAAATCCTACTTAATCACCCCTGTAATTCTCAAACCCAATTAAGCTTCACTGCTTACCAGCCAATTGTGGAATTGACGGAAAATTAGTATGAAAAAAAAACGATAAAATGTGCTAAAAATAAATATCTGAAAAGGAGCAATAAAAGAAATATCAAAGTATTTGGCTTTGGGAATTTGCGAATAACTCCATCGGGGCTATGGACGCCTCGCTGACAATGGAGTAATATTCGTGAGAATTACAAGATGCTTTTGAAGTTAGGATCATTATGTACCTCGTCACGACGGATTCTAGGAGCTTCAATGGTCTTTTGAGCTGGAATAAATACATATGCACACACTTGTAATCAAAAGATGAGGTGCCTTGATCCAATTTAGGATTCCTCTTCCCTTTTAAGTATGTCCCCTAGTCAATTGATAGGTTGGAAAGAATTATACAAAGGTTCTAAGTATGGAATGGGTTTTGTCTTTGAAATGTTCAGGAACATTTATTCGAAGTGGCGCTAGATGTTGTGACCTTTTCACACATCACCCCATTCAAAATGAGGACCCCTTAATTTTTGTCCCATTCGGGTCTTTTGGCTTTGGTTGTGGGTGGTTTTGCGGCTGTCTCTCTTTGCTCCTTTTGTCTTTCTGGGGATGTACCTATCTTTTTTCCTAATTTGGAGTGTTGGCTTAGTCTGGAGTGCATTTTTATCAGATTAGGGTTTTCATTCTTCGGGCTAGTTTGGGGTTAAAATTGAGTTGGCAAATTGAAACCTGAGCTTTGCATTGCAGCTAGGAGCCTTCAGGTAGGTTCCCATTAAATTTTCACTGAATTCCAACAACTTACTATTTTTAGTAAGTACTCAATTTGGGACCTTTTTCTCAAGACTTTTGAAATTATGACTGCTACACCACATTTAGAGCACTTTGAGCTGCTTGCCTGCAAATTTTGAGCGAAATCGGACAACTTTCTATTTTTAGTAAGTCCCCTATTTGAGGCTCTTCTACTAGGGTTCTTGAAAAATTGATTGCTGCATTAGATTCAAGACCCTTCAAAGTGCTTGCAAAATTTGAGCAAATTCTAACAACTTTCTATTTTTAGCAGTTCTAGCTTCGGGAGCAATTTTTAGGATTTGCATGTATGATTTTTCAATGCATGTCAGGATACTCTTTCTGGGATTTTCGAGAGCTTCACGATGGTATAACATGCAAGTCAAGGTGATGACTTTCTATTTTTAAGTACCCTGCATGCAGACCAATTTTCTGGGTTTTTCTGGGTTTTTTGAGATCTCTCGGGCAATATGACATGCAACCAAGTTCGGCAACCAGTTGATCACTTTTTCAGGCACTTACTATTTTTAACAGGTTCACTCCAACAGTCCCAGATCTTCAGTTTCAGGAGTAGAGCAGTTAAGAACAGAAATGGAGTTGAACGGAAGTCAATAGAGGCACATGCAAATGAAATTAGGGTTTCCAGCTTTGGTGCCTAAAATGAGCAGTAAAACACGAGAATCTTTGAAAACCGATGTATCCCATTGCGATCATCTTTCAAGGAATCTACTGGTAAACTTTGAGCGTAATCTGCATACTTACTATTTATAGTAAGTCACTTCCAGAACAGGACTAAAAATAGTAGTTGAGCACGAAAGGCAAGTGTGAACAGGTCAGTCATGCCATGAGGGTCAGGGTGAACGAGTTTCAAGTTTGGAAAGGTTGAGGAATCAATGAAAAACACAATGGCTTCAAAAGTTACTAAAAATAGAAAGTGAGGGCAAGCCAGTCAAAATTGGCTAAGTATTCAAGAGTCACCCTTAGAGGTTTCCTTAACACTCCAAATGCAAAAAATGCCTAAGTCATGAGAATGGAAGCACCACCTCTCAAATGCGCCCAAGATGAGTAGGTTGGGTAAGAAAACTTCTAAGTCATGAAAATGGAAGCACCACCTCTCAAATGCGCCCAACGAAGGAGTTGGATGGAAAAAAAATTCTAAGTCATGAAAATGGAAGCACCACCTCTCAAATGCGCCCAAGGGAGGGTAAGTTGAAATGAATTTTGCTAAGGCATTGAGAAATGGCAGGAGCCCCCCTCTCAATGCGCCCAAGATACCAAGGTAGTATGCTAGGTGAAAATTTTGCTAGGGCATTGAAAATGGAAGCAAGACACCTCAAATGCGCCCATCATGGAGAAGTTGAGAAAAATTGTCTAAGGAGTGAAGTGAAACCAAAGCTAGAAGGGTGGAATGCGCCCAAGGATGGAAGTAAGATATAGAAAATCCTCTAAGGCAAAGGAAAATGGAAGAGGGTCCCTCTAAATGCGCCCAAGCTCCAAGAAGATGTGAAAATTTCCTAAGGCTAGGGAAAATAAGATGACACCCCTCAATATGCGCCCAAAGGAGAAACTAGAGCAAGAAATTTTCTAAGGCATGGAGGATGAAAGAATAAGGGTCTAAATGTGCCCAAAGTGGAATGGATGGAGCTGAAAAGCATTCTAAGGCTTGAACTCAAAGCAACACCCCCCATATGCGCCCAAGGTGAACAAGATGAGTAAGTTGAATGAAAATATGCCTAAGGCATAGAAAAATGAAAGACCTCCATATGCGCCCTTGAAGAAGATGCAAGAATTGTCTAAGGCAATGAAAATGAAACTACAACCCTTAAAATGTGCCCAAGGGGGAATGGATGAAGATATGAAAATTTTCTAAGGCAGGTAATGAAGCAAGAGCCTTCATATGCGCCCTCAAGATGAAGCGAAACTCAAACATCAAGCCCCTAAGAGAAGATGGACAAAATAGGTGAATGAAATTGCTAAGGCAAGAAGATGAAAACATCAAGATGATATGCGGCCTAGCACACAGATGATGCGCCCGTGATGAAAAGTTATGAATCCAGAGATCAATCAAACCTTGGAAATCGAAGCATGGAAATTAGGTAAGTGAAGTGGATTTATACTAGAAGTGTTTTGATGCTCTTCTTTTTGTTTGTTTTGCAGGGTGAAACCGAGGCCAAAGCATGATGACTTGGGGTGAGGGAGCAAGTACTCTGGGACAACATTACAACCTTAGAAGGAGAAAAGTTACATGTTCGAAACTCCTCCATGATGTCTCATTTGCGCCCAAACCATGAAGAAGAGATGTTGGAAGAAACGGCTAAGTTGGAATTTCTCCATGATGATCCAAATATGCGCCCAACTTAGGGAGGCAGGTGGAAAGGAAGAAATGGTCGAATCCAAGACAAGAAAATCCTTCAAGATCAGGATAGAGGAAAAGATGAAAGCCCAAGCGTTAAAGATAATCCTCAAGCATTAAAAGGTCCTCAAGGCTAAGGAGGAGGAATGAGCAAAAGGCTTCAATGTTAAAGAGTGACAGCGGGATGGACTAAAGAACAAAGTAGAGGAATTCTTCTTAAGTGTGAAGTCCTTCAATGACCTAGAAAAATGTTCTCCAGCATACTTCGCACAACCCAAGATGCAATAGCAGCAAGGGGGAAAATCATCATCAAACAGGAGAAAGAAGTCGCCATCTTGGAGTTTTAGATTGAGGACGTGCCTGCCATTTCAATACAGAAGGTCAAAGCAATGTTGACCATATTCATCCAATTTGTAGTCAAGGAGAAGAACAATGGGAATGTGTTTCTGAATAAGAATCTTCTAGATGATAGTGGGCATTAAATGCTCATAGTGGTCAAAGGGAGAGAGGGGGCATTTTGTGCTCATTTATTACGCCACTCCACTTTCTGGAGTTTTTAGGGAAGAATCTTGACTAGGGCTTAAGTGGCTAAATCTGAGCTCTTCATTGTAATTCAATCTGAGCCATCCATTGGATTTGGCCAACTATAAAAGGGGCATTCCCCCTCATTTGTACATCATTAGAAGATAGGAACACAGGAGATAGAGCATAGAGAGATAGCATAGCATAGATTGATAGATTGATAGCATAGCATAGATTGAAGAGGAAGGAAAGTTTTCAAATTGAATGCTTTGTAAAAAGTTGTTGTGAACACTCCTATAATAAAAAGAGTTATCATTGCTTATGGTTTCATCTTTTGTTGTGGGTAGCTAGCGAGACTTCTTCGTCCTTCCAATTCTGATAGAATCTTAAAGTAGAACATAGAATAGAATAGATTTCATTTCATGCAAGTAGATAGTTGTGGAATGTGGTGGTTAATTTGAGCAAGCTTCGCTAATCCATACCACTAGTGGGCTCACTCATGGTGGGTTCGCCTTGTGTGGTCAACTAGAATTGTTTGGACCTAACTTTGATTATGGTTTACATGTTGGCATGCGACGTTGTGATGGTGTCTTCATATTGAATCGTGATCTGAATACCTCTAGTTACTCCTTTGAAGATTGCACCGATTTTGCGGAAGCTGTCCAAGGTGAGGCAAACCAGAGCTTGGTTGAAGTTTGCAAGAGTTGATCTCCACATCTCGCGCCTAGGATAGATCATAGCATTTTAATCCCTGCAGCCATTCAAATTCAGTATTTTCTGGTTAGTTTAGGAAACCCGTGCTTCATTGATAAATCTTTCAAATCTTGTGAAAACCCCTTTCTCTTTAATCTTCAGTTGAACAATTACATAAGTTCCCCTTGAGATACCAACAAATCACATCAAGCCAACTGAGACTACAACCACTGCATAAAGGAACCTTGGAGTGGAATGCAGGATCTTTCTCGCAATCTTAGCATGCAAGAGATTTTGATCAAGAGACGATAGAGTAACCATTGGGAACTTTATTCTGTGTTGGTGCGGTCATAAAACACCCGTCAATAGGTCCAAACAAGGTCCAGCCCAAAGTTTGTGGACCGGACCCATAACGAACCTAGTTTGAACCCGAGAATAAACACACCCAGTCGCGACTTTTCACTCCTTTTTTGCAAATTTTTTTTACTTGCTTTTTGACTTTTAAACATTAAAATATTTCTCCAACCCTAATTCATGCCTCCTAACACATCAAATAGGAAAAAACATACTCATTTATCAATTTGTGAATCAAAAACAAGATTTTTTGCCTCCATTGCTGAACTTTTTTTCTTTCTTGCACAAGCACAAATAGAGTTAAAGATTGATAGTTGTTCATTCAAAGTTGGTTTTTGTGTTATTCCTAAGCACTTGTAAGTGTTCGTTTGTTGCCAAGTAGATCGTAGAGGAAGATTTCTTCAAAAGAGGAAGGTTTTTTGAAGTTTTTGGCTTTTTTTTTTTACAAATGAACTCTTTTGTTTTGTTTTTAAGTTTTTGTTTTGTTTTCATTCTTCTAGGTGTCTACAACACATATTCAATTTTTTGAAATGAATTAAGTTATTTAGTTTCAATACTTTGAAATTTTGAATAAATGGAATGTGTTGTGCTTTAGGTATTACAATGGCCACCGGTTCTAGCTCCTCAAACCAATCTCATTTCAAAACAGACCCAAACTCTCCCTTTTAGAAATATGTTGAAACGGTTCAACAACTTCCAAGTGGTGGAGGATATGTTTGGATTTGTAATCATTGCAAAGTTAGATATTCAAGCTCATTCAGTCAAGTGAAAGGGCACTTGTGCAAGATCCCTAGACTAGGCATCAAAGCTTGTCCAGGTGCAGATAAAAAAGGCATTCAAGAAGCCCAAATAATGGCATATATTGATGAGCAACAAAGAGCAAACCAAGCACAAGATCATAATAAATCAAGTCATCCTTTGATAAAGAAAGGATCTCGAGGGATGGAGCCCCATACACCGCCTTCTCATTTTCCACCTACAAAGAGCCATCCATTTATGTTTGTACCTCAAGAGCAAACCATGCCCTCTACAAACAAAAGATCAAAGGGACCGTTGGAAACTTCATTTCAGAATGAGGCTAGAGAGAATGTCGATCAAGACGTAGCGAGATGTGTCTATGCCAACGGATTGGCATTCAACGTTGTCCACTCACCATATTAGCAAAAAATGGTGAAATCTATTAATGAGGCTCCAAAGGGGTATAAGGGCCCAAGTTTTAAGAAGGTGTGTTGCACCTTATTAGATAAAGAGGTGAAATATGTAGAGGACTCTTTGAAGCCTATAAGGGATTCGTGGATCGAAACAAGGGTGACCGTCGTTTTTGATGGATGTAAAGATGCAAAAAATCGCCCATTGATCAATGTTATTGCAGTGTCCCGTAAAGGGGCAATGTTTTTGAGAGAAGTGAATTGTGAAGGAGAGGTGAAAGATGGTGCATATTATTGCTAACATCCTTTGTCAAGCTATTGAAGAAATGGGTCATTAAAATGTTGTGCAAGTTGTAAGTTTGTAACTGACGATGCAAAAAATTGTAGGGCTGTTGGGTTATTGGTTGAGGAGAGGTATTCACACATTTTTTGGACACCTTGTGTTGTCCACTCCCTTGACCTAATGCTACAAAAAATTGGAACCAAAATTGAGTGGATCAAACAAGTGTATGCTGAGGCCGAAGACATCCAAATGTTTGGCACCAACCATCATATGTCACAAGGCATATTTAGATCCTTCTCAGAATTGGAGCTATTAAAGGTAAGTTAAATAATACATGTTTCACTTTAGTAATATCACTTTAGTAATATTTTTAATTTTAAACTTAAAATTTTGTAAACTAAAATTTTGTTTAATTTTGATTTTCAAACAGGTTGCTGAGACCCATTTTGCCTCCAACACAATTGTGTTGAGACAACTTGTGAAGGTTCATGAGGCACTCTCTAATATGGTCATTAGTCCTAATTGGTCCGTTTGGAGGCAATCTAGCACTGAAAGGGCAACTAAGGTTAAGCAAATGATCCTAGATGACAGTTGGTGGGATCGTGTTGAGTATCTCCTCAGTGTCACTGAGCCTATATTGAGCATGATCCGTTATACTGACATGGATAGACCTTGTTTGGGCGAAGTATATGATGGCATCGACTCAATGATTGAGAAGATGAAAACCATCATCAATGCAAAAGAGGAAGATCCTGAAGAAAAGTTCTTCAAAGAGCTACATCAAATCATTGTAGAGAGATGGAACAAAATGGCCACTCCATTGCATCTTCTTGCTTTTGTATTGAGTCCCAAATACTATAGTGCTTAACTACTTTTTGTGACATCAAGAGTTGCCCCATATAGAGATGCTGAAGTGGCTCAAGGGTACAAGGCAACACTTCGTAGACTCTTGACTGATCGTGACCGACGTGATCTAGTGAGGGCTGAGTTCATGGGTTTTGCATGCTCCAGTGATTGTGGTCTTGATGCTCTTCGAGACAAGTACAGGGTGGATGTTCATAGTTGGTAGTACTTCCATGGCCAAGAATACACGCACCTCCAACCTCTTGCAATAAAAGTTTTATCCCAAGTTTTATAGTCAAAATCTTTTATCTTTTAAATTTAACTTTTATATTTTGTAATTTTAATTTTAATTTATATTTTAATTAGTTAAATTTTGTAACTCTTAACTATTTAATTTGGTCTTAATAGGTTGCTAGTTCATCTTCTTCTAAGAGGAATTGGAGCACATACTCCTTCATCCACTCAATAAAGCACAATAGACTACATTCAAAAAAGACAGAGGACTTGGTGTATGTGCATTCAAACTTGTGCCTCATTACACACAAAGTTCCTACAAAGGAGACACAAGGAAGTGGGATATTGAGCCAGAGCATCTTGACTTGGATGCTCCCACAAGCCACTTAGCTGCACTTGATATTGACGATGACTATGAGCCTAAGGCAGCTAATGAGCATGAGAGTACTAGTATTAGTGCTAGTGGTAGTGCTTGTGTGAGTGCCACTGACGCTATTTGTGGTTCTTCTAATTTACCACATGTAGCATCTAATATGGATGTTGATGATGATATTTTTGATGACCCTTATGATTGATCAATGATCAACGATGGCTGATTGTAAACACTTGACATTATTATGTTTGAACTTTAATTTATATCATGACATTTGAGTATCACTAATATTTTATTATTTGACTATGAAAGTGGTGGTGTAATTTTGCTACGTTATTTGATTATTAATATGGTGGTGTATTTTGAACTTAACTACTGCTGCAAATATGTATATATTTTTAATTTTTATATGTGTTTGTATTAAAAGAAATTTCCCCAACCCGTGAACCGAACCCTCGAACCCGAACCCGAACCCAAACCCAAACCGATAACTTAGAATGAGAGACAACAATGTTGGGTAAGTATGCTTCAAGGGTATGATTTTGACATTGAATTTGTCAAGGGGAAAAATAATGTTGTTGCTTATGCATTATCTAGAAACCCTTCGTTTTGCTCACTTTCAGAAATTTCAGCTTCTTGGAAGGATCACATATTAGCAAAATATTCAAAAAATCAGAATGCTTGTGATATTCTAGATGATAAAATTGATCATGAAAGGTATAAAGTGTTGAATGACATCATCTATTATAAAGATAGAATCTATTTAGTACCGAAAAGTAAGCTCAAACATAAGATTCATAATGCTGTCCATAACAATCAGCTTGCTAGTCATCCAGGTTATTTGAAGACATATAGGTACATTTGTGAAAGATTCTCATGGAAAGGTATGAAAGATGATGTTCTCAAACATGTGAGGGAATGCATGGAGTGCCAAAGAAACAAGGCTGAAGTTTATTTTTCAGCAGGGCTGTTACAACCACTTCCCATTCTCAATCAAAAGTGGGAACAAATATCGATGGATTTCATTACTAGGCTGCCTAAGGTCAATGGTAAAGACTGTGTTTTTGTTGTGGTGGATAGACTCACTAATATGCTCATTTCATGCCAATGCCTTTTGAGTTTAAAGCACCACAAGTTGCTGGTCTGTTTTTTGAACAAGATTTCAGACTCCACGGTGTGCCAAAAACACTTTTTGGCAAGAGTTGATGAAGTTGGTTGGAATAGAACTCAATCATAGCACTAGTTATCATCCACAAACGGATGGTCAAACTGAAATTGTAAATAAATGGCTTAAAGGTTACTTGAGGAACTTTGTCTCGGGGCAGCAAAAAGCATGGGCAAAGTGGTTACATTTGGCAAAATTCTGTTACAACATTACATATCATATGAGCATAGGTATGACTCCTTTCAAAGCTTTTTATGGTTATGAATCTTCTACATTTGTGGATTTGGTTTTTTCTGATTCTAGAGCTCCAGAAGCTCTTGAGTGGGAAAAAAAGAATCAAGAGATCCTTAAGGCACTTAAGGATAATATTTAGATTGCACAGGAACAGCAGAAAATATATGTTGATCACCATCGGGTTGAGAGGGTTTTTTGAGGTGGGAGACATGGTATTTGTGCATCTTCAACCTTATAGACAATTTTCATTGAAGGTAAGTGGAGCAAAAAAACTAAAACCAATTTATGGGCATTTCAAGGTGACTAAACGAATTAGTGAAGTAGCATATGAATTGGAGCTGCCATCTACAAGCAAAATTCTCAATGTTTTCCATGTGTCATGCCTCAAAAAGGCTCTTAGACAGCATGTGACTCCTACAGAACTACCTCCCATGGATGAAGAAGGTAAATTGCTACCCATTCCAGAAACAATTTTGCAAGTGAGAGAGAAAAGGTTGAGGAATAAGGTAATTTCTGAATATCTCATCAAATGGAAAAACTTGCCTTTGGAGGATGCAACATGTGAAGGAGAGGAGAATCTTAAGCATCCTAGTCTACAAATGCTTGAGGACAAACATTCTTTGGGTGGGGAGGACTGTAATATCCCCAACTCTAATGATGAGGATTAACAGCATATTGGTTGTCCTTTCCTTGGATTACCCAAGAAGAATAGGACTTAGAGCATCATTGGGTAAGAGTCTTGGTTTGTTCTCAATTCTATTTTTAAGTTGTGTGCATGTCTTTTTATGCAACTTAAGTGAACTTAAGTTATTTTAAGTTGTGGGCACGTCTTTTTAGGCAACTTAAGTAACTCCAAGCCAAAAGATTTAAGTTGTCCCTTTTTTATGTACTTTAAGTGATTTTAAAAAGCATGTGATAAAAAGGCAATGGGGGCATAGGTTTTCAAGGAGCTTATTGGATCAATTTTTAGGTTTTTAATGTGGAGCTTTGGATTAAGAGGTGGTGATTCAAGGGCTGAGATTAATTCATTGCTTTGGGAGTTATTATATAACTCTCTGGGGTCTTTTAGAGCTCATTATGTTGTGAGTTTTCTGTTTATTGTTGTTGCAACTTGGCTTAAGGTCTGAAACCCTTGAGTATCCCTGGTTTCAGAAAGACATATGGGCTCCCCCTAGTTAGAAGGGTGTGTTTCGGTGGAAGAGTTTTGGTTTGTGAAACTCTAGCACATCAATTTTCAAAGCTGCAATTGTCTATCAAGTTTGGAGGCCAAATTGGAGATAAAATTCAGAGTCTAAGGTTCAGATTTGGAATAACTTCAATATGGTTTTTCATATTTCAGAACATTCTTGAGAACGGCAACAAAAAATCAGACCAAGTATTAATTTACTTTGGGAGTTGAGACCATATTTGGAAGACGGCTAGGGTTTGATCAAGTTTTGAGGTATTTTATGTTTAAATCTGCATACTCATTTCAGTTTTTCTCAAAAAAAAAGAAGAAAAATCATTGTAATGCATTTCTGAAATTTCTGAACAGTTTTAGTGGATTTTCTGCAACTTTGTCCTATTCAGAAATTCCTATAAAATCATAGAAAAATCAAAAAAATATTTTGAGCATAGACTTGAGTTTGTTGATGGGTTTCTACTTGCAAATAAAATTTCAGAATTTTTTATTGCATATTTTGGAGATATTGTTGTTTTTCTATTATCCCTATTTAGGGATATTACAGAGATGTGCCAAATGGCTCGTTTAAATATAGCATTCTGAGAGAATTTGATCCAGAGGTTTTGAACGTAGGGTTTCTCCCTTCAATTCTTCTTTCTAAGATCTTCTGATTTTTTGCCTCTCACTTTTTGCCTTTCATAAATTTAATATTTGTTCTTCCTTGAAAAGATATTTGCATCTGGTTTGCCTATAGAATTGGAAATCTCTTAAACAGATGTGTTTACACATAAAGACAAAGTTGTTAATTTTTTCTTGTGGAATCCTTCTTAAAAATTGACTGAAAATATCTAAACGTTGGTTTTGACTTTAAGCGAAAACAATTTCTCAAAATGTCAGTCTGAGTTTACATGCAACCTGTTCGTCAAAATGTCTAAATGAGTTTAAATGCGAAATGTTTGTTAAAATGTTCCTCAATTTACAATCAAGACTATCAGTCAAAACGTCTGGATATACTCAAATTTTATTATTAATCTTTGTGAAATAAGCCAAAATTTAAAGTTTTTTAATTCTCCTAGGTTTTTTCTATCGCGAGCCCAAAATAGACATGCCGAGTCAGAATCCAAAATAAGCCTGCAGGGTTCGAGCCAAATATGGATTTGCAAGTCGAAGTCTCAAAACTATCCTTCTTCTGAATTCTATTTTGTAAAAGCAATTTAGAAAAGAAAACGGAAAGATGAATGAGAACCCAAAACATACCTGCAAGCCATATCTCTCCACATTGTACCTAGCAACTGATACAGCAACATGGCTCAGATCAACTGCTACAACTCTCCCATGTGCCTCCAATAACTGACCGAGCCCAATGGCAAGTGCCCCACTCCCAGTCCCCAAATCAGCCCACACCCCCTTAGCCAATGTCCCATCTCTAAAAATAACATTCTGAGCAATATCTATCAGTTGCTCTGTCTCGGGCCTTGGAATCAACACACCCTCTTGCACAGCCAACACCAAGTCTCTCCAATGTGCACATCCCACAATGTACTGAAATGGCCTTCTCTTCTCAACTCTTTCCCTCCACAATGCATACAAGTCTTCAATGCTTGTTCTCAGAGCCAAATCAGCAGGCAATTCAATCTCCCTTGCTAAATTTGTAGAGTACCCATCTACTGCATCTTCCAAAAGCCATTCAATCTCCCTCAATAAGTCTTTCGACTCAGGGCCCCCATCTGTTTCTAGAAATCTTGACCCAACTGACTTTGCCAATTCTTGAGCCCATTTTCTCCACTCTTTGAGGTCATGTGAGTATGTAGAGAAGATGGGTTTTCTTTCAAACAAGGGAACTTGAAGTTTAATTGACTTTTCCTGATTCTGGCCCAGAGCTAGGCCGGTTTGGGCTTTTGGTGAAGGGAGGAGTGTTTTGGCCGAAAGGCTTGAAAATCTCCTATGCGAGCAATGAATGTGCCTGTTCTTGTGGATTCTTAGAGGTAAATATAAACTCAGGCATAACCCTATTTCCGAGATGGTCCTGTGTTTGAAGAAGGATGCCATGCAAACAATCCTGTTCTTCCTGTCTCGTGAAATTATATCTAGGCGTTTAAATATTTGTTTAGGAAATGATGCGTCCAAACTATGCAAAAACTGGAGACTATTTACCTAGTTAAGGTGATTATGGAGTTCATAGCATTGCAATATGAAGATTAATTTTCAATTGGATATATGAGTTCCTGCCGCAATGGATCCATCGAATGGATGCATATATTCGCATGTATTCAATTAATTACAAACTTAAATTATTGATGATACTTAATATAGGTACGAGTTACTCTCCCTCCAAAAATGCATGTCTTAGACATGATAACATTATGTCCCATCCCTCCACATGATGGCATGATGACGAGAGAAGATGGAAGGGGTAAGATAGATGGACGTTTAGTCTCGTGTTGTTATCGACTACCTTCACGTGGCCTCATATGTTGGGAGTTTCAAAATAGGATGGAAGATTGGCGTGGTCATTGTTGGTTCTGAAATCTGTATATCTTTGAACCCTATAGATGTGCCATATCTTATGCTCAGATTCAAAGAGAGGCTTGGCCAATGAACAGGAGAGTAATACCACACTTTTCTCCTCTACACTTCAGGCTCTGCAAAAACCTAGGTGGGTCTCCCTATATGGTGTTGAATATGGATATGAAATAAAGGTTTCATTACAACACCTAGCAAATAAACTTCATACTAATAACAAGGGTTTATATGTTTGCAAAATGGACGACACTATCCTTGTTGTCTTTGAAACCTAAGTATGAAGTATGCAAATAATTAAAAATAAATATTGCATAAAGTAAATATTGGTTTTATATTTGAAAAGTGTTTCTAAAATTGAAGGAAAACCATTCAAAATAAACTAGTGCATATCCATGGCTACAGAGTCACATGCATGTACACATCCTTCACCACATTCTAAACATATATTGATGATCATTCAGCCATCAACACCTTATGTTAATGAGACCAACCAATGACTAACAATGTAACTTCTACTTAACAATCCAACCTGTGACAACAATATTCTCATTATTTTCATTGAAAGAATTTGCATTGCTCCTTGAGCAAACACTAACCATGAAATTAATTTTAATGCAACATATATGCATGGAAATCTTTACAATACTTGATTGTATTACTGAAAGAAACATTTCATTATAAAATGGCTCAAACAAGATACTGTAAGAGAGGGGGACCACTGCGTGCAAGACCCCAGGTCATGGAGGGTCAAGATGCGAGAGGCTACCCTAACTTACCTCAGCTAAGTGAAATGTTTAAGGTATGAGGATGAGAATGATGAGGATTTTTAGGTCCTATGATCACTCTGCAATCTCGGGTTTCAATGCAAGGCTAGGCGAGTCAATTTTTAGGTCCAACTCTACGTCTCAAGGAGCTTTCTGCCTGAGGACATCAACACAAACTCTGGATAGCAGCATGGCACGCTAGCGTCTCGAAAGCACGTTGTAGTCTGTACGGTCAGACAATAGCCGAGACAAGGTTGAACACACCAAAATGACTAACAGCCTAGCTAATTAACTAAAAGGCCAAAATGATATAACTAAATAGACTAAATATTCTCTAATGTTATAAAGTAAATAGACAAGAGTGACAAGAATGAGGAGAATCTCACCAATGAACTCATTCGCCAGTTGATTATCTGAGAGCTCACACACCTACACACAACAAGAGAGAGAATGATGGGTGGCTGTATAGGGGCCTGCCTCAATCAGACCCCCATTTAGGTGTTTCCACCTCCACGAACAGCCAAAGGGAAAGAGATAAAAAAAGTAATAAATACACAAGCACTACAAAAATAGTATTATGCTACTCAACCAAGTGATAGAGGAGAGGAGAGGGAAGCTTACCACCTCCACCAAGAGCACTCAAGGCTGTTTGGGGGAGAAATGAGAGGAACTCAAGCCTCTACTGCAATGGCGTGGTCCCAAACGTGCTCTACCGAAGTGATGGAGTGTGATATTGCTGCAATAGAATGCTTGGAATGCTTGGAAGTGAGTGAAAGTGAGCTTGTGAGAGTGCAAGTATGGGAGCTTGATGTGATGTAGATTCCTTCCAACCTCTAAATGCAAGTTCAAAGACTGAATATGAAGGAATGAGGAAGAAAATGGCCATATTCAGGTTGAGTGGTCAAAGGAGGTGTTAAAACTTCACTGCCAATGGGAAGAGTAATGCCTCTATTGGCTCAGCCGTAGGAATCTTCCAGGGATGTAAGCGCCTCGCGCGGGTGTCCCCAATAGAAACGCCTCCACTAACACACAAAACAGGCACCAAGTGGACTGCCACTAGTGGGCTTAAGTAAATTTAAGCCTCTGACTTAGGTTTTCTAAAGTGTATAGAGGCAAAAAGGGGAATTGCACCTAGGGTGCAAATTCGCTCTTATACATTTTTCCCCACTTTAGCGAGCACGAGTACTGATGAGTGCTCGGTAAAGTAGATTAAGAAGAGAGTAGGGTTAGAAAAGTATACCTGAACCGTTGAGGAAGCAGTACTCGGTCTGGCGTACCCAAAGGTGCAGGAGATGTGAAGGACTTCATAGCTGCTCGGAACTATGAAGGTAGAACAAAGTGTCTTACAGGCTCGCGGACCTGCAAGGAGGTAACCCCCAAGATCTCTCACATGGAGGAAGCCCCAAGGAAGCGGACTCCGCAGAGTCAAGAAGCGGTGACATGCATACCCGCAGATAGATCATGTCAAAAGCGGTGACACGTCTACCCCCAAATAGAACGCGTCTAAAGCGGCAACACGTCTACCTACAGATAGAACGTGTCTAAAGTGTCAATACGTCTATCCACAAATAGGACACATCTAAAAGTGGCAACACATCTACCCGCAAATAGAACATGTCTAAAGCGGCAACATGTCTACCCGTAGATAGAACATGTCTAAAGTGTCGATACATCTATCCGCATATAGGATGCATCTAAAAGTGGCGACACGTCTACCCACAGATAGAACATGTCTAAAAGCGGTCAGTCACGCAGACTGAAAAAATTTCAAAGGGCTCCCTCGGTAACCCTTCAAAAGGAGAGGGGTCCACTCAAGGGACGCATTGTTTGAAAAGTAAGGTCTAGTCAAGCTACCCCCAATCTAGACGTTAAAGGGAAAATGGAACGAGTCTAGTCGAGTTGCCCCCAGGCTAGACGTGAAAAAATCCATTCGTCATAAAGGCTTTTGAAGAAAGGGTCCCTAGGGAACCCGCCGTGAAGAAGAAAGGGGGTCCGCTTAAGGGACACGCAATTCAAAAGCAACTATTTTCCTTAGAGTGATTTGTCATCAAGGAATCCTTCGAAATATGTTCACTTCATCAAGGAATTTGAAAGGAAGGCCATGCCCCCACGCAAGGGGAAGTCAAAGCAGTTCCCACTTCGAAGGAAGGTCTTCTAGTCCTTTCTTTACGAATCTGTGATGAAGGAAACATGTTCCGTTAGGGTTTCAAGTTAAAGATACAAATCTAAGGAAGATGTCATGAATATTTTCAAGAAAAGATTCATTTGGTAACGATTTCATTTTTTGAAAATTGAAGTGATAAAGAGGGGAACGTTTTCATACATTGGAGGGACAACTCAAGCAAAGAAGAGAGAAAGATAAAGAGAAAGAAAAAATAAAAAATAAAAATACATACAAAGGACACAGGGGGATCTGGTTTAGTAGGGTTAGATCTATCTGAGCTCATATAGTAATAAGTAACTACAATGCAAGGTGAAAGATCATCAATCCCCAATCAAATCAGGAAGAATGCACGAAAAACAAAGCAAAAATAAAAAATCGGGTCAACATGGAAGGGAAGCCTAAATGCCTCCAACGCTTTGCGTCATCCCCAATTTATCAAAAATAAAGCACAAACATGGAAGAATGATGGTACAAATAGAAGGTTTACAACACAAAAACCACGCATGTATCCAAGCACCAGCAAGGGTGACAAGGGTCATCCAGGCACACATAGCATGAGTATAGGGGAACACATCACTAAACACACACACACAAGATCAAGAAAAAGTGAACCTCCTCCTAACACTGATCATCCAAGAGGTTGTATGCTTCCCAATCTAGATCCTCATAAGGGGAAGGAGGATGAGCTTGCAAGGGTGGAATGTTAAGAAGAGGGGCATTCAGACCTCCTGCAACAAGGGCCTAGAAGAGGGCCCCTCGAGGTCCTCTCTGCTGAGCTCTTGTGGAGTCAAGGTCAGTGATTTTGTGAAGATTGTCGACAAGGTCAAAACTTCGTCCATAGAATTAAACATGTATCATGTGGGAGCATCATGCTTATTCTCATAGGATGGAGCAGGTTGTGCCTAAGATCCACTGCTAGGCTCACTGAATGATTCGGGAGCGGTGACAAACTCAAGGGAAGCTAGGACTGGTTCTGTCACAAGGACAGAACAAGTCATCACAGGGCCACCTTGCAAAGAAGGTGGACTCCTCTTACGTCCTTTGATGCCCGGAGGACCAACCTCCACCTCTTTCTTCGTTGAATGGGATGAACTCCCCACAGACGAAGCCAGGGGTGTAGAGGAAGAGGAGGATAGAACCGCAACGAACACAACCAAAGTGTTAACCATGTCCACGGGCTTAGGGAAGGGTTGAATATCTGGGATAGTAATCAGCAAAGGCAGCTCTGCAGAAGGAGCGATAAACACCTATACCCATTTAGGGTTAAGCGCATTTGTGCTCGCAACAGAAGCTAGGAGCAGATCAAGTTGAAGAGAAACAGTAGGAAGGGAGGAAGGAGACACAACAGGAGGTCCTGAAACCAAAGCAGTTGTTCCTTCCTCCTTATGTTGCAAGATGGCTTGCTCGGCTAGGAGAGCCTTTCACCAGCACTTGCACTCACGTGCAAGGTGGTTTCTATAGCCCTTGGAGTTCAAAGCCAGAAATTGCAAAAGACGGGAGGTTCTTGCTCGACCATAGGAACGTCCACTACGGTCATTTTAGGTGGAGGAACAAGTTCCTATACATGAGCAGGGGGAGCAGCCTAAGGAGTGACAGGAAGAGTCGACTCAAGAGCCTCGACAGCGAGCCTCTTTCCGCTCATTGTCTTGGGAGCAGGAGCAGTAGGAGGCTGCGGATCAAATTCTTTGCGAGAACCTTTCCTTCTGCCATATAAGTAGTACCATGGTCTGGGAAATTCATTAGGGAGGTCCATGATTCTAATCTTGTGTCTACACCAAGGAGGAATCACCAGACTCAACGGATAGCCACCAGGCTTGCTCATCTAATACTCTTCCCAAGAAAGAGGAGAGGATGGGGCAATCCGGAAAAAGGTCATCTTTTCTTTGCCTTTACGAGAAGGAGAGGGAGGCGTCATAGGCTTCTCCTCTTTTTTGGGGGAAGAGGGGAATGACACTACATCCTTCTCTTTGCCTTTGTAGGAAAGAGAAGGGGTCGGCGTGTGCTTTTCTTTCTCCTTTAGAGAAGGAGTAATCATAAGTGCGGACTCCTTCCCTTCTCGGGGAGAGGAGGTGACTAATTTTTCTGTTGCAGGAAGGGTTAGCTTTGGCTCCCCTTTGCCCCTAGTTTTGTACTTCACATAGTTCTTGTAAAGTAGGTATGTTCTTGGAGGAAGCGGACCAACAGGGGAGGTCCAAAAGTGATCCAATGAATATCCACCGCGAGATACCAAAGGCTGATATCCGGTATCATGCACTACATGCACGACACCCTCGTGGGAAAACTTTAAACATTTGTGGATAATGGAGGTGATCCCATTCATGGAAGCCAACCAGGGAATGCCTAGCTTCACTCTGAATAGGTCTGACTTCGGGATGACATCGAAGACTGTGTCGACAGTCTTAGGTCCAACCAGGACGAACAAAGTGATCAAGCCATAGGGTTTAAGATTCATACCATCGTGGGTACAAATGGTAGATTTTGTTTCTCCATACTTCTCTTTTTGTAGTGAGTTCAACACTAATGTTTCTTTGGTAATGACATTCACATGACTCGCGGGGTCTATCAAGACTCCCATCACAATGTTACCATTGACATGAGCGGGAATGTAAAGAGGTGAAGCCTTGTTGTTTAAGGGTAGATCTTATGTTGTGAACGTAATATCTGGCGAACCAGGAGCGGGTGGAATAGTAGAAGTTACCATGACCATATTAACATAGGCCTCGGGCTGAGAAATAGAATCACTAGGATCAATAATCATGTTAGCAGAGTGTGATGGAAATGGATTCGTGTATATCTGCAATTCACTATTTTCTTTTGCCACTGATTTTTTTGTGTTTTGTTTATTCCCATTGAGACGAATGCTACCATCCTCGATGCGATCTTGTATTTCATGACGCAACCGTGTGCAACGTTTGGTATCATGTTCATGAACATGATGGTACTAACAATAAGCACTCCCATCGTACCAATTAGGATAAGGTTCCTTAACAGGCTTAGGGATCGACAAAGATATGATCTTATCTTTTAACAACTTTTGCAAGACAGAAGTATAAGTTTCATATAACTTTGTGAATTTTTGGTTGCATTTGAGGTCGTTGTCATCAACAAAGGCTACTACATTCTCAACAACTTTTCCTTTCCCAAAGATTGACACGATGGATTTCCCTTAAGAACAGGAGTGTGAGGAATATCCCCTGAACTGGGCAACCGTCTATTGGTACTCTCGTAAAGTTGCACACAGATGCGCAAAAGAGGGATATTTCATCAAGGAAAACTTCTCTTGCCAAGGCCTTTGTAAGTTGCCTATGAATAACTTCTGCACGTCAAAATTGGGCAACTGATACGAGATTTGTGAAAGAAGCCCTTGATAACGCACTATGAAATAAGTGATCTTCTCATTGTCTCCTTGCTTACATCGGATGAGATCTGAGAAGGTCATCTTCGACCTGATGTTTACTTGGAACTATCTAAGGAATTGGTTAACAAGTTGATTGAATGAGAAAATAGAATTATCAGGAAAGGAACAATACCATTCGAGTGTTGTATCCTTGAGAGATTGAGGAAATAGTTTAGCCATAAAGGCGTCATGATGGAAGAAATCGGTGCAGAGAGCATTAAAGGTAGACACATGTGTTTGCGGATCCCCCTTACCACCAAACTTCTCAAATTTTGGAATCTCCATTCTCTGAGGGAAGGGAGTGTTTAAGATGGCAACCGATAATGGGCTATGTCAGAAAAAAGGTTGGAAAATAGGTTGGGCAGAGGCTTGGGAAAGGCTCGCTAACTAACTTTGCATCTTACCCATATTATGAAGTAGAGTATTCATAATACGGTGGTTAGAAGATAAAGGGTCGGAGGAACCTCCTCTAGAGCCACCGCCACTAGTAGGGCCACCACTAGAACCACTGCCATGACCTCCGCTAGAACCACCTTTGCCAACACCACCTCTGCTACCGAATCCACTACCACTACCAAAGCCTCCACCACCTATTTTTCCAAGACCTCCAACACCAGAGGTGACAAAAGGGGTAAAGCTAAAGCCCAATCAGACTTTATTCACCTTGATAGTTTCCAGTTGTTCAGGGATGAAAGGGATACTAATGGAAGGGACCGCATCGGCCATGTAGACAAAAGTGGGAGGCATTGATACTCCTAGTTGTCTCTCGTGTTCCTTGAAGGAGACTCCTTGTGCAAAGCCAGAGTTGCTCGAAGGAGCGCACGCTTTGGCGATACCGAAGAGACTACTCAGAAGCTCGACACCTATTCGATCTTTGTGCATCATATGTTTTAATTCACTGACAACCCAAGCGGCTCTAGCCATCTTTAGATTTCTTTCCAAATGATTTTCAAGGTCACCTAACCCCCTTGTAAGGATAGGCACATATTCAATAGGGATTTGAACAGCCTCATGCTCATCCACCGATGATGGTGTGGGAGACGCAGGAGGAGTGGGAATGTGATCAGTCTCATCAACGAACCTCGTCTCATTCCTCAATAATTGCTCCTGCGCAGCCAAACTAATGACAGGACTAGAGAAAAGACCTGTAGAGAGACCAAGTGAGACCTTCGTTCTATCCATCGGGAGGTGTCATACACTTATCCTTACAATATGCCCAAAAGTTGTGGACTGGGTTGTGATGATCATAAACCTTCACAATGCTCGAGAACACAACAATCATGAAGCAATTGGGGGAAGCCTCAACACCGACAGATGAATAGATGTTGGTTCATGTCGGGTTCACCAAAAATGTAAGATAGGGGGACCACCGTGTGCAAGACCCCAGGTCATGGAGGGTCAAGATGTGAGAGGCTACCCTAACTTACCTCAACTAAGTGAAATGTTTAAGGTATGAAGATGAGAATGATGAAGATTTTTAGGTCCTACGATCACTCTGCAATCCTAGGTTTCAATTTAGGGCTAGGCGAGTCAATTTTTAGTTCCAACTCTACGCCTTAAGGAGCTTTTTGCTCGAGGATGTCAACGCAGACTCTAGATGACAACGTGATGCACTAGCATCTCAAAAGCACATTGTAGTTTGTATGGTCAGACAACAACCAAGACAAGGTTGAACACACCAAAACAACTAACAACCTAGCTAATTAACTAAAAGGACATAATGATATAACTAAATAGACTAAATATTCTCTAGTGTTATAAAGTAAATAGACGAGAGTGACAAAAATGAGGAGAATCTCACTAATAAACGCATTTTCCATCTGATTCTCTGAGAGCTCATGCACCTACACAGCAAGAGAGAATGTTGGGTGGTTGTATAGGGGCCTGCCTCAATCAGACCCTCGTTTAGGTGTTTCCACCTCCACGAACAACCAAAGGGAAAGAGATAAAGAAGTAATAAATACACAAGCACTACAAAAACAATACTATGCTACTCAACCAAGTGATAGAGGAGAGAAGAGGGAAGCTTACTACCTCCACCAAGAGCACTCAAGGCTGCTTGGGGGAGAAATGAGAGGAACTCAAGCCTCTGCTGCAATGGCGTGGTCCCAAACGTGCTCTACCGAAGTGATGGAGTGTGATATTGTTGCAATGGAATGCTTGGAAGTGAGTGAAAGTGAGCTTGTGAGAGTGCAAGTATGGGAGCTTGATGTGATGTAGAATCCTTCCAACCTCTAAATGCAAGTTCAAAGACTAAATATGAAGGAATGAGGAAGAAAAAGGCCATATTCGGGTCGGGTGGCTGAAGGAGGTGTTATAATTTCACTGCCAATGGGAAGAGTAACGCCTTTGCTGGTTCAGTCGCAAGAATCAACAAGGGCAGTAAGCACGCCGCGCGGACGTCTGCTCATTGTGTGGGCTTCCCTGATAGAAACGCCTCCACCGACACATAAAACAGGCGCCAAGTGGACTGCCATTAGCAGGCTTAAGTAAATTTAAGCCTCTGACTTAGGTTTTCTAAAGTGTGTAGAGGCAAAAAGGGGAATTGCACCTAGGGTGCAAATTCGCTCTTATACAGGTACACTTAGAGCATGTGTTACACCCCGTTTTGTGTTTACCTATTTACTATTACTATGTTAGGGTAAATTATTGCATATGTGAGTGTATTTGGAATTCTAATTGGAGAATATATATAGTTACACTTTGCTTATCAGAATCATTGGAAAATTATGAATGAATGATTATCTCATTTAATGTTAATGATGGGACGCATATATGAAATGAATGGTTATTGAATTTGATATTCTAACTATGAAGTGTAAATATGTGTTTGATGAATGATTGACTACCATGGAAATGTGTTAATTTAGATGCAGGTGCATAATCAATCCTTTGGAAGTGAGGGGAAGTATCACTTAGGAGAAGAACTTGGTCAAGTAATTTGTAACGAAACCTAACTGAGCTTACACACACTCACTAATAGAATAGTTGAGTCAAGACATAGTTTTGGAATTGGTAAGTCATCCTTTAGTATGGTGTGCTTGCATTAGGAAGGATCTTTATTTCTATTAAGAGCATTATTGGATTGTGTTTAATGCTTGGTGCTTGCAAGTGATTCTTCATATTTTTATACTTAATTGATGAGATATATACACAGAATGTATATATATGTATACATATGCATGTCGACGATAACCCATACGTGTAGGGGAACACATACATAAGAGTACATAGGTAGACATACCTATGCACACTTATGGATGGGTTGCTTATGGGCATGGTGATATAAAGAGGACAGTGTGACATGTATATATATATATATATATCGCGTGTATATATACCTATTGATAAGATAGCAATTGTTTATGTGTTTGATTATGTAATAGAATGTATATATATATATGAGATATATACATATATACATATGTATACATGTGTGTGTTGATGTACGTGTATATGTTGACAAATTGGAATGTCCATACGAATATGTCGATATATGTATACATACGTATACATGTATATATATATATATATGTTTGTGTGTGTATACAAATGATATTGTATATGAAATGTTAACTTGATCTTATTCAATCGAATATCAAGTGTACATTTAGACAAAAATATTTACATCAAAGAATATATATAAATATAAATATATATATATATTAGAATATATATAGCACGCTAAATGCTATTTGTTGATATATATATGTATATATATACATGTATATGTATACTTTTATATATAAATATAAGTATTAAAGGCCGATTCATATAATATACGCCATGGTCGATTAAATGAGAAAGTAGTGCTTCATGTAATAACGCATTAGTAAGTATTAAACCGTGATTATCATTGTGGATAATGAACGATGGAAACACATAAGTATTAAGACTGTTGTGCAAAGTTTAGTAAACACCGAAATTAAATGCAATACATTTTAATATGCAATGTACTAAGTCAACATTTAAACAGTGCTATAAATGATGGAGGTTGATTCTTGACATGTGTTGATTTCCATGCCTTGGACCAAGTCAACTAAGTAATACACAACTAGATAGAGTTGACTGAGTTCTTTGTTTAAGACAACAAACTTGTATCTATAGGAAATGTGGCGAATACTTGGTGCCATAATATGATTTTTTTGTTTCTCTTAGAAGTCTTTTAAGCTTGAAAGTTGATTTCCTGAATGAAGCATGTGCTTTATGAAATAGTCAAACTACAGTTGGCAAGCATAGGATCGATTTGTTGTATAGTTTTGATGAATATTATCTTAGGAATTTTCCACCTTTTCATTAATAAGTTGAGTCGGTGGTATATTGTTGAGAAGTTTCATAGCTTAAGCCATGTTTGTAGGTTGTAGAAGTTGGTTTTTGGGTATAAATATGAGGCATTCTCACCTCATTTGGATACACTTCTTCTTTGCATCACTACACTACTCCATTTTGTTGTATTTTCCATTGAGAGAATTCTTATTTTGTTGAGAGTTATTGTGAGGACTTTAGTGAGAGAAGTTGAGAGGGTTTTTTGCTAAGTTGATTTTAAGAGGAGACTAAGCTTGAGATCTAGTGGGATAATTGGAATAAGTGTATAATAGGCATGAGACTATTCTCTTCATGTTTTATCTTTTTTTTCTGAAGGATTTATTGATTTGTGTGTTTAAATTGGAAATTGCATTAGTTGCTTGAAATAGGGTTATAATCTATTTGCTTGTAGGAAGGAAAAGTCTTGTTGATGTGTTTTCCTTATAAGTGCTTGTATCTACTCCACACTAAGGAGTGATTGCTTATTGTCTATAGTACTACATACTAGGATTGATGAAACGGGAATGGTTTGTTGAGTTATAATATGCAAGTTAATTTGTAGACTTAGAAAGCTCATATGTTAAACCTAAGATTAGAATATCCATGCAAGCAGGGAAATTAGCTTATGTTTTGCTTATGTTTCATTGGTTGTGAAACCATTGTGTTTGGGTAAAGGAAATAGGATATTTCTTAGGTTAATGACTACCTAAGTAGATTGAAGGAAATTACCTATGCATAGTTTTAATGGCCTTTAGTCAAGTTGAGCTAGAGTAGTGTATGTGAATAGGATGACCATCACTCGAAGTACTGAGTGAGAATACTTTGGCCAAAGTAGTGTGATTGCCTAGGTACCATTGTCAATTCATCATGTTCCATTTAATGCATGCTAGTTTAGGATTGTAGTGTTTACAAGTTCTAGTTATGTAGGGAACAACACTAAGCTTAGAATGGATGTTGTTACGAGGTTATTCAACCAATCTCTTCATCAAAGGGAAGGGCCATCTATCCAATGATAGATGTGTGGGGGACTGAGTATGAGTCTATGGTTGGAGGAAAAGCACTTGAGTGATGCTTCTCCTCCTTAGCTAGCAACCAAGACTTGAAAGGAGATTCCTAGACCATCTATTTTGATTCCTTTGAAGCTCGATCGAGCTTTGTATGTACTTTGTATACATTCTTTGGAAATATTGTAACATGTGGAATATGATACTTGAAATGGAATTTGTAATTTGATATGTCATCTATGTTCATTTGTTCTCATTTGGAAAAGAAAATTTTTATAGCAATGGTTTAGACACATAGTTTAATTACTTGGAAGTTAAAACTTAGGAAATTTACTTGTGTGAAAAATTGGCATATTATAGCATGCAAAAACATGTATTTATATATGCTCCAATCAAAATATACAATGCAATTACATGAACATTTGCACAAAATGAGTATTTATTTCCTTGCAAAAACCAATAGCCTACCCCTTACAACTTCAAAATCCCAAAACCCTAAAAAATGAGACAAAAATTACATTTTAAAGATATAGGAGAAGCCCAAATTTAATCTCTGTCTAATACCTATCACAAGGTGAACCCTTAGAACTACAACAAACTGACATTTGGAAAATGTTTTTTCACTCATTATTTTCCCTCTTCTAGTGCAGCTAAAGTTTATTAACTTTTTAATTTGCAATCTTGTGCAACATTTTTACTTGTGTGTAAAACTCACTTGCCAGCTCCATTTTCACCTGTAAGTGAAAAAAATTCACTTCTGGGTCAAAACCCACTTACCCAACTGCCCCTTTGCTTTGCAAGTGATTTTTTTTAACCAATATGCAATTATTCTCCTCACTAGCATTCAAAACATGATTTTAATCATACATTTTAACCTTCTGGATTTTTCATTTTACTTTGCAATCGGTTTAACATTTTGTCAAATAATTGGCAAGTAGTTCCTCTACCTATGCTTGTTGCCTTCAATTATCTCACTCCCATAATGACTTATTTTAAAGCTAATCATTCCACTTGCGTTTAAAACACACCATGGTTATACATTTAATTTCGTTCTTTCTTGAAGTTTTCTTAGTAAACCAATGCAGGTCATTTTCAATGATTTTTGGGTGTTTCCAGCTTGCCTAATGCTCAAAAATGATAAAAAAAATCTTTTATCTCACTCCCAAGGCATAAGAAATTATTAGGGAAAGTTTTGGAAGGTGAAAAGCTCCAATTACAATCTGTAGGTCCTTCAATGCTATCAAAACACCTGCACGTGAATGCTCCTCATTTTAGTTGTTCAAAAGCATATTGCAAGTTAAAATGAAAGCAAATAGTTCCAAGAATGGTGCCCAAGAAGTTGTAGGTTGTGAGAATGAGATGTTGGGCATTTTTATCATTACCAAGCACTTGAAAACATCTAAAATTTTGTTAAAAATGCTTCCAAGGCATTAAAAAAAGTTGTGGGGTTGCCATAAAGATGAAAAACTTTTATTTTGATGATTTACAACACTGAAAACTCCCCAAATATGATTCTCCATGTGGAAAATTTTAATTCCATCACTGCCCAACAATGCATCAAAAGTTTGAAACATAAAAAATTTGCCTTTATGTGATGTGCAATGGGAACATATAACTTCATAACTCTCTAAATTGTACATGCTATTTGTTGACGCCAAAAATTGATGAGGTAACAGTGTCTTATGGGAAACTCAATTTAAGGGGGAACTTTTGCGCTAAACTGAGTGACCTCCAGATTTTTAAAGAAGTCGACTTCTTGTATAATGGGTTTTGGAAAGGGAAAATGAAATAGATATAATGAAGCAAAGTCTAATCTAAGGCGATGCGCCAAAATCTACTGATGGGCACGATAAATCATAGATTTAGGGGCCTGAATGGTGTTGTTGCGTTCCAAAACATCATAAACTTAAAACTATAGCATAGACAATTCATTTATTGACATAAAATAATATTGCATACATCCTCACTACTAAGAAGAGTCATTAGACATGATTTAGGTAAGTAAGCTTGTATTCAACATATATAGAAGTTCTTAAATGAAATGCTTAAGACAGTATAGAGCACAGTTTACAGTTTAATCAAAGCATAAAAAATAATAGAAAGGCCGAACAATTGGCACAATCTGAAAGTTTCTTGCAAATAAAAATAGTAAAAGAGGCCTGGTGTCTTTTGCTAAAACCAACGTGTTTTTCTCAAAAAATTTGGACCCCCTCTTATCGACAGAGAGAGTATATATAGTAGGAAAAGAAACCTCCCACCGCTTTGGAGAACTGCAACTGAAAAGATCTCGCAATCCCTTGCAATGATACTTAAATCAGAAGATTCCCAAGGCTGTTACAACAACATCAAGCTAGAACATAGCATCCAGTCGCCCTGGGCATAGGTGCATCCTCCGTAATGATGACGGTGGTCCCAGCAAGGCTTGAGCAAACAAATGTCACCCCTTGCCGCGAATGATTATGACTAGTAGCAACTAATAGCATTGTTTAGTTCATTCAACCCATTGCCCGCATAACAGATCAACATTTAGGCACGTGGCAGCCTCCTGCTGCCCGTATGAAAACTTCTCTCATCACTGCCGAGGACTTGCGAAAAAGCAACACGCGTCAAATGGGCTAAGATCCTTATCGCAGTGGAGAGAACACTACATAAGCTAGGTGCGAGAGACGCGTGACAACATTTCGCTACCTATGGTTGTTTATTTCCTTACCGTGTTGAAAGATTTGTGAACGGTTGCCACCTAGCAGAAAGTGGGACCCGCCAACATTTTTTAGAAATAAAAAGGAAACCTTGCGGAAGCATTTCGCAACCTGTCGAGGCCTCGAGGAAGCAAGTGACAACAGCAGCCCGTAACCGCGACACATGGGAGCCCAGCGGAGCCTTCCAAGACCCAAAAGGAAAGCCAATTCCTGAAGTTGCAAAGAGAAGATGCGCAAAGTGGCAGACTAAAAACTTGATGGAAAGCCGAATAAACTCGGCGATGCACAGGCCGGCACACACACAATACAATAAGAAACCCGAAGGGAGCTGTTCAGATATTTATTTTAACAGCTTTTGGGGACTATCAGGGGTGTTTCGAATAAGGAACGAAGAACCCAAAAGAAATCTCTCTAGTGCTGCAGACCAGAGCTTTATTCATAGGGCTAATAGAGTCAAAGTTTGGAAAGACCTGCCTGCAAGGGCGACCATTCATTTTTAGACGGTTTTGCCATGCTACGCAAATTTTCTTATGTTATGCATAAATCAATAGCTTCCTTGTGAGGCAGCACATCAAGTAGACCGTCGCCTGCTTGTATATGGAAAAGTAGTTGCAAGAGCGGATGAATGACTGCTTCAATGTTGGTTGCCATTGGGGAGCTGCTGAACTCCCTGAAAGCTTTTGGGTCATTTTCCTTCTGCTTAATAACTTCAGCAATCTGTGTAGTTGTGGCAATAGAGCCATCCTCGAAGAACGGGGACGATAGCCCCATCCTGCCTAATTCAGAGAAACTTCCCCGTATGTCATTTAGTGCCTTACCTAGAAAAGCCACGACTGCCTTAGTGCACTGGAAAGCAGAGTGACAATGAATGAATTTATTTTCCGTATGGGCAGCAGCGTCCCGATCTTTAATATCTGCTCCGGCAAGGATTTCATCACAGACGGAGTATATCTTGTTGAGCAAGTCCTTTGCCTCAGGAACCTTCTCCAGGATGAATTGTGGGAACTGCTCAATCGTATCATGGGCCTCTTGATTGAGCCTCGATGCCTTGTCGATAAATCAGAGGGTAGGCTGCAGTGTTAGGCAAAAGGTCTTGATTTTCTCCTAGTGAGAAATATATAATTGTCTAACCAGCGGAATGACATCAGGTTGGGCAGGGGAAGGCAACAGAGAGGTTTTAAAAGAAGTAATCTTCGTGTCTCTTGAAATAAGGGCTTCAGCTAATTCTGCCTTTTTCCTTTTCTCGGACGCCAGCTACTCTGCATAGTTTCTCATTTCTTTATTCCAATTTTGCTCAGCTCAGAAGTGGTTTGCTGATTGCTCTTCCAGAGAAGCCTTTGTCTCTAAGAGATCTTCCTCTAGTTGAAACTTTAGACCTTTAAATTTGGCCTCTTTCTCTTGTATTCTTTGCTCGTATTGAGCCTGTTGGCGCTCCAACTCTTCACCTTTTTGTGTCATCACCTGACTATGCTCAAGGCGAAGGCACTCAAGCTCTTCATCCTTTAGCCGTAGGTTTTGCTGTGCTTCCTCATTCTTACTTTGTAGCTCTTTTATTATGCTCGGGTCAACAACCTGGGTCTTCGCAATTTCGCCCTGAAGCCTGTTCCTTTCATCTTCTACTGCCAACGCCCTTTCATTCATGCAGGCGATATCTGCTTCTAAGGACTTCTCATTCATTTCCAGAAAACTCACCTTTTCCCTGGCTGCCCTGAGCTATTCATCCTTTTTCTTTAACTGGCGGCCAGTTTTGAGGAATTCGGAAGTGACTACCCATTGCGTCTCCTCCACGATTTCAACCTTATCCTGTGGTCGATCTACTTTCATGTCGAGTCTGACTACATATATATCATAGTCTTCTGGTTGCATTTCTCCATGAGGTTTGCTTACCCTTGGATACATGGTTGCGAACTTCAATTCTTGTCGGGCCTCATCATACAGAGCTTGCACTCTTGGCTCGGATGGACCATTGTCATCTTTTGCCTTGCGTTTCCTCATTCTATTCGCACGTGCCTTCTTTCCACAATCTATTTGTGCTATGAATTCGGCTGGTGACGAAACCAATCCACCTACGAAAGGAGCACCGGAAGGCAGGGCATAGGGGTAGGTAACCTTCATAGGTGCAGGCATCTGCTTCTTCTGGAGAGTGACTATTTGCGGAGAGAAGTGCGGTACGTTCCATAGTTTGGTTTGAGGACTAACAGCTGGGCTAGGCATTTGTAGCGACTGAATCAGGGAATTAGCCGCAAGGCTCATTGGTCGGGAAAGGGGAGTCACTAACGGGGTGTCAGCTTGTTGCAATGGAAGAGGATCTATGATCAAATCAGAGAAAGAATGGGCACCGACAGGGGGAACACCTTCTGATAACGGTGTGATGGAGGTTTGAGCGGAAGCGACAGGTGTGAGTATACTTAGAGGAGTAATTATAAGCAAGTGGGCTTGCAAAAACTGGGCGAATCCAACTGAATAAGTTGGACCAAAAGCAGAAGGTAGAGGGCCAGGACTTATGGTAGGAGTTGACAGTGAGGAAGGGGCAGATACGAAAGAATGAGATGCAAGAGAAGAGGGAGCGAATTGTACCTACTGATTGGTTGTTGGCGTTTCCATAAACTTTAGAGGCTTTATGATTTCAACCTCTGGTTCCTAAGTAGCAGCGAGTACTCTTGCTCCGGCGGGTTCTTGCGAACCCTCTCCGATAACATGTTGCCGCTTTGTAGGAGGAACCTCGCTAGCTTCGGTAGTCATCTCTTTTTGTTGAAGTGATAGCCTCACTGGTTTAGAATTCCAAGTGAGTGTATGCGAGCCTCTTGATATATTGAAACGTACATTGATGGCCACATAGGTGGACTGTCTAGAGACTTCCTCTTTTTGCGTAGAGGAAATCGATGTCGCCGCTTCCTCTTCCTGTTCTTCGGATTCATCCTCTTCGCTCCTGTTGATACTAGAACTTGGGCTAGGATGGCCTTCATTCCACCACCTTTAAAATTCCTGGTCATCTCCTAGTTGATTGTAAGGAGCATCTAATTGTGCAATCTTCTGGCGATATTTCTGAAAGCCTTTATTTTCTCTTCACTCGATTCTTCCTCCCTCTTTAACCTGTTGTACATGTCGCGCTCCATAGGGACATTATCATGTACCATAGCCATAAGAAATTAAAACTTGTACCATGGGCCTCTAGTGTCTGGCATAGGGATTTGTGCCAATTCAACAAAATCCTCATCTTTGTCCATTCGGGGGTTACGCCGCTTCTCCTAGTATGGTCGGGAAACATGGGTAACTCTCATATGTGGCTCTGGAAAGTCATCGAAAGGGTTGTATTCCCACTTATCATTTACCAGGACCAAC
This sequence comes from Sequoia sempervirens, assembly GCA_007258455.2. Classification (NCBI taxonomy): domain Eukaryota; kingdom Viridiplantae; phylum Streptophyta; class Pinopsida; order Cupressales; family Cupressaceae; genus Sequoia; species Sequoia sempervirens. The sequence goes on along the minus strand of VDFB02271358.1, from coordinate 830,048,433 downwards.
CCTAGATGCGCCAGCTTATCTTCGAGCAATTGGTGCAATTGTTTTTTCAGAAGAGTTACCGACTTGAAATTCTTCAGACAAGTGAAGAATCCCTTCCTATTGACCTTTTCGCTATTGCAAAAAGTAAAATCAATGACACAAACCTGTCGGAACATTTCCAATGCGAGCACTCTATCTGTGACGCAAGCTGGGAGCAGGAAAAGCTTGCTAGTAAAACCTCGCATTTGAAGGATTGTAAAATCCTTGCCCAAGAACCAGTCACAAGCAGGGGAAAAACTCTGCATAAATCTAGCCTGCTCCCTATCGAGTTGAATAATATCACCCTCTCCAATCAAATCATTCAAGATTGGGGCTATAAAATAGTCCGCAAATGCATAATAATCGTATGATGTGGAAAGGAATGGCGTCCATACGGACATTGGCTTCCTTTTATTTTGCTCATCAAAAATTGATAGCGGAAAAAATCGGGTGAAGAAATCCAGATTCTGATGCAGAAACATGTGGACCAAGAAAGAGACAAACCTAAACTTTTTATCCGCTTGATAATCTTCAATTTGTTGTTTCATTTCTTCAATCATAAACTCAGCAAAATCATACTAGAAGAGTTCGTGTTGCTTGCAAAATTGCATCGCCGGTCCCAGTTGAAAGGCTTTTATCTTCTCATCAGAGTCTCAGCCACATACAAAGGCCAGCATGGACATGGCGTCCTAGAGATCGTCACAAATGCACCGCGAGACAACAGAATACTTAGCGCTTTAGTGGCTGAGATGTCTTTCTTACCAGTCTCCTATAACAAGATCTCCGAGCTAGTCTTCATCTTCCTCTATATTTTCTCTCCCTTTCTCAGGTGAAAAGGCTCGATAGTCTCATTCCTTTTACTTGGATCTGGGATACATAACATGTGCCAGATGGCCTCTGGGGTGATATGCACCCTTAAGTTGCGGCCTTCAATGTAGTGGGTATCTGGATTATAGCACTGAATAGCAGCATCAATCACTTCTGGACAATAGTGCACCAATGGGATCGTGTATTGAGGAAGACCACTATACCAAACTCTACTCACCGTAGATTGGTCTGCTTTTGTTGCCGATAACCTTGCACAAGCTGCCTCTCTGAGTGACTTAGGGTTTTTCGCTAGCATTGGGTCATAGATATTGTCCCAGCTTTCCTCAACTTTTTTTTGGTTTCTCCATTTCTTGGGTCTATTCAGCTCTTCTGTGTGGGCTCTCCTTGACCTTCGGGGTATACCAAGCGTAGTATATGCCACATCCTCATAGACATATACCTCAACTGAAGAAAGAATAGCTGTGAATAGCTCCTGGCTAATTTCTTCCTGTATTGGCTGAGCTGAAGATTTCGACATTTTCCTTCTCTGAAGATCTTTGTAAGCTCCTGGTTGACTGCGATTATGCTTGGCTCTAGATAGACAAATAGAAAACAACTCTACACTTCTCCTTGTGTTTGTAAAAATACTTTGAAATATTAAGCCTTTTCATGCAATAATAGCAACCTTTCCCAAGGTGGTAGGTGAAAGGAAGGCTTTTGCATTTAATTCGGCATGTATCGGTAACCCTGCCAATTGTGCGAAATGAATTGATTACTATTTTGAGGCGGTTGGAGTACATCATTGCATTTGGGTGATCGTGTGATATGCCCTGATCTCCTTGGAAATTGCACCAACAATTGGCTTGCTAACCTTGCGTTAGCATGCGCTGGCAATTAATATCCCGACTAGAATGATTACGCCAAGCAAATGATCATGACCTGAAAAGATATGAATATCGCCTTGGGTTTTAGAACACGCTTGATAGATGACACAATAGCCTACGGCCATACGTCTCACTGCCAACAAGTGCCACCTTTTTAAAACTAATTTAATCAACTTCATTTATTTAAGCATGCCTTGAGCCGTGCTATCACGGATGTAACCACCTCGAAAATGTGAAAAAACGCAGGCCCGCCCTTCAAGAGAGCAACTACCATAATATCACATTTTTTTGAAGTGGGTTGGCATGTGTCTTGTCATTTTTTTCTATAAATAGGCCAGTAGATAGTGAGAAAAATATACTTAGCTTTTGAGAAGTGATAGGTCAGTAGCAGAGCATTAAGCAAGTCTTTTCATAGGTTAGGTGGTAAACAAATTCGGCATTAGCTCAGAAGCCTAGGAATAGTGTGAGAGCAATGGATACCCCAATTCGTCTAACCTCGTATAAGTCACAGATGGCGTTCCTAGGGGAGATTTCAACTAGGAGACTAAAAAGGATGACGAAGAACAAGCATTCTCTAGTTTTGGTAGCCATTAAGTGGGTCATGGGGAAAGATTGTATAGAATATGAGGATAAGTATCAGGTGAATACCGACGTATGCTCCCACTTTGTAGCGTCCATGCTGGACATTTGCGTTCCCCAGCCATTGATCCTGAAGTTGGTGAAAGAAATCTTCCCAAAGAAATACCTGAATAGTCTTGGTGAGGTCGTTGCGCATGTTGCCTATGGGATAGATCTGCCAACAGCCAGTGACCTATGTCACTTTATTGAGGAAGAAGTTGTCGTCGTTTGGCTGCCATTCCTCAGCGGATTCTGCCTGCAGACCCATGACCAGCATCAGTAGAGGGTTACTCAGGCCCTACACTTCCTGTTTCGGAGCTACAACGTGATACCTTTCTACGACATAGATTGGTATACTGACTTCAGGAACCTGGTGTTTTCGCCGCCAATGGCGGTTGTGCCAAATGATGCTACCAGTGCCGCCGAGGAGCCCGTGGATGAGGAAGAAGTGGACGCTGCAGTGAATGCGTTAATTGCCGCCAGTCATGCCTTCAGATAGACAACCCCTTTGCCTTGATCTCCTTAGAACTTCCTGCTATATATAAGCCTGATAAAAGGCTATCATATATAATTTACCTCAATACTTGTAAATTTTGAAAAATTGCTTCCTAGCCATTTTGTGATGAAAAGAATGTATATAAATAGATATCCATCGTTTTAAAGAAAATCCATGCTCTTTCCTTCATTCTGTGTTTAAGCTTTTATGGGTTTGCAAGTTTATATGCTATTTCTCCACACATGGGTGTATTTTGTGTAAAGCAACTCTGGTATTCCACCCGTCAGTAATAATGGGTTACTTTCGCAGAAATACAAACTGATTTAGAAAAAAATTGCCCAAACAAACGAAAAAAGGAAAAAAAATGTTATTTACATATGTACAAAGTAGAGCTTAATGCCTAATGGAATAGCTTAAGATGAATCCCATTGATTAGGATTCCTAACGCTCCTGTTCCATATTCTCTACTCAAAAGCGTTGTGTTCTTTGCACCAAATGACTTTAAAGGGACCTTCTCATAGGCAGTCAAATTTACCGTGTTGACCTGGCTTTGTAGCCCGATTATCATACTTTAGAACTAAGTCTCTACGTTTTAGACCCTGGTCGGAAGCCTTCTTGTCAAACCATCGTTTGACCACCTGTTGACGGCTTGTCATTGCCATTAGGAAATTCTCCCTTTTTTCTTGCACTTCCAGCAGTTCGGCAAGCCGAACCTCCATGGCTTCATTTTGTTCTATCTCAAGAGATTTCAACAATTGTATTGCAAGAATCTCTATGGAGATGGGTAACAGTGCTTCTTTCCCATATACCAACTCATAAGGCGAAGTTTTAAGGACTTGCTTAGGAGTTATGTGGTTTTCTTAGAGCGTTGTTCGAAGGTTTTTATGCTATTCCCTCCAGTGTTATGAGCCAATTCTTTTAAGAAGTCGGACTAAACTTTTGTTCGTCGACTCTTCTAAACCATTTCCCTGTGGGTAATAGTTTGATGACGTTTTAAGGAATATGCCATTCTTTAATGCAAAGTGACATACCTTTTCACCTAGGAATGCTTTGGCGTTGTCCGAAATGATAGTTTTCGGAGGACCGAACCTTGTCACCAGTTCCTCAAAGAAATCTACAATTTCGGTCTCTGTTGCGCTTTTAAGGGGAATAACCTCTGTCCACCTTGTGAAATAGTCCGTAGCGGTTAGAATCCACTTGTGTCCAACACTAGAGACCAGGTTGATCATTCCGATGAAGTTCAAGCCCCATTGCGCAAATGGTTCGTCTGCCACTATGGGTCTGAGGGGCATTGCGAAATTCTTCCTTCTGTCGGTGAAGAACTGGCATTTTTTACAACCTCTTACCAAGGAGTGGGAGTCACTGAAAAGTGTAGACCAATAATAGCAAGCGCACATGATTTTAATTGTAGTGGTCTTGGCGGAGAAATGTCCACCTGCAGCGCTATTGTGGAATGCGTTGAGGATCCTCTTCGCCTGCTCCAAAGTAACACATCGCAAGAGAACGCCATTGAAATTTCTTTTGAAAAGGAATCTTTCTATCAGCATATATCCGCAATTCTGAAGCCGGTAATACCTCTTTTTTTGGGATGAGAGGCCTAGCAGATACCTTTCGTTTTGCATGAAGTTCATTCTATTAGTCAGCTAATCGTCTTCTGATTCTGATCCATTTATCAAGACGAGCTCTGGCTGTTCCTCCTTAGCAGGTACTTCCTTGTTCTGTGCCATATACTCACACAGTCCTCTTCCTTTAATAGTCTTAGTAGGCCTGACTTCGATGTCATATTCAAGGATCTTGGTGATCTGATTAGCCCTTTTTTCTGTGATCTCTCCTTCCATGATGTATTCACGCACACTAGAATGTGCGACATATACCAGAACTTTGTTGCAGGAAATTAGATGGCAGAATTTTTTAAGTCCTTTTACTATTGCAAAGGCCTGTCTTTTGACAAAGTTATAATTCACCTCATATTCTTTTAGGGTCCAGGAATAGAATGCCATTGGATGTTCTCCCTTTCCTTCACTATCTTTTTGGGTTAGAACAATAGTAATACTGGACTCGCTACTGAAAACATACATTATAAAATCTTTGCATTGATTCGGATTAACCAGCATCGGGGTTGTGGAAATCGCTTCCTTGACCCGTTCAAAAGCCTCCCGAGCTTTCGTTGTCCACTTGAAAGCTTGATCTTTTTTCAACATTATAGTGATCGCCCTAATCATTCCCACGAAATTGGAAATAAATTTACTGACAAAATTTACTTTGCCTAGGAAAGACTGGATACCTTTCTTATTTACTGGAAGGGGAAGTTCTTTGATAGTCTTTGTAATCAAGGGAAAAATAGATTTGTTAGATGGTTAGATCAAATAACATTAAAATCCATTGAATATAACAAAGCACAAAGGAATACAATGAAAGTAAAAGGCAATTATATCACCTGCATTCTCCATCTTCCATGATTGACCTTCGTTACACCTCCTAGCTTGCAGTAAATGAAGATGCCCTCAGATTTGTATGAGCAACTTTGACAAGAGACAAGACTAAAAAAAGTTTTGAAGGATTTACTTGAAGTCTAAATGCCTATGTCTAAAAGCCAATGTCTATGCCTATGCTTAAAACAAATGCCAATATTGAAATACTACAATTGCCTATGACAATAAATGTGAAACTAAGTAAATGCCTATAATAATTACGCAAAATGTCAGCATGTGTGTGTCTTTGAAAAATGAGAAGAAGATGGCATTTTATAGAAAAGGCCATTTCGAATGGACGGACGAGATAAATCAATGATGAGAACCTAAAATGAACAATCTAGATTAAACCTGAGAATCCCTAATTAGGGTTAGGGCAAAATCTTTAATCGAACGGTCAGAATAAAATCGGATCGATGGTGGAGAATAAATGAGACAAATTAATTAGAAAATGAAGATTTTTGAAAAATCAATAAGATAAGATTGCCTGATTTGCAAGATTCAAAAAATCAAAGAGATACGATGTGGATTGAAGGTAAGATTTGGAAAATCAAGAATCTGCCCAATTGTTTGATTTTTGGAAGATTAATTACTAATTTGAATTAAAATAATTCAAATTATGGATTTTGAGAGATAATAAATAATCTTTTTCAGATTATTTATCAAAAAGGACTGACAGTGAAGATTGACATGACATTTTAAATAATTTAATTTATTTAAAATGAGAAGAATATTAAATTGACAATTAAATAATTAAATATAATTATTTAATTTAGGAGATAAGACTATTTAATTAAATAAATTAATCAATTTATTTAATTAAGACAGTTAGTGACGTATTTAATAAATAAATGAAATTTATTTATTTAATAATCAAGAAGAATTAAATGATAAAGGGGAATTAAATAAATTAAGAAATTTATTTAATTAAAGAAAGACTTAGATAGTTAATGACGTATTTAATAAATAAATGTAATCTATTTATTTAATAATCAAGAGGAATGAAAGGACATGAATTAATTAAATAATTATGAATTATTTAATCAATAGTCGAATGTGGACCAAGGACATAAATAAATGACACAATTATGCTAGGATGAAAGTGGTAAAAATGAAGCTTGCAGGCCTAGGTCATTTTTAGGTGTCTACATTTTGCCCCTCTTTGTCATAATGTCGCTTGTCGCATTGTGACAAAGAAAACAAGTCAGAAATATGCCCCAGTGCAAAATAAGATGAGGAAGAAAAACAAGGAGGGCTATGGTATGCCCCCTCAAGAGGAAAGACAGGTTCCAAGAACATGGGTGTGCTCTCGAAATTAATGAGAAGACTAGAATATGAAGAGACGAAGAAATTTTAGTGCAAAAGACACGAATGCAATGCTTATATGAGATGGGTGAGAGAAGATGACAAGACTAAAGAAGATGCATGTTAGTTCCTAGACCAAATCCTTCAAACCTTACCATAGAACTTTTGATATTTATTGCTCTTAATCATCATTGGGCAGATTGTTGTGATGGCTAAGAAACACCATGATATGACATAGATCAAGCTGTGCAAGGTCGTACCATCACATAAGACAAGCAGTCACAGACAAGGAAGATCATGACTCATACCAAGAGCATTATTGCCCCAGTCTTTATCATAATCAACCACAAGTAGAAAAAGACAAAAAGGACAAGTCATGAAACGTCGTTGCTCCTCTAAATCTTGTTGCCAGGACATCCTTGAGGAACTAGCAACATGACTGTCAGAAAGAAATAAGATAAATCCATTATCATGATACGTCGCTGCTTTTCTAAATCCTTTTGTTGGGATCTCGCTGAGAAACTAGTAACATGAGTGTCAAAAGACAAGACAAATGTCATGATACATCGCTGCTTCTCTAAATCCTACTTAGTGGGATCTCGCTGAAAAACTAGTAACATGATAAAAAGCCAAAAACGAATGCCAAGTATTTGCCAAGTGTGTCTAGATGCCGAGTGCATTGATGTGTCAATGTAAATTTAAATGATGCCAAGATGACAAATGCTGAAGGTTGCCATATTCAGGAAGGACACATCCTAAATAATGTCGATGTCTAGGAAGGACACATCCTAAAACACCAATGTCAAAGTTTTGTTCTTTAGAAGGACACATCTAAAAGAACGTTGTTGTCGAGAGGAATGATCCTTAAGTGTCAGAAAGGATCCCTCAAAAATGTCAAATGATAGGGATGATGCCTAGGAAGGACACATCCTAAGGCACCAATGACAGAGGTTATTCTTCAGAAGGACCCATCTGAAAGGTAACCAAGATTTGATAGTTTGACTGGTTGCGATAATTTGACTTGTTTTAACTGAGTTTGACTTGTGTTGATCATATGATGATAATATACCATGGTGATATGATTGCCATGTTGAATAAATAATTGCCATACTTTGTTTTAGGAGTTTTCCCGTTTGGAGAAATGATCTGTCATGACTAGCAGATTTTTGACGTGTGTGCTAGTGTAGTGTCATGAACCCTAATGGACTGACCTAGTGCGGCCTCGGGGGCTCATCGACAGATGGCCTTGCCTACGTCACGTACTCAGAGACCTCGTAGTTTGACAATGACATGGACTGACTGACATGACTGACTTTGACTCCATTTTTAGGATTTTGACATTGATTTGAACGTTTGTGTTTTTCTTCAGGACGTTTTATGATTTTTAGGTCTTTTTTTAGGACATTTTATGATGTTTTTGGTCTTTCTTCAGGACATTTTAGGATTTTTAGGTCCTTTTTTTTAGGACATTTTATGATGTTTTTGTCTTTTTGTCATTTTATGATTTTTTTGGATTTTGACATTTAAGAGGATTGTGACAAATGCGTATGACTGATGCCTACACGTGAGAATCCAAGGAGAAACATGATTGTGCCCCTAGTCAAGTTGAATACCAATTTACAGGTGATGACAACGTTGTTTGACGTGGGAAGGATGCATCCCGAAACAACGTGAGGACGATGACGATAATGTGATGAAAGTATCATGGTCTATAGCCAGGCCAGGAATGCAGTTAAGTAAAATTTTGGATAATGTGCTTGTATGAATTGGACTTGTTGCATTTGGAATGAATTGGTTAGGGCTAGATGGGATGATGATTATTCTTAGACCGTTTGACAAGGGAAAGCCAAGATAGGTGACAAGCATAAAAGGACAAAAGGTGGCCTTGGTAAAGGACGAGAGACATGAGACTAAGGGAATGTCATATGGTTTTCAAGGACTATGTCATATAAGGACAATAAGACTATGACAGTTAATGACATGATGTTTCATGAATCGTGTATGACTGAAGGATAGACATGTCAAGATTTTTCCCAAAGCATGATTTATGTGTGCCAGTTTTATGTCAAGACCAAGGTAGGTGGGAAAATGGACAGAAATGATAGGGCTTAGATGGATGTCAATGTCATGAGGAAGGCATGGGAAATGAGATGACTTGCCCCCAAGTGTAAGAGTCCACATAGATGATTATTTTACACATAACGCCTGTTTGCCAGGTTTTCATCATGGTACTTATCCAGGGCGCCTGTTTGCCAGGTTTTCACCATTGGATGAAATTTGTCTCTTTACTATTTTTTTGAATTTTTGATTTTTTTTGTATTTCTAATTTTGTGGATAGCTTGGATGCTTTAGATAACCACTGACTATTTTGAATCCACTGACGGTGCCGATGTAGAGACTGGTGCCATGATATGCCAAAAATGACCTTGCTAAAGGAGTTGTCTTGTCAGGATCATAGCACTTGTATAAAACTGATCGATGTCATTGTGATCCTTTCTGATACTAGAGTTGGCCTTATCAAAATACACACATCGCAATAGAGTGCCATGAGAGTCCTTGTGGTAAAGACTTGCTGCCATGATGTGACAGATTTGTGACGAGGGATTTTGGACTTTAAACGAGATGTAGGGTTATGACGAATGATGGTAGACATGGAAAATTTGTTTGGACATTTGGACGAATCACTTTTTATTTTCCAAACTTGGGATGGTGGATGACGGATTTTGGAGGGATGGTGTTTGGAACCAACAGTTTTATATGCCTTATTTGATGACCATTTTGAAGGAGGTGGACATATGTTATATGTGGGAGTCCTCTTGTATTGTGGCTCCACATTGTGATTGACTTTTGTATTTGACTTGGTGTCTTTGTTTGATCCATCTTTCTTTGGGATCCATTTTAATTTTATTTGTCCACTTGTCCTTTTGTTTGATTTAATGGCCTTTGACATTTGATTATGGTCTTTTGACTTGTAAGACTTTTGTTTTTGTTGGTTCCAAAGGGGAGGTTGATTCATGATAGAATGATGGTTTGTGGTGTGGGTGGAGGGGGTGTTGGCAACAATCTTATGACAAAGATTTCTCATGGACTCCATTTTGACGTTTGTATTTGACAAGGTTGCCCCCAGTATCGAGGAGGTACCACTGGCATCGTTTGATTTTCTATCTGAGGAATAACCAAGACCTTGATGTCTATAATTTGCCTGAAGTTGTAGTGGTTCTAGAATGCCTTGCTCATGTATGCCTAGTCCTTTGCCTTGATATTGCATGCTTTGACAGATTCTATTTGCGATGGGGTATTTTTTGTTTTGAAAGCAAGATGTTAACCCATCATGATGTCTATGGACACTGTCATTTGTAATATTTTCGTCTGCAAGAAAGCCTGCTCTGACAAAGATAGACAATCCTAGTTGATAAAGTGTCTTAGCTTCATTGTCATGTTGGACATATTCCTGACTGATATCTTTGGTCTGATCCTGTGACATGTCAAGTTCAGATGATTCTGTTGGTACTTCCAAACAAATGTCGAAGCCATTATTATGGTCAATGTCATAGAGTCCAGTAAATTCAGCTATAGCTTGATCATTTTCAAATATGTCCATATTGGAATACTCTTGTGCTTGAGGAATATCATCTATGTGTGTAACAGAGGCAAGTGTCTCATCGTGGGAAGTGTCAATAGTAGAGGCCTTTATAGGGTCGGCAAGTGTTTGATCATGAATGGCATAAAGGTCAAGGAGTGGATCATTTTGGACTTCTTGGTCAATGGTAGGGTCTTGGTCAAAGATGGGGTTGTCATGGATTTGGACTTCTTGGTCAATGGTAGGTGTACTTTGGATATCATGATTGTCTTGAAGGAATCCTTGAATGTAGTTTAAGATAGGGTCATGGGATGGACTACCTTGTTCTTGAAATGAGGGTGACATTATAAGGTTATGCTTTGGGCTTTCATTTTGACATGTATCCTCAAGTTTAGACAATGGGATTTGACTTTGAGCAATGACAAAATTTTCATGACTAGATGTGGCTTGTGAGGGGATGACTTGAAAAGGATTAATGAATGATGAACTAGGATAGGATGTGGGGACTTGGACTGGACTAGTATGTGAAGGACTAGTATATGACATGGGTACTTGCATTGAACTAGTATGTGAAGGATAAGGGTATGACATGGGGACTTGGACTGGATATGTCATGGAGTCTTGGACTAGATTAACTATTGAAGGACAAGGATATGACATGGAGACTTCGACTGGATTGGTGTAAGGTTGATTGAAATAGGACATGGAGACTTGGATCGGATCGGTATGGTATGATGTGGGGACTTGACCTGAGTTGGTAGATGGTTGATAAGGGATGCAGACTTGGACGAGATTAATAGGTGAAGAGTCAGAATATGACATGGAGGTTTGGAATGGACTATTGGACAGTTGGCTTCCCTTGTCAAGGTTAGAATAAGGGTGATAAGTGGACGTTTGTTGTGAATTAATGGTAGGATTTATGTCGAGTGAATTTTGGTAGTGAGGGTAGATGGACATAGGACTAGGACTGATGGGTTGTTGGTATGAAGGACCTTGATTTTCGGCTTGGATAAATTGTATCCTAAAGTCTGAGGCTTCTTGGTATTGACCTCTATAGAGTAATTCGTATTCAATTTTACTAGCAAGCCTATCCATATCTTGGCGAAGGGAAGACAAGGTGGTGGATGTCATGATGTTGTTAAATGCAGAGTGATAATGATGTTTTTCTAAGGGAAATGACTAATGCAAGGTGATAAAATTGGTCAAGAAAGGATGCCAAATGCTAAGGTGACAATGAAGATGTTGACTAAGGAAAATGACCAATGCCAAGTCTAGATACCAAATGAGGACTATGATGGAAAATACCAAGTCTAAATTCAAAATGAGGACTGAGATTATGTTTTGATGTCTTGTTGAAAAGTCTGAGTTGTCCAAGGTCGATTGTTTGTGTCCAGATTTGTGAATATTGTGTATAATGTTTTGAAAAAATCCAACAAGCACTTGACAAGCACAATGTTTTGGGTGTAAACAAACACACATAAGACAAGTACAATCCTAAAAGGCCAATAGGCCAAGGGTTTGTATACTTGGTATAGCCCACCGATATACCCCAGATTGGTGATAAACACTTTTCCTTCTCGAGAGCGGATAGCTTAGAATTTTGGTGGCATTGGCTCCCCTCCACGGCTCATTAATGTCATTCGAGCACACCAAATTTGAATTCTTGGGTAGTGACTTCCCAAGAACTGCTATCTCTACTCAAGGGGATCAGTAGTGAGTGTCTTCAGGCATGATACTATACCCTGCACTATACCAAGCAACGACCAATAGAACGGTTGGACACTAAGACAAGAGGTTTTTAATTCGGGCATTCTGTTCGTGGGGCATGATCCATGCGACGAGAGTCCTCTTTCGGATCCATTTCGTTTGGGGTCAATTAAAACACCTTCTTTAGATACAACATGCCCCAACAACTTACCCTGTGGTACTCCGAATACAAATTTTTTTGGATTCAGGGAAACCCCGAACTCCTGGCACTTTTGAAAAACTAATTCCAAATGATCAAAATTATCATCTTTAGATTTAGAGAACACAATAAGGTCATCCAAATAGATTAGAATAAACTTATTGATCAATTCACCGAATGCGATGTCCATCGCCCGCTAGAAAGTTTCCCCTGCATTGGATAAACCAAAAGGCATTTTAGCATATGCAAATGTTCCCCACTTTGTGGTGAATGTAGTCTTGTGCTGATCTTCTTCTTTAACACGAATCTGGTTATAGCCAGAGAAACCATCCAGCAGAGAGAACATTTTTGATCCTGCCATAGTTTGTAGGATTGCCTCCATAGAGGGCAACAGATAGTGGTCCTTCAGAGATGCTCTGTTCAGGTCTCGGAAGTCCACACATAAGCAGATATCACCATTTTTCTTTTGGACTGGTACCAAATTCGATACCCAAGTACTATGCTTGATTGGGAAGACAATGCATGAATCCATGAGCTTGGTTAGCTCTTGTGCCATTAGGGCCTCAACTTTAGGGTTGACTGGCCTCTGTTTCTGTCAGACTGGTTTCACACCTTTTGTTAGCTCAATAGTGTGCTGAATGATGCTAGGATCGTAACCCTCCAGATCATCGTAGGACCAGGCCACTATTCCATACTTTTCATAGAAACTGATGAGCCTTTCTTTATCATGATGTGGGACATATTTTTTGACCCAGAGATTCTTACCATCAGAGATCAGAAGTTCCTCATAATCACTTTTGTCCGCCACAAACTTCCGCTTATCATTTCGGGTGTCATTACAATCAAAAAAGTTTTCAAGAGTAACCAACCCTTTCGAAAGTTTATTTGATTTGAGCTACATAATTTGTCCTTCATAAGCCTTGGCGATCTTTGGTTGAAGTTGATCAACAAATTCCCCTGAGTGCTGGATAAACGAAGCGATGTGTTCATCGCTTTCAAAGACTTGCCAATTCTGATCATTGTCAGGGATCGCTAGTCGAACTAATACCTGTATTGAATATTCGTTCTGAAGCAAGTCAGAGACAAGATCAAACTAAGCACCAATCACCGCCATATGATCTGCATCACTATTCTACCTTCGGGGAACGGTACAGATGTTGAAAGCTTTGAAACCCTCAATCAGGTCCCAAATTCGATGCCGATAGGATCTCATGCGGAAATTCTTCATTGTAGAAATTCCTTGGACATGGTTAACTACCAGTTTAGAATCTCCAAATGCAATCAATTGCTTAATACCCATTCATTCCACAAGGCTTAGGCCTTGGACTAACCTTTCATATTCATCCTCATTGTTTGAACAGGCAAAGTGAAAGCGGAAAGACCTCAACAACCTTTCATTCTGTGGGGATATTAGACATACCCCTGCTCCAACACCTACTTTTCTTCTTGCTCCGTCAAAATACAATGTCCATAGCTCATTTGCTTGGTTACCGTCGGATTCTTTGGCGACCTTCGAAAGCACCTAGTCTTCGTCATAAATCACATATGTGCCTAATCCTGTAGCATGATAATTCCCGAAAGGGTCATTGTTTATGTGTTCGCTCAACAGAGCATCTTCCTTATCATTTCGGTCTCCGCTTACCTTCTCTTCTTCTAGCAAATCAACACTATACATTTCTTGCTTGGTGATAAAAGTATGCGCTACTTCAAAACTGATCAAGGCCTCATCCGTCACATGTTCAGAATGTAGAGCCTCTGATTCTATCTTCATTTTTGAGCCATGTTTGGTCCTAAGTATTAGATGTGACCAATCCAAGGACAGGTATCTACCCACTTTTGAAGTAAATTTGTGGGATAGACAAAGACCAAACATAGGAGGAACATCTATGATCACTGTGTCCTGCGGGACTGTGATACTTGGGCAGGCGAATAGAGTTAACGGAAGCGCTTTGATGACACCTATGGTTTCAACTCTATTTCCATCAAGCTGCATAACCCCTCTTTTCATAGGTTCATAGGTGAGGCCCAAAGCTTTGGCTATCTGTTTAGGCATAACCATCGTACTAGCGCTAGAATCAATCATAGCATTGTGTAATAGATTTTTTCCTACAATGAGAGTCAAGAAGAAGGGTTGAGGTTTCAACCTACCTTTGTCATCGACAGGAGATTCCTTTATATCGTTTGTAAGCACCTTTGGTGGCAGTATGTGATAATCAACCTCTGTACTGGCCGAAGGCTCTGTTAAGGCCGGGTTGACCTCTTCCTGAAGTGCCTTTTGTAATAGCATCTTTTGTTCCGGGATAGCTAGGATGTCCCATAAAGACACGTTAGCAGATGATTTCTTCAATTGCTCTACCACATTAAAAGGTGGCAAACTCAGAGACTTTTGCTCTTTAGTTCTTGCTATAATAATCTCCTTCCATGGTTGAGAAGATGAAGGAACAGTTAGAGCACCAAAAATTTGATCAGACACGCCTTTGCGTTGCGAACTGTCCAGATGTGAAACAACAAGCTCACTTGTGAATCTCCTCTTTAAGCGTGTGTTATAGTCAGATTGCACCTGCGGTGTTTCAGATATGAATGCGTCATTAGCAAACACCATTTCTTCATCTTCCATCCAAGAGAAGAGCGCATGATTAGGAGTAATATCGGACTCTTGCTCTAAAGAAATTCCTTGCATTTGTGCGGTAAGGACCACACTCTCCATTGGCGAGGCATATACGTATCCTCCATTTTTTGTTATAGTACCTTGACTGCATTGCTCCACCACCTTCTGTTGTAAGCTGCCATGCAGACAATTTCGGGGCATATGCGCATCACTGTAGGGGAAGCACCATGGATTGATGTCATCAATAAGATTATTTTGTCCTGCAGTTAATTCCCTACTCAAGCTTGAAGAAAGTGCTTGTTAATGGAGAAGGCACCGACACTACTTGGTTTGTAGTTGAAGTTGGTGGATTAGTGCGAGGCGCACCCTGATATTTATTTTGCTGATAAGTAGACCGCCCGCCTTGATAGTTTTGATATGCGGGTCGCGGGGGCGTTGCTTGGTTCTGCTTGAGAGTTGTTATGTTGTTTTCCATGGTTTGCAACATATCCTTGAGGCCGCTTATTTCATCTTTGGAAGAACTTGATGTAAAAGCCAAGTTTTCAGGAGCGGCCACATATGAGTACATCGACTGGGAAGTTGCTGCCGCACTAGTTGATGTGACCTCTTGTGCAGAGATTGTTATTTTAGGAAATATCGGCATAATAGGTCAGGGAGGCAATTTTCTGCAATCTATCAAATGATTCTCAGCTTTGATAGCAGTAGCATAAGCATTTGGTAGAGTGGCTCCTCCCAAAAACTTAATCATCACATAAATGTCAGGATTAATGGACTTCAGATAAAATATGAATGCCAACTCTAGAGTTGGGTGGATAGTCACAAGGATCCTCTCCCAATTTGAGTGAAATCAGGCATTGAAGTCCGGTAGAGCCTCCTGGGGGGCTCGTCTTATGACAGATAGCTAATAATATAACGAAGAACGATCTCCGTCATTTGAGAACCTTTCATAAAATGGATCTCCGAGCTCATCCTAGGTGTGAATTGAATTAGGAGTCAGCGTTCGGTACCAATCCAGAGCCTTGCCTTTGAAGGACGTGGTGAAGAGCCTCAGGGCTACATTCTGTGTTGTAATACCGTGTACCAGACAAACATCCAGTACATCCTGCAAATGTTCTGCTGGCATTTTTGAGTTATCTTCGATGAATTTGGGAATAGCTTTCAGGGATGAAATTGGGATAGCGCCCCAAATAGCGGGTGCTACCGGGGCTACTAAGGGACTTCCAACATCCCATGCTACGTAGTTTCTATTTGGGGCCGGCAACATGGTGAGAGGAAAAGGTGGTGGAAATGAAACGATTACCAGCTGATTTACGACCTGGATTGTCCCTAGCGGAGGTACTAGTAAACCTGGGTTATCTATAGTCTGGGATCAGTTACAGGCTGATGGCTCATACACCCATCTATAATTCTATTTTGTTAAGTTCATGTCCCACCGGGCGTGCCAGAAAAAGAACAAACTATTGACGCCAAAAATTGACGAGGTAACAATGTCTTATGGGAAACTCAGTTTAAGGGGGACCTTTTGCACTAAACTGAGTGACCTCTAGATTTTTAATGAAGCCAACTTCTTCTATAATGGGTTTTGGAAAGGGAAAATGAAACAGATATAATGAAGAAAAGTTTAATCTAAGGCGATGCACCAAAATCTACCTATGGGCACGATAAATCATAGATTTAGGGGCCTGAATGGTGTTGTTGCATTCCAAAACGTCAAAGACTTAAAACTATATCATAGACAATTCATTTATTGCATACATCCTCACTACTAAGAAGAGTCATTAGACATGATTTAGGTAAGTAAGCTTGTATTCAACATATATAGAAGTTCTTCAAATGAAATGCTTAAGATAGTATAGAGCACAGTTTACAGTTTAATCAAAGCATAAAAAATAATAGAAAGGCCGAACAATTCGCACAATCTGAAAGTTTCTTGCAAATAAAAATAGTAAAAGAGGTCTGGTGTCTTTTGCTAAAATCAGCGTGTTTTTCTCAAAAAAAAAATGGACCCCCTCTCATCGACAGAGAGAGTATATATAGCAAGAAAATAAACCTCCCACCGCTTTGGAGAACTGCAACTGAAAAGAGCTCACAATCCCTTGCAATGATACATGAAAAAGAAGATTCCCAAGGCTGTTACAACAGCATCGAGCCGGAACACAACATCTAGTCGCCCTGGGCACAAGTGAATCCTCCGTAATGATGGCGGTGGTCCCAGCAAGGCTTGAGCAGACAAATGTCACCCCTTGCCATGAATGATTATGACCAGTAGCAACTAATAGCATTGTTTAGTTCATTCGGCCCATTGCCCACATAATAGATCAACATTTAGGCACGTGGCAGCCTCCCGCTGCCCGTATGAAAACTTCTCCCATCGCTGTCGAGGACTTGCGAAAAAGCAATATGCATCAAATGGGCTGAGATCCTTATCGCAGTGGAGAGAACGCTGCATAAGTTGGGTGTGAGAGACGCGTGGCAGCATTTCGCTGCCTGCAACTGTTTATTTCCTTACCGCGTTGAAAGATTTGCAAACGGTTGCCACCTAGAAGAAAGTGGGACCCACCAACATTTTTTAGAAATAAAAAGGAAACCCTGCGGAAGCATTTCGCAGCCCGTTGAGGCCTCGAGGAAGCAAGCGACAACAACAGCCCGTAACCGCGACACGTGGGAGCCCAACGAAGCCTTCCAAGACCCAAAAGGAAAGTCAATTCCCGAAGTTGCGAAGAGAAGATGCGCAAAGTGGCAGACTAAAAACTTGATGGAAAGCCAAATAAACTCGGCGATGCACAGGCCAACGCACACACAATACAAAAAGATACCCGAAGGGAGCTGTTCAGATATTTATTTTAACACTATTCAAAACCTTTAAAGAGTTGCCTTCACCAGATGCATCCAAAATGGGCCAATGGAATGCCCAACGCATAATCATAGGCCAACACATTTTCACATCAACCTCCACATTGCCAAACTATGCTGCCTTCAAAGGTATGCGTTGGTGTTTATTTTGCATCTAATAAAGCTTTCTTTCATAAATAAAAGATGACGCATAAGGTAATACTAGCATAGTTTTGACCATAATTAGCCCCTTCAAAAGTGGGTAGAAATATTATTGCAAACTTTATCAATTTCACCTTCACCCCTTTTTCCAATAGGAATTAAGAATTAAAATTGTTATAAAACAAACATTTAATAATGTTGCAATATTTAAGACATTTGAAATGCTTAAATATTAGCATATTAAAAGATATAAGGAAAAGGTAATTTTTAATTTCTCCTTTGGTAAAAAGGTGAAATTTCATTGCACACAAATGGGAGACCCTAGAGCTGTGATTTTTTTGCAAGCAAGCATAATTAATTAAATAAAACATAGGTTTGCAATCAGATTTCACCCAACAAGCCAAAATTTAGTACTTCCTTTGTAATCAAGCCTTTCAAAGGTGTGTGCCGCATTGGAAATTTTTTACATTAATACGTCATTTAACCTTGCACTTTGATGAAATCAAAATTGGAGACATTTGATACCAAAATAATAAATGGGTAGCCCTTAGATTTTGAAATTTGCAACTTTTTTGGGACACCAAATCTAGCCTGGTCGAAGTGAGAAACACATTAAAAGGTGTGTCAGAACTCATCTTGGAAGTATGAAACTGAACAAACATACTACCATATTGTCCCAAGAAATGTTCTACCACACCAATTTTCATGATGAATTTTGAGTTGTAAAAATTTAATTGGCGAAGATGGGCTTCGAGGTAGATGTGACAAGAAGTAGACAACCTCATCACAAAATTTGAAGGTGTCAATACTGGCTCATGTTCAGGGACGCATTCCACTTATGGGCATGGCGAGATTCTAGATCTTCATGATGTAGACCAGATGCCTACTCCATTGGGTGGCTTTGCCACTATTCATTGTGGTGCATTGAAACCACTTTTCAAACTTCATTTGGTGGCCCCAAGCCCCCAAAAATGAAGAACCAATACTTGCCTCTGTCAAATACTATTCTCTAATGACATCCTTAGGCTTGTTCTAAAAACATTATCATAATAAACCCATTTACTGATAAGGTCATGAATGCACACCTTTATACTTTTGATTGTGCCACTATCATATTTATCCATGTCAATATGAACTCTGCCATTAGGTACTAATTGAAATATACCATCATGTGGAAAGAATATATCACACTCATAAAATAGAGAAAACTTACAATTGGTGTGATATCTCTTATTAGTAGGATCATTGTCATACATCGTCACCTTCTTAACAAATTGAACTAGAAAGTAAAAAAGTTCATAGTATGCTTGAAAAGAATTATTATGAGAATTCTTCTCATCATTTATTTGTACATCAAATTTGAAACCCTCATAAGCATTTGGCTCAATAAAAATACCATGTCCCACATATGGCATACAATCCTCTTGTGTAATAAACAAATAATGTCCATACATAGGTATTTATTTCAACTAAATTACATCAGAGGTACATTTATCTCCATCTAAGAAACTTAATTCAGTCATATACTATATGTCCACATGATATGAAAAAAAGATTTATCAACATCCATAATATCGTTGTCAATACTCAAATCATTGCCCTTAGAGAAAACATCAGCATCCCAAGCACCAATAAAACTTTCTATCTCAAGCTCAAACACAATGTCAAACTCCTTCTTCAGACCATCGTACAATTCCATGTGAAATGTTTCAAGTAAAGGCTCAAAAATTTCAGAATCTAACACTAAGCCAAAATATTCATATTGAATTTTCATAACATCTTGGATGACCTGCAATGAGTAATACATTCAATACTAGCTTCCACAATGTCAATACAAACATTTAAATCATTTTGAATGCTAACACTTTCAAATTTAACATGATCAGTAGGAAGACATTTATTTGTGTTCACAACTTCATGTGCATCATCAATTGATAGGTATGTGACCTAAATGCCAAAGATTTATCATAATCTGAAAATTATTCTCTCATAAGTGAATGTGTGCTTTCATTGGCTTTTACATTAATGCATCTCTCATTCAAAACCAACATGTCCATTTCCATATTATGAGGAAAAGAAACATTGACAAAGAAACATCCTATTTCAATATCACATTGACTAACATGATACCCAATGTTACTTCCATCATCTAACTACTTCACACATAGATCTAAATTTTTTGCAATATAGACACATTTCCCACTATTATTCACATCAACATCATGTCCATGTAAAACAAACATTTCCATCTATTTTTTATATAAACAATCATGAGCAACAAGGATATAGTCATGTTCATTTACATCATAATCAACACCATCAAAAAAATTTTCACTACTAACATTGTGCTTAGTCTTCATATATTAAATGCTTAAAAATTTATCTTCCAATTTCCTCGAATGAAGACTTGAATCATATAAAATTTTCTCATCAAAGTTTGAATATGTACTTTCATCATCATTTGCATTACTAGATACCTTTCCATGTTGAGAAGCTTCAAAGAAAATACTTCAATTTTCACTGGCATCATGGATGAGTTGCAAATGAATATTAGTAGCACCATCATTATCAACATAATGATTTAGTTCACAAGCTGATCCATCATACCTGATATCCATGCATTCTTTTAATTATTTAGTAGCAAATCTATTACAAGATATAATATCATGTATTTCTTTTATTTTATCATGTGCTACATTTGGACTATCATAAATGCAACTTTCATCAATACACTTTAATCCATACTTTGATCACAAACCTCATCATTATCATTGAAAAATGTACCTTCATTTTCTACCATAATATCTTCATCCTTCATTTGCAAAGTGTGAGAGAGTAATCTCACACTTTTCTCCCCTACACTTCAAGCTCTACAAAAACCTAGGTGGGTCTCCCTATATGGTGTTGAATATGAATATGAAATAAAGGTTTCATTGCAACAACTAGTAGATAAACTTCATACTAATAACAAAGGTTTATATATTTGCAAAATGAATGAAACTATCCTTTTTGTCTTTGAAACCTAGGTATGAAGTATGCAAATAATTAAGAATAAATATTGTAGAAAGTAAATCTTGGTTTTATATTTGGAAAGTGTTTATGAGATTGAAGGAAAGTCATTCAAAATAAACTGGTGCCTATCCAAGGCTACAAAGTCACAATGAATGTACACATCCTTCACCATATTATTAACATATCTTGATGATCATCCATACATTAACACTTTATGTTAATGAGACCAACCAATGACTAACAATGTACCTTCTACTTAATAATCCAACCTGCAACAACAATGTTCTCATTTTCATTGAAAGAATTTGTGTTTCTCCTTGAGCAAACACTAGCCATGAAAATAATCTAGATGCAACAAATATGCATGTAAATCTTTACAATACTTGATTGTATTACTGAAAGAAATATTTCATTACAAAATGGAGACAAGATACACTCAGAGCATGCAAAAGCATGTATTCACATATGCTCCAATCAAAATATACAATGCAATTATAGGAACATTTGCACAACATGAGTCTCTATTTCCTTGCACAAAACCAATAGCCTACCTCTTACAACTTCTTCAAAATCCAAAACCCTAACAAATGAGACAAAAATTACATTTTAAAGATATGGTACAAGCCCAAATTTAATCTTTGTTTGACACATGTCACAATGTGAACCTTCAAATCTGCAACAAATTGACATCTGGAAAATGTTTTTTCACTCTTTATTTTCCCTCTTCCATTGCAACTGAAGTTTATTACCTTTTTTAGTTGCAATCTCATGCAACATTTTTACCTGTGTAAAAGTCACTTGCCAACTCCATTTTCACCTGTAAGTGAAAAAAATCACTTTTGGATCAAAACCCACTTACCTAGCCGCCCCTTTGCTCTGCAAGTGATTTTTTTCTAACCAATATGCAATTATCCTCCTCATTGGCATTCAAAACATGATTTTAATCATACATTCTAACCCCCTAGAGCTTTCATTTTACTTTATAATCGGTTTGACATTTTGTCAAAAAATTGGCAAGTAGTTCCTCTACCTATACATGTTGCTTGCAATTATCTCACTCCCACAATGACTTATTTTACTCTAATAAGCCAATCATTCCATTTGCATGTAAAACACACCATGGTTATACATTTAATTTCATTCTTCCTTGAAGTTTTCTTGGTAAACCAATGTAGGTCGTTTTCAATGAATTTTGGGCATTTCTAGCTTGCCCGATGCTCAAAAATGATCAAAACATCTTTTATCTCGCTCCCAAGGCATAAGAAAAGCTCAAGGAAAGTTTTGAAAGGTGAAAATATCTAGTTGCAACCTGTAGAAGGTCCTAAAATGTTGTCAAAACACTTACACATGAATACTCCTCATTTCAGTTGTTCAAAAGCATATTACAGGTTAAAATGAAAGCAAACAACTCTGAGAATGGTTCCCAAGAAGTTGTGGGTCGTGAGAATGAGATGATGGGAGTTTTTATCATTAATAGCACTTGAAAACATCTAAAAATTTGTTAAAAATTCTTCCAAGGCATTAAATACATTTGTTGGATCACCATAAAGATGAAAACCTTTTATTTTGACAATTTACAACACTAAAAACTCCCCATATATGATTCTCCATGTGGAAAATTTGTTGGAAAAACAAGGACAAACAACTGAGAGGGGGGAGGTGAATTAGTTGTCACATAAATTTAAACTTTTCCAACTTATCTTAACTTTAACTTTAAATCTGATGAATAAGCAATTAACCACAAGCAATTAACACATAAGAGAGACAAATAACACCAAGATTTTTTTACATGGAAACCCTGTTAGGGGAAAAACTATGGTGGATGTTAGTCCACAAGATTATACTCTGTTAAAAGTATAATGAGAAATAATAAGGGGAATGCACATGCATTCAGACACACTGCCTAGAGCTCACTGCTCAAATACAAAGGGACTCACTACCCAACATAATAGGATTAAAAAATATGGAGGGCATGAACTGAGAAAATAGCTTCTGCACAAGCCTAATTACAGTTCCAATTAAGCTCAACACTTCTTCACACTTTGTACAATATTCTTCACACTCTACTCTTCAATCAAATGATATTTGCACATACACACACAGGAGCACACAAAGCACCTTTTCCACACTACATTGATGAAACAATCACTCTTATATATCCGCTACATGAGATTTCATCACAACTTAGTCGGCCAAGAAAATAATACATATTTGCAATGTCAACCCAAATTTACAAATAAAATTTTAATGCAAATCCACCAAGGTCGGCCACAACATAGTGGAGACCCAAATTTAAAACTCCAACACAAAAAGACTTCAATTAATTCCACCTCGACAATCCACAACATGCTACCACTAACATGTTGGCCAAGAACATGAAAAATCGAACATGCACAAAAAGATCTTCAATCACGAGCTCATCGGTTAATGTGGACGTACCACAAAGATAGAGAATGATCTAGAGACATCTGAGAGCACCAAGAAACAATAGAGAAACATCTGCAACCACTAAGATTAACAAAATCACACAATCTTCATTCAGGAACACTGACAAAGACCACAAAAACACTGTCAAACCCCAACACACTCAAAACTTCATGCGGACCTCTGAAACTTCTGGCAGATGATCTAGATATACTCAACAATAAACCCCTTAATCCACACCAACTAATCTTCAACATACAAAATAGGACACCTTCATGATCTGCACAGTTCCACGAGGAACCTAGAACACTTTCTCTTACAATTTTCTCAATATCCTTGACATATACAACAATTGATATACCAAATGCTAATAGTGTTGACATCAATGAAAAACACGTATCAACAACACATTTGCAACATCCAACAATCTCCCCCTTTGGCATTGATGGCAACACATGATGTGAAAAATACCATCAACCCAACACACTGACTTCTTCTGCACTTCTCCTCTTGAAAGGATTTTTCATATTACACTTCTCCCCCTTTGACATCAATGGAAAAGGTAACAACGACCTTCCCATATACACGCTCTGAACCACATATGTGCACATCTAACTACTCCCCTTGAGTAGAAGCCACAAAAACATCAATCCAGATCTGAATATAACAATGAAGTTCACGGATTGATGCAAGCAAATGCATCTTTTAGTTCTTATCAAGAGGGGAAATTACCCCTAGTATTCCTCTGAGATACTCAAAAGTATCCTTTGGAAATGGCTTAGTAAATATATCTGCAATTTGTTCTTTGGTAGGTACATACTCCAGTCTGACTTCTTTCTCATTCACTTTCTCCCTCAAGAAATGAAACTTGATTGATAAATGTTTAGTCTTAGAGTGTAGCATCAAATTCCTTGAGATGTTTATTGTACTTGAGTTGTCACAGTATATGGCAATAGGCTCTTCATATATCACCCTGATATCTCTCAACATTTGTTTCATCCATATCACTTGAGTATAATTATTGGCAGCAACAATGTATTCTGCTTTAGCAGTAGATAGAGAAATTGAGTTTTGATTTTTACTTAACCTAGATACCAGCTTCTTCCCTAGGAAGAAAGCACCAACACTAGTACTTTCCTATCATCTACATCACCAACCCAATCTGCATCAATATATGCACACAAAGTGAGATCATCATCCTTTAGATACCAAAGTCCAAAGTCAACTGTTCCTTTTAGATATCTAAAAATTCTCTTGACAACAGTTACATGTGATTCTTTTAGATCAGCTTGAAATCTAGCAACCATACATACAACATTCATAATGTCTGGTCTAGTCTGAGTCAAGTAGAGCAATCGACCGATCATTGACCTATATCTGGTTTTATTTTCCTTAGGAGAGTCATCATTTTGTGTCAACTTACATCCGGTCACCATGGGGGTACCAACAGGTTTGGAGTCATCCATTCCAAACTTCTTCACCAATTCTCTCACATATTTGGACTGAGATATGGAAATCCCCTTGTCCAATTGTGTAAATTGCAATCCCAGAAAGAACTTCATTTCTCCAATCATACTCATCTCAAATTCACTCTTCATTTCATCAACAAACTTCATACATAGATTATCATCTCCTCCAAAAATGATGTCATCAACAAAAAATTCTATAATTAATTAATTATCATTATCTAATTTGAGGTATAAGTTGCTATCAGTAGTACCTTTAGTGAATCCAAGCTTCAGTAGGTATTTGTCCAATCTAGCATACTAGGCTATGGGGGCTTGCTTAAGTCCATACAGAGCTTTCTTCAATCTGCAAACCATATTTCCTTTGTCTGTTAGCTGAAATCCATCTGGCTATTCAATGTACACTTCTTCTTCTAGTTCTCCATTCAGAAATGTAGACTTTACATCCATTTGATAAACTTTATAGTTCTTGTGTGCAACATAAGCAAGAAATAGTCTAACAGCTTCAATCCTAGCGACAGGGGCAAAGGTTTCTTCAAAATCAACACCTTCCATTTGAGAATACCCTTTACATACCAGTCTTGCTTTATTCTAGACCACTTCACCTTCTTCATTCAGCTTGTTTCTAAATACCCATTTAGTACCAATCACATTTTCTTCTTTAGGCCTTGGAACTAGTAGCCATGTGTCATTATTTTCAATCTGTGTCAACTCTTCCTTCATAACTTCCAACCAGTGTTCATCTTGACATGCTTCAGCGATATTTTTAGGTTCAATCTTGGAGATCAAACAATATTCTTCTATAATTTTTCTTCTAGTTTGCACTTCTTTACTCTTATCTCTTATGATTTGACTTTCAAAATGATTCAGCTTTACATACCTTGGAGTTTTGGGACATTCTTGAACTTCTGACTCTTCAGATCTTTCTTCTACACTTGCACTTGTCTATGCCTCCTAATTGACTTGATTTATCAAAACAAATTGAGGTTGCTTCACTGAAACATGTGGAATAATCTGAAGTAGATTCTATGTCTGAGTATTCTTCCCTTGGCTTGTAATGTCTTTGTCTGAATCATAACTACAGTGTCTAGATGATTTGACAGAGTCCTCATCAACTTTGACATTTGCACTCTCAACCATCTTTCTCACTATTTTGTTATAGCACCGGTAGGCCTTGCTTTTAGTGGAGTAACCTAGGAAGATTCCTTCATCACTTCTTGCATCAAATTTTCCTAAATCATCATCTCTCCTAATATAACACTTGCTTCCAAAGATCTTAAAATACTTAACAATAGGCTTGAGACCAAACCATAAATCATAAGGAGTCTTACTAGAATTGCCATTAACATTTACCCAGTTCAAAGTACACACAATAGTGCTTGCCGCTTCGATCCAGCACATTTGAGATACATTTCCTTCCATCATCATTGTTCTGGCAGCATCTAGAATTGTTATGTTCTTTCTCTCTGCAACTCCATTTTGTTGAGGGGTTCGGGGAGCAGATAACTATCTTTTAATTCTATGCTCTTCACAATAAGAGTTGAAATATTTGTAAATGAACTCACCACCTCTGTCAGATCTCAGGCATTTGATTTTCAGACCTTTCTCATTTTCTGCCATAGCCTTGAAACTTTTGAACTTCTCCAATGCTTCACATTTTTCTCTTAAAAAGGAAACCTAAATCATTCTAGAGTAATCATAAATAACCAACATAAAATACCTTTCTCCATGAATACTTCTAACTCTGGAGGGACCACAAAGTTCAGTATGTAGTAGCTCCAACAAATTATTTGAATGAAATTTTTTACTCTGGAAAGAGACTCTAGTTTGTTTACCCATATGACATTCCCTGCAGATTATATTAGTAGGCTTCACTAACCTAGGTAGATCTCTTACTGCTTGAGTAGAACTTATCTTGATAATGTTGTCAAAGCTTACATGACACAACCTCCTATGCCACAACCATCTTTCATCTACTTGAGCAATTAAACAACTCCTACTAGCAGTATTTAGATGAAAAATATTACCTTTTGTTTATTTTCCTATTGTAATCATATTCCCAAAACTTCCATGTATCTTGCATCTTCCATCTTTGAATTGAAGATCATATCCCTTGTGAACCATCTATCCTACACTCAACACGTTGTGCTTCAGGCCTTCAACATAGAGGACATCATCAGTGTTATCTTTACCGCCAAGGAAAATAGATCCTCTGCCATGAATTGCACCAACATTGTTATCTCCAAATATTACAACCCCACCATCATACTTCTCTAGACTCACAAATTTTCTTTTATCATCGGTCATATGATGTGAGCATCCACTATCAATGACCCACTCATCTTTTTCTTGAACTTGGGCTGCAAGAGCTTTTTCATCTTTAGTAGATTCGGTAGCCACATGATTATCTTCAATGGTAGCAATGAAAGCCCATTCATCTTCATTTCCATTATCCTTATCAGACTCATCATCAGTCACTACTTCTTCAACAAAGTAGCAACTCTTTTGGAATCTATACTTTTTAGGCTTAGACCTAGGAACTCTTTCAGGACATCTTGATGCAAAATGACCTATTTTACTCCACGAAATACATTTAATAGGCAATACATCTTCATACTTACCTTTTCCTCTCCCTTCTTGCTTTGTAATCAGTGCTTCCAATTCTTCTACCTCTCTTTCTTTATCTTCAAGCTATTTTAGTTCTTCATCATACTTGGATATCTTTTTGGAACTCTCTCATGGACTATATCTTTTCCTGTTGATTCCAAATATAGTAGCCTTGAATGCAGATTTATTCTTCGGTGTAGATTCACCAAATTCACTTATTTCAAAAGTAGCAAGCTTCCTGATCAACGTGTCTCTTGTCATCTTGTTTACTAATTTGAACTCTTCAATAGCATGAACCTTCATTTTGTAGGAGGGAGGCAAGGATCTAAGTACTTTAGCCACAATTTCATCCTCATCCACATAACCACTGACACCTTTAATACCCATCACTATTTCATTTACTCTTTGCATAAAAGAAGTGATATTTTCATCTTCACCCATCTTCAAATTCTCATACTTTTCTTTCAAGCTCTGTAGCTTAGCCATCTTCACTTGTGCATCTCCTTCATACAAAGTTTCCAATTTCGTCCAAATCTCATGAGCTGTCTCCAGACCCAACACATTAGCCATCTCTCAATCTATCAGAGTACTCACCAAAGCTTCAATAGCCCTAACGTTATTTTCAACATCTTTGATCTCATCAGGAGTTGAGGGACCATTATGAGGAATAGTATATGGATCTTTTGTAATCTTCTAGAAAGCTTCACCAATACACCTTAAGTGACATTGCATCCTAACTTTCCACATTGAATAGTTAGTGCCATCAAATCTTGGATATCCTTCTTGAATGTTGCCATCCCGAATCACCTCAAGCTTTTAGACTTCTTCAGAGGAACCTACTCTGATACCAATTGTTGGAAAAACAAGGACAAACAACTGAGAAGGGGGGTGAATTAGTTGTCATAGAAATTTAAACTTTTCCAACTTATCTTAACTTTAACCTCAAATCTAATGAATAAGCAATTAACCACAAGCAATTAACACATCAGAGAGACAAATAACACCAAGATTTTTTATGTGGAAACCCTGTTAGGGGAAAAACCACGCTGGATGTTAGTCCACAAGATTATACTCTGTTAAAAGTATAATGAGAAATAATAAGGGCAATGCACATGCATTCTTGGGCACACTGCCTAGATCTCATTGCTTAAATACAAAGGGGCTCACTGCCCAACATAATAGGATTAAAAAATCCAAAGGGTATGAACTGAGAAAATAGCTTTGCACAAGCCTGATTACAGTTCCAATTAAGCTCAACACTTCTTCACACTTCACACAATCTTCTTCACACTCTTCTCTTCAATCGAATGATATTTGCACACACACACACAAGAGCACAAAAGCACCTTTTGCACACTACATCGATAAAACAATCACTCTTATATATTCGCTACATGAGATTTCATCACAACTTAGTCGACCAAGAAAATAGAACATATTTGCAATGTCGGCCCAAATTTACAAATAAAATTTTAATGCAAATCCACCAAGGTTGGCCACAACATAGTGGAGACTCAAATTTAAAAATACAACACAAAAATAATTCAATTAATTCCACCTCAACAATCCACAACACGCTACCACTAACATGTTGGCCAAGAACATGAAAAACTGAACATGCGCAAAAAGATCTTCAATCACAAGCTCATCGGTTAATGTGGATGTACCACAAAGATAGAGAATGATCTAGAGACATCTGAGATCACCAAGAAACAATAGAGAAACATCCGCAACCACTGAGATTAAGAGAATCACACAATCTTCATTCAGGAACATTGACAGAGACCACAAAAACACTGTCAGAACACAACACACTCAAAACTTCATGCGGACCTTTGAAACTTTCGACAGATGATCTAGATATACTCAACAATAAACCCTATAATCCACACCAACTAATCTTCAACATATAGAACAAGACACCTTCATGATCTGCATAGTTCCACTAGGAACCTAGAACACTTTCTCTTACAATTTTCTCAATATCCTCGACATATACAACAACTAATACACCAAATGCTAATAGTGTTGACATCAATGAAAACCACATATCAACAACACATCCACAACATCCAACAAAATTTTAATTCCATCACTTCCCAACAATGCATCACAATTTTGAAACATAAAACAACTTTCCTTTATGCGATGTGCAATGGGAACACATAACTTCACAACTCTCCAATCTACACGTGCTATTTAAAACCTTTAAAGAGCTACCTTTACCAGATGCATCTAAAATGGACCAATGGAATTCCTAGCGCATAATCATAGGCCAACACATTTTCACATCAAGCTCCACATTGCCAAATTGTGTTGCCTTCAAAGGTATTTGTTGGTGTTTGTTTTGCATCTAATAAAGCCTAGTTTCATAAGTAAATCCAACACATAAGGTAATACTAGCGCAGTTTTGACCATAGTCAGCCCCTTCAAAAAGTGTGTTGTGCATTGTGTTGAAATATTATTGCAAACTTTATCAATTTCACCTTCACCCCTTTGTCCAATAGGAATTAAAAATTAAAATTGCTATAAAATAAACATTTAATAATGCTTCAATATTTAAGACATTTGAAATGCTTAAATATTAGCATATTAAAAGATATATGGAAAAGGTAATTTTTAATTTCTCATGTCGGTAAAAATTTGAAATTGTATTGCACACAAACAAGAGACCTTGGAGTTGTGTTTTTTCAAGCAAGCATAATTAATTAAATAAAACATGGGTTTGCAATCAGATTTCACCTAGCAAGCCAAAATTTAGTACTTTTGTAATCGAGCCTATCAAAGGTGTGCGTTGCACTAGAAATTTTTTACATTAATACGTCATTTGACCTTGCACTTTGACGAAATCGAATTAGATTTCACCCAGCAAGCCAAAATTTAGTACTTTTGTAATCGAGCCTATCAAAGGTGTGCGTTGCACTAGATTTTTTTTACATTAATACGTCATTTGACCTTGCACTTTGATGAAATCGAAACTAGAGACATTTGAGACTAAAATAAGAAATGGGTTGCCCTTAGATTTTTAATATTTACAATTTTTTGGGATGCCAAATCTAGTTTGGTCGCAGTAAAAAATGCATTAAAAGGTGTATTAGAAGTCATACTGGAAGTACAAAACTAAACATGCATACTACCATATTCCCCAAGAAACATTTTACCACATGGATTTTCATGACGAATTCTGAGTTGCAAGAGATTAATTGGCAAATATGGGCTCCAGAGTAGATGTAATAGGAAGAAGACTTAACCTTTGTTGCCAAACTGAAAGTGCATAGGCACTTCAAATTTTTGCAAAATTTGAAGGTGGCAATAGTGGCTATTTTTGGTGATGCATGTACCTTGCAGGCATGGTGAGATTCTACATCTCTGGGATGTAGAACAAATGCTTACTCCATTGGGCGGTTCTACCACTATTCATTTGTGTTGCATTGAAACCATTTTTTAAACTTCATTTGGTGGCCCCAAGCCCCCAAAAATGAAGAACCAATACTTGCCTCTATCAAACACTTTATTCTTTGATGACATCCTTTGGCCTATTCTGAAAACACTATCACAATAAGCCCATTTACTAATATTGACATGAATACACACCTTTATACTTTCAATTGTGCCACTGTCATATTTATCCATGTCAATTTGAATTTTTCCATTAGGTACTAACTGAAATATACCATCATGTGGAAAGCATTCACACTCATCAAATAGAGAAAACTTACAATTGGTGTGATATATCTTATTAGAAGGATCATTTTCATACATCATCACCTTCTTAACAAATTGAACTGGAAAGTGAAAAAGTTCATAGTATGCTTGAAAAGAATTATTATGAGAATTCTTCTCATCATTTATCTATACATCCAATCTGAAACCCTCATAAGTATTTAGCTTAATAAAAATACCATGCCCCACATATGGCATACAATCCTCTTATGTAATAAACAAAGAATGTCCATATACAAGTATCTTTTTCAACTGAATTACATCAAAGGTACATTTATCTCCATCTAAGAAACTTAATTCAGTCATATTACTATATGTTCCCATGATTTGAAAACATGATTTGTCAACATCCATAATATCGTTGTCCATACTCAAATCATGGCCCCTAGAAAAACATCAACATCCCAAGTATCAATAAAACTTTCCATCTCAAGGTCAAACACAATTTCAAACTCATTCTTTAGATACAATTCCATGTGATATGTTTCAAATAAAGGCTCAAAAATCTTAGAATCTAATCCTGAGCAAAAATATTCATATTGAATTTTCATAACATATTTGTTGCTGCAATGAGTAATAGTCAATACTACCTTCCACAATGTCAATACAAACATTTGAATCATTTTGAATGCTAACACTTTCAAATTTAGCATGATCAATAGGAAGACATCTATATATGTTCACAACTTCATGTGCATCATCAATTGATAAGTATGTTGACCAAAATGCCAAAGATTTATTATAATCTAAAAATTATTCTCTCATAAGTGAACATGTGCTTTCATTGGCTTTTACACTAATGGATCTCTTATTCAAAACCAGCATGTCCATTTCCATATTATGAGGACATGCAACATCAACAAAGAAACATCCATATTCAATATCACATTAACTGACATGAAACCCACTATTACTTCCATCATCTGGCTTTTGTACACATAGATCTAATTTTTTTGCAATATTAACACATTTCTAATTGTTATGCACATCAACATCCTCTCCATGTAAAACAAGCATTTCCATCTTTTTTTCATATAAACAATCATGAGCAATAGGGATATAGTCATGTTCATTTACATCATAATCAAGACCATCAAAACTTTTTCACTACTAACACTATGCACAGGCTTCATATATTTAATGCTTAAACATTTGTCTTCCAATTTCCTCAGATGAAAACTTGAATCATATAAATTTTTCTCATCAATGTCTAAATATGTACTTCCACCATCATTTGCATTACTACATACCTTTCCATGTTGAGAAGCTTCAAATAAAATACTTCAATTTTCATTGGCATCATGGTTGAGGTGCAAATGAATATCAGTAGCACCATCATTATTAGCACAATCATTTAGTTCACAAGTTGATCCAACATACTTGATATCCATGTATTCTTTTTATTTTTTTGTCTCAAAGTTGTTACACGATATAATTTCATGTATTTCTTTTATTTCATCATGTGTTGCATTTGGACTATCATAAATGCAACTTTCATCAGTACACTTTTCATCCATGATTTGAACATAGACCTCATCATTATCACTACAAAATGTACCTTCATTTTCTACCATAATCTCTTCATCCTTATGCATTATGTCATGATTTTGCTCACACCTAACAATAGGACAACTGCTATTAGCATTTTGAGATATTACACTTTGTGCATAATCACATATGACTCTTTCAAAAATCCCAATCTAATCAAATATTTTCTCAAGATTAATAGGTTACAACTCTTTAGGAAAAGAACTCAAACTTGACTCATAACTTTCACAAAACAAGTCAATACAAAAAGAATCCCTGGGTCTAAAATTTTTAGGGATTACTAACCAATTGTTTGAAAACCTTGCAAACAAATCATATGGTGATTAGATCCCATGTACCTCTTTATGTCAAACAATGCTTGAACAAAAGACAATTGATTAACACTACTCAAATTCTTCTCACAACTTGTTTGGAGCTCATCACTAGTTGCATGATACAATAATATACTAATTATAATAGTAGAATTATTATTACCTTGACAATCATTTTTGTTGTTTTATCCATAAATTTCATTTACATGAGGTATGATAAGAAAATCAATACTTGTAGCCATGTATCCCTTTGGCATTGAATACTTTAGATTATTTTAAATATCCATAGCTACAACATATGCTTGATGTAGCGTTGCAGGCTCCTTGTCTCTCAGTAAATAACTTATTTCTTCATCAAATTCACCAAGCTAAACGACCAGACACATTGCATCATTTGGTCTCATATATTCAGGGATGTCACCTAATGTTTTTGTAAATATGAGATTAAGTGTAGGAACCAACTTTTCTTCTTCTTTTTGAATGTTCATGAATTTTTGTATCATTGAAATTGCATTGATTTTTACCAAACTCTTTTATGAATGTTGTTAAAAACTCATTCCACGAAGAGATAGAACATACTGACAAATCTAAAAACCAATCTCTAGCATCTTCCTTCAAAGACTGAACAAAGAACTTCATGACCACATCTTCGACATCTACCTCATAATCTCCCATGAAATTCATGAATTCTTGCAAATGTTTACATGTTGATTCAAAACTCTTTCCATAGAAATTCACTACGAATAGGGTTTGGGAAACCTTGAATACCACTATAATTTAATGGTCTATATCTTCCCACAAAGAAAATCCTTCTCTAAGGACATAGTTGGAACTGATATGAACTCTGCATTATGACATTTTAGCATACAAGGAAACCAGATTGATAATTCATATGAAAAACCATTGTCTCGCAATTGTATGAACTCAATAGAACCTTAATCCTATCAACATAATCCTTATCTCTTCAATGTTTTATTAATGCTTATTATTAGAAAATAAATGAAATACACATTCCCTTTCCTGATTCCACAAAATTTATAGGTCTAATATCACCACACGAATATACATTCACAATTCCTCTATACTTTGAAAAATGTAGGTGTACTTGCACAAAGACATGATTTATTTTAATTCCTCCTTTCCAGAATAAACTCACATAACATTGGAATCACACGACTTCACAAAGGGTTTCCACAAAACTCCTTCATACAATAAATTTTCCTTCATGAATACTAAACAAAGGAAAACTAAAATACCTGGAAAATATTGTAGACTTCAAAACTTCTTTCTCTGACTGGAAATATTTGTAAGTCTATGCAAATTTCTACAAACACCTCTTCTACAATTTCAAAAGGTTCATCAATAGAGTCGCCACCTCTCTCAAGAGGACAAAATCATCAAACAACTAAAAGATCTTCAATAATCAGATTTCTTTCTGAGTTTTTTCACCAACAGAGCACCATAGATCATGAAACTTTCAAAAATTTATTTCTCCAAGTGTGAATTCCTTCAATATCTGAACCAAATTTTCAGATCAACAAACTTATTGACTCTTTCCAAATGGATAATACTTGAGTTGTCCCCAACAGAGTCACCAATTTATTGGTTCCCAAATTTGCATATCATTGAACCTTAAAGATGTGCCATATCTTATGCTCAGATTCAAAGAGATATTTGGCCAACTAATGAGAGATTAATCTCACACTTTTCTCCCCTACAATTCAAGCTCTACAAAAACCTAGGTGGGTCTCCCTATATGGTGTTGAATATGGATTGAAATAAAGGATTCATTGAAGCACCTAACAGATAAACTTCATAATACTAACAAAGGTTTATATGTTTACAAAATGGATGACACTATCCTTGTTGTCTTTGAAACATAGGTATGAAGTATGTAAATAATTAAGAATAAATATTACAGAAAGTAAATATTGGTTTTATATTTGAAAAGTGTTTTTGGGATTTAAGGAAAACCATTCAAAGTAAACTAGTGCCTATCCAGGGCTAAAGAGTCACAATGCATGCACACATCCTTCACCACATTCTAAACATATCTTGATGATAATTTAGTTATTAACACCTTATGTTAATAAGACCAACCAATGACTAAAATTTTAACTTATACTTAACAATCCAACCTACAACAACAATATTCTCATTATTTTCATTGAAAGAATTTACATTGCTCCTTAAGCAAACACTAACCATGAAATAATCCAGATGCAACAAATATGCATGAAAATCTTTACAATACTTGATTGCATTACTGAAAAAACATTTCATTACAAAATAGAGACAAGATACACTCAGAGCATGCAAAAACATGTATTCATATATGCTCCAATCAAAATATACAATGCAGTTACATGAACATTTGCATAGCATTAGTCTCTATTTCCCTGCATAAAACCAATAGCCTACCCCTTACAACTTCTTCAAAATCCCAAAACCCTAACAAATAAGACAAATTAATTTTAAAGATATGGGAGAAGCCCAAATTTAATCTCTATCTGACACCTATCACAATGTGAACTCTCAAATCTGCAACAAACTGACATTTGGAAAA
This sequence comes from Sequoia sempervirens, assembly GCA_007258455.2. Classification (NCBI taxonomy): domain Eukaryota; kingdom Viridiplantae; phylum Streptophyta; class Pinopsida; order Cupressales; family Cupressaceae; genus Sequoia; species Sequoia sempervirens. The sequence goes on along the minus strand of VDFB02271358.1, from coordinate 830,013,089 downwards.
TAATTTTTTAATCTTTATTTTCCCTCTTCCATTGCAATTGAAGTTTATTACCTTTTTCATTTGCAATCTCATGCAACATTTTTTCTTGTGTCTAAAACTCACTTGCTAGCTCCAATTTCACTTCTAGGTCAAAACCCACTTACCCAACTACCCCTTTGCATTGCAATTCAATTACCAATATGCAATTATCCTCCTCACTAGCATTCAAAACATGATTTTAATCATACATTTTAACCTTCTGGAGCTTTCATTTTACTTTGTAATCGATTTGAAATTTTATCAAACAATTGGCAAGTAGTTCTTCTACCTGTACATGTTGCCTGCAATTATCTCACTCCCACAATGACTTATTTACCCTGATAAGTTGATCATTCCACTTGCATGCAAAACACACCATGGTTATACATTAAATTTCAATATTCCTTGAAGGTTGCTTGGTGTTATTTTGATTTTGGTCATTACCCCTATGATCGTCGCCCCTACTCAAATTTTTGCTAAGTTTAGGTACTTGGTAGTGTTTCCTTAAGTTCTTCTAACCTTGGTGGGCATGACCCAAGTTATTCTAACTCTCTCTTATTCCACCTTCCCTTCAAACTTGTTCATTACTTTATATGGGTGATATGTTACTAAATTGCTATAACCTCCCAAGTGGTCAATGTGCTTTATGAAGTCTTTATACTTGAAATTTTAATGTTGGTGGTCATTACTTGATGTTGGATAGCCTATCCAAAAGATTGTCAATGATGAAAAGTTGAAGAAGTTTCGAGCATGGGCCGGATTTTCAATAATTTTGGAAACCATCGGTGCTTCCCGCTAGGGTTTCATGAACCCCTTGTTCTACCAACTCAAAGGGAATTATTCTAAGGAAATCAAAGATGATGAAAGTGCAGGTTGATCTCATTATTACGTATTCTAGTAAACTCTTTTTGACCTATCATAATGAATGAAAAAGATGCATAATCAACGAATGGTTAAAGGTGTGTACTTACAGAGTGCCATATGAAGGAAAATGAACATAAATGAATACCATTTCAAGATATATTAAAGCAATCAAAAATTGGAAATATTCGGAAGGAATAAGAACACTAGAATGTAAAAAAGCGTTTACATTATATTATATATCATTGGTGTCACAAAATTGGTATTTGGTTACAAAATTGAGGGTATCAAAATATCATTTTTAGGCACATAGGGAAAACATCAACACACAAAATCCCTCGACCACCTCTTGGAGACACTCAATTTGGGTTGGTGACAACAGGTTCTCATGAGATTGTAGAAATTGGGCGAACAACCCCATATCATTTCGCACCAGCGCCACACGAAGGAGAGTCACAACTTCTTCTATAGCCTCATGTTGGGTATCAGTTGTGATGTAGATAAAATATCTAATAAATCTGATTTGTGGATAATGGCTGAGTCCTGTGATGGCCACATTTACCCTATTCAAGTACTCGGGCCTAACTAGGCGTTTCGCTACCCTCATTCCCAAGTCTCGTTGTCCAGAAGTGCAAACACTTCTTCCTCCACTTTGCTCTGGACAACAAAGACCTCCCTCAACTAGTCTAATAGCAGTCTAAAGAGAGGACTACATTTGACTTCTTCATTCACGATGAAGTCATTCATTTAAATGCCATCACTTTGTGCACTCTCCATTTTAGAATGCCTTTGGTTGGTGAAATGCAGCTATGCTCATTGAATTTATAGAAATTTGGGAGTGTATCTGAGATGGATTTCATTGAGATTTGGAAAATGACAGGATGGTGATGTGGCCTAAATTAATTTATGATGTGACCAAGATATAATTATTTTTCCCAATTAATCTCTCGTTTGGACAATTTGCACATGTGATTCTATGGTTAACATGAATTGGCCATTTCATACACTGCTTGTGAACCGCATTAATTGCAAAAGAATGGGCGGCCACGTGGCAATATTTGAAACAAGAGACGTTTGGTGACTATTCAAGGTCATATCATTTGTAAACATAATTATTATTATCCATGACCATTAATGCTTATTTGTCTATTCATTTCCAGGTTAACTAGTTGGGTGGCAAGAAAGCATCATTATATTTAGCAACCATTTAGTAACCACCAAGATGGGGGGGGAAATTTGTCTCCCTATATCTTTGTTTAGAGTGACTCTTGAAGGGTTCAGATTTTCTCAAGTGCACTGTGTTGTAGAGGAAAAGGAACAAGCTTTATTTTTGTTTTCCCTTTAATTCATTCATGTTTACAATAACTCATAGTCTGTGAACCGTGGGTCTTGAATATAGTGTTGATCGTACTAATCTGTGTGTTGTGTGTGTAATTTAGGCATGTTTTCTATGCAAGGCATCCTTTGCTGCATTGTGTTCATTTATTGAAACTATGATACATTTTCATTTCATTTCCTAATGATCATTAATTGTTTTAGTCTTTGTGCTAAATGGTTCGTGGTCTCCTTTAAATTTATTTACATTAACTTCATTTTTATGGGTTAGTGTTTGTCACCTTTCCTGCTTTCTGGTAAAAAGTATACACATAATCAATTGAATCATACGAGGGAGCTATACCTCTAAAATTCATAGGAAAGTCACAAATAAAATTGTGACATCTTCAGAGCTGTTAGTGGTTTGGTCCCAGTGCATAGTGGGCAATAGAGTTGATATTTGAATTATATTTAAAAAGAAAAAATCATTCACTAACACTTGGTAAACCAATGAAGGTCATTTTTAATGATTTTTGGGCATTTCCAGCTTGCCTGATGCTCAAAAATGATCAAAAAATATTTTATCTTGCTCCCAAGACATAAGAAATGCTCATGGAAAGTTTTGAAAGGTGAAAAGCTCCAGTTGCAACCTATAGAAGATCCTAAAATGTTGTCAAAACACTTGCACGTGAATTCTCCTCATTTCAGCTATTTAAAAGCATATTGTAGGTTAAAATAAAAAGCAAACAACTCCAAGAATGGTGCCCAATAAGTTGTAGGTTATGAGAATGAGATGTTGGGCGTTTTTATCATTCCCACACACTTAAAAACATCTAAAACTTTGTTTTAAATGCTTCTAAGGCATTAAAAATAGTTGTTGAGTTGCCATAAAGATGAAAACCTTTTATTTTGATGATTTAGAACACTAAAAACTCCCCAAAACAGGGCATATGATTCTCCATGTGGAAAATTTCAATTTCATTGTTACCCAACAGGGCATTGCAATTTTGAAACATAAAACAACTTGCCTTTACATAGGAACACATAACCTTCATAACTCTCCAAACTGCACATGCTTTTTAAAACCTTTAAAGAGTTACCTTCACTAGATGCGTCAAAAATGGCCCAATGGAATGCCTAGCTAATCATAGGCATTTTCACATCAACCTACATTTCCTTCAAAGGTATGTGTTAGTGTTTGTTTTGCATCTAATAAAGCTTGCTTTCATAAATAAAAGACATCGCATAAGGTAATACTAGCATAGTTTTGACCATAGTCTGCCCCTTCAAAAGTGTGTTATGCCCTGGGTAGAAATATTATTGCAAATTTTATCAATTTCACCTTCACCCCTTTGTCTAATAGGAATTAAGATTTAAAATTTCTATAAAACAAATATTCAATAATGTTGAAATATTGAAGACATTTGAAATGCTTAAATATTAGCATATTAAAAGATATAAGGAAAAGGTAATTTTTAATTTATCTTACTGGTAAAAAGGTGAAATTGCATTGCACACAAACGAGAGACCCTGGAGCAGTGATTTTTTGCAAGCGAGAATAGTTAATTAAATAAAACATGGGTTTGCAATCATATTTCACCCAACAAGTTTCAAAATTTAGTACTTCCTTTGTAATCAGGCCTATCAGAGGTGTGCGTTGTACTAGAAAAAGTTTACATTAATACGTCATTTGACCTTGCAGTTCGATGAAATAAAAACTATAGACATTTGTGACCAAAATAAGAAATGGGTTGCCCTCATATTTTTTAAATTTGCAACTTTTTCGGGACACCAAATCTAGCTTGATCGTAGTCAGAAACACATTAAAAGGTGTGTCAAATCTCATCCTAGAAGTACAAAACTGAATAGGCATACTATCATATGTCGCAAGAAACTTCTTACCAAATGGATTTGCATGAAGAATTCTTAGTTACAAAAAGTTAATTGGCGAAGATATGCTTTGCAGTAGATGTGATAGGAAGCAGACAACCTTTGTCACCAAACTGAAAGTGCATAGACACTTCAATTTTTTGCAAAAAGGTTCCAATAGTGGCTCATGTTCAAGGATGAACACCCCTTGTTGGCATGGAAAGATTCTAGATTTCTAGGACATAGGCCAAAAGCCTACTCCATTAGGCGGCTTTGCCACTATTCATTTGTGTTGCACTAAAACCATTTTTCAAACTTCATTTGGTGGCCCCAAGCCTCCAAAATATAAGAACCAATAATTTCCTTTGTCAAAAACTTTGTTCTCTGATGAGATCCTTAGGCCTATTCTAAAAACACTATCATAATCAACCCATTTACTAATATTGAGATGAATGCACACCTTTATACTTTTGATTGTGCCACTGTCATATTTATCCATGTCAATCTGAACTCTGTCATTAGGTACTAATTGAAATATACCATCATGTGGAAAGAATATATCACACTCATCAAATAGAGAAAACTTACAATTGGTGTGATATCTCTTATTAGTAGGATCATTGTCATACATCGTCACCTTCTTAACAAATTGAACTGGAAAGTGAAAAAGTTCATATTATGCTTGAAAACAATTATTATGAGAATTCTTCTCATCATTTATTTGTACATCAAATCTGAAACCCTCATAAGTATTTGGCTCAATAAAAATACCATGCCCCACATATGGCATACAATCCTCTTGTGTAATAAACAAAGAATGTGCATACCCAGGTATTTCTTTCAACTGAATTACATCAGAGGTACATTTATCTCCATCTAAGAAACTTAATTCAGTCATATTACTATATATCCTTATGATTTGAAAACAAGATTTATCAACATCCATAATATCATTGTTCATACTCAAATCATGGCCCTTAGAGAAAACATCAACATCCCAAGCATCAACAAAAATTTCCATCCCAGGCTCAAAAACGATGTCAAACTCATTCTTTAGACCATCACACAGTTCCATGTGATATGTTTCAAATAAAGGCTCAAAAATTCCAGAATCTAATCCTAAGCCAAAAATTTCATATTGAATTTTCATAACATATTCACTACTACACTGAGTAATATAGTCAATACTACCTTCCACAATGCCATTACAAATATCTAAATCATTTTGAATGCTAATACTTTCAAATTTATCATGATCAGTAGGAAGACATCTATTTATGTTCACAACTTCATGTGCATCATCAATTGATAGGTATGTTGACCCAAATACCAAAGATTTATCATAATCCAAAAATTGTTCTCTCATAAGTGAACATGTGCCTTCATTGGATTTTACACTAATTTTCATCTCTCATCCAAAACCAACATGTCCATTTCCATATTATGAGGACAAGAAACATTAGCAAAGAAACATCCATATTCAATATCAGATTGGTTGACATGAAACCCACTATTACTTCCATCATCTGGCTGCTCTACACAGATCTAAAAATTGTGCAATATCAACACATTTCCCACTATTATGCACATCAACATCCTCTCCATGTAAAACAAACATTTCCATATTTGTTTCATATAAACAATCATGAGCAGTAGGGATATAGTCATGTTCATTTTCATTATAATTAGCACCATCAAAACTTTTTCCACTATTAACACTATGCTCAGGCTTCATATATTTAATGCTTAAACATTTAACTTCCAATTTCCTCAGATGAAGACTTGAATCATATAAAATTTGCTCATCAAAGTCTAAATATGTACTTTCATCATCATTTGGATTACTAGATACCTTTCCATGCTTAAAACCTTCAAATAAAATACTTAAATTTTCAGTAGCATCATGGCTGAATTCCAAATGAATATCAGTAGCACCATCATTATCAACATAATCATTTAGTTAAGAAGTTGATCCATCATACCTGATATCCATGCATTATTTTAATTCTTCACTAACAAAGTTGTTGCAAGATATAATTTCATGTATTTCTTTTATTTCATCATGTGTTGCATTTAGACTATCATAAATGCAACTTTCATCAATACACTTTTCATGCATGATTTGATCACAAACCTCGTCATTATCACTACAAAATGTACCTGTTGCCCAATTTTTACCTGCGGGCTCAATCAGACAGGATAGATCATGTGACAGAGGTTCGAGAAGGCCAAATGGAACATTCGCACAAGGGAAAAAGTCATGAATCTAATGCTAGGTCACAGGAAACTCAGTTGGGAAGCCTACCTTGTTCAAGTTCAGCTTGAAAATCCTCCAAGGAGAGAGTTGCCGAGACCTTCCAGAGGTCTCGCCAAAGGAAAGCAGCGTCGCCAAAGGGAAGCGAGCTCGACAGGAGGTCTCATCGATAGCGAAAAGTCATGCCGACGAGCCTTGTGCCTTTGGTGTAACGTGAGAAGCCTGATAGGAGGTCTCACCGACACAAGATTATCTCACCGATGGGATCCCAGTTCGTCAAAGGGAAGGTCAGGTCGCCAAGACATCTCAGCGACTGGCCAGAGCCTCACCGAGAGAAATTGATATCGCCATGATGTCTTGGCGAAGGCATTATGTCTTGCCGAAGATGAGGGGTCTTGGGGTAGCGTTTTTCTTTTGGTAAGATCTCTCACCGACACTCGGGGGTCTTGCCGACAGATGGGGGAGCCTTGGTAGGAGATGATGGTTTCAGCGAAGGATTAAGGAGTCGCTGTGATGTCTCGGAAAATGGAGATGGTCCTGCCAAAAGATAAAGGGGGTCTTGATATGTGTTTTGCCTTCAGTAGGAGTCTCGCTGACAACAAAAGACCTCACCGAGAAAGTTTGACATCGGTAAGAAGTCTTGCCGATATAGCGAGGTCTCCCCGATAGGAAAAAAGGAGCTCACCGAAGGATTTTTCCTTCAGCATAAGGTCTTGGCGATGCAGAGGGTCCTGCTGATAAAGGGAGCCTTCAGTGTAATATTCCAAGTCGGAGAAAGGTCTCCCCAACCTGGTGATGTCTCTCCGGCATATTTTGTGCTCGCTCAAGGATAGGGGGTCGGCGTAGGGTCTTGCCAACCCAAGTGTCACGCCGATGGAGTAGCACATCGGTAAAACAAGGTGTGTTCGCCGAGAGGTCTTCCCGACTGACGGATGTCTTCCCGACTGAAGAGAAAGTAAAATCATCGTCGAAAGAAAGGTCTGCTCGCCGGGAGGGCTGGCTGAAGTGTGGATGTTTTGCCAAAAGGTTTTCCCTTCGGTATGATGTCTCAGCGAAAGGGAGTTGTCTCGCTGACATGGAATGGTGGTTCCCGCCAGGAAGTCTCAGTGGAAATTTTGAATTCGGGGAAAGGTCTCGCCGACCAAGATAGGGTCTGGCCGAAACAAAAGTGAGCTCGGGGTAAATGAAATGAGCTTTCCATGAGCTCTCACTGAATGTCACATGTTTTTTCGATGGTTGCAGGAGGGTATAATCGCATCAGGGAGACACAATTAGTGTCTCACCGACATGCGATTCCACAGAGGGAGCTTTTGACTGCCTGAGGAATCTATGTGGCATCTGATCGACCAATGAGAGTGAGCTAAGGGCGAGTCGTGGCGGTCTGACCAGGATGAAGAAAATCAACAGGATGAAAAGCAATGTGTATCTATTCTGAGCTCAGGAGCATTCAAAGCGCTCGACAGGGAGGTTAGAAAGTAGACACGAGACCGGGAAATGAATGTGGTAGCTGTGAAAGATCTAAAGAGGACCATTCATGGAGGTGACTCCTTCACTGACATGGACAACAAGGACATGTAGGAATGCAACATTAATTTCAATCAAAAGATTTGAGAGAGATTTATCCCGAGGGGAGATATTTTTGTAAGCCCTAAGGGGCCGACACTCTTTTGTATATAGGGCATTTTTTTCCTTTTGTAGACAGTTGGGAGAATACACTAAAAAGAGTTAGTGATTTTTTAGCAATCATCTCCCAGCTGGTGTATATTTTGTAACTCAACTGAAATCTGGAATAAAACACAGAGTTTACCTCAGAAGCCAGTGTTAATGTTTGTATTACTCTCATTTCTGTATTTTTAGGTTATGCAAGTTTTCAACTGTGTTTTTCTAAATCTGTATTCATACCTTAAAGTTGTGAAATCCATCTTTCCTTCTTGAGATATGTATGTAGATCAAGCCTTTTGAGAATGATGCATAAGTCTAAAGGGGTTATGTCGAGTAAGTGAAATACTACTCATTAGCTTTCCAGTGTATGATTACCTTGTTTCATTTCATAATTTCTTACAAATTCAGTGTATCACCTTAGTTGTTACTTTTTATTTACATGTACTCCTTCTCCCTTTCCCCTTACAAAATTGATAGTTTAGGTGACACCAAAGGAAGCCAGCTTTCTCTGGAGGTTCATTTCAGTCTTAGGTGACCCACAACCTTGAAATGATCCCATGTTTCACTAGAAAGCTCAATTTCCATCACTGTGCGTAGGGTGCATTTCTAGGAGAAAATAGTACCTTCATTTTCTAACATAATCTCTTCATCCTTATGCACTATGTCATGATTTTTTTCACACCTAGCAATAGGATAACTACTATTAGCATTCTGAGATATTACACTTTGTGCATAATCACATCTGACTCTTTCAACAATCCCTATCCAATCAAATATTTTCTCAAGATTAATAGGTTTCATTTCTTTAGGAAAATAACTCAAACTTGACTTGTAAATTTCACAAAACAAGTCAATACATAAAGAATCTTCGGATTTGAAATTTTCAAGGATTGCTAACCAAGTGTCTGAAAACCTTGCAAACAAATCATATGGTGATTCTCCCTTGTACCTCTTTATGTTAAACAATGCTTGAACAGAAGACAGGTGATTAACATTGCTCAAATTCTTCTCACAACTTGTTTGGAGCTCATCACTAGTTGCATGATACAATGATAAACTAATTGTAATAGTAGAATATCTATTACCTTGACAATTATTTTATTGTCTTATCCATAAATTGTATTTACATAAGGTATGTTAGATAATCAATACTTGCAACCATCTATCCCTTTGGCATTGAATACTTTAGATTATTTTCAATATCCATAGTTGCAACATATATTGATGTAGTGTTGCAAGCTCCTCATCTCTTAGTAAATAACTCATTTCTTCATCAAATGCACCAAGATAAACAACCAAAAACATTGCATCATTCGGTCTCATATATTTAGGGATGCCACCTAATATTTTTGCAAATATGAGATTAAATGTAGGAACCAACTTTTCTTCTTCTTTTTGAATGTCCATGAATTTTTGTATCACTAAACTTGCATCAATTCTCTCACCAAACTATTTTATGAATGATCCTATAAACTCATTCCACCAAGAGATAGAACATACTAGCAAATATGAAAACTATTCTCTGGCATCTTCCTTCAAAGATTTAACAAAGAACTTCATGATCATATCTTTGAAATCTACCTCATAATCTCCCATTAAATGCATAAATTCTTGCAAATGTTTACATGCCAATTCAAAACTCTTTCCATAGAAATTTTCCAAGTGTTCCCTAACTTCATTAGGAATAGGGTTTGGGAAACCTTGAATACCACTAAAATTTAATGGTCTATATCTTCCCATAGAGAAAATCCTTCTTTGAGGATATGGCTAGAACCGATACGAACTCTACATTATGACATTTGAGCATACAAGGAAACTAGACTGACAATTCATATGAAAATATGCTTTCAATGAAAACCTAATCCCCTCTTAACCATTGTATCACAATTTGATGAACTCAACAGGACCTTAATCCTCTCAACATCACCCTTATCTCTCTAATGTCTGATCAATGCTTATTATCAGACAACACATGAAATATACATGCCCTTTTTTGATTGCACAAAATGTATAGGTCTAAAATGACCACACAAACTTGTACAACAATGTGCAACTATGAAACAATAACCATCCATTTAACACCATGCACATTTCACAAACATACATACAAAGTGCCTCTATCTTTTAAAAAATGCAAGTGTATTTACAAAAATACATGATTTATTTTAATTCGCCCTTTCCAAAATAAACTCACATAACATGGGAATCACATGACTTCATAGAGGGTTTCCAAAAAAATCTTTCATACAACAAATTTTCCTTCATGAATAATAAACAAAGGAAAACTAAAATACATGGAAAACATTGTATACTTCAAAACTTCTTTCTCTAACTAGAAATATTTGCAAGTCTATGCAATTTTTTGCAGACACCTCTTCAACAGTTTCAACGGGCTGATCAACAGAGTCACCACCTCTTTTAAGACAAAAAAATCATCAAACAACTAAAGATCTTCAATTTTCTTTTCACCAACAGAGCACCATATATCATGAAACTTTCAAGTATGGTGCAACAATTTATTTCTCCAAGTGTGAAGTCCTTCAATATCTTAGCCAATTTTTTATATCAACAAACATTGAATCTTTCCAAATGGATAATACTGGAGTTATCCCCAATAGAGTCGCTAATCTGTTAGTTCCCAAATCTGCATATCATTGAACCCTAAAGATGTGCCATATCTTATGCTCAGATTCAAAGAGAGACTTGGCCAATGAACAAGAGAGTAATCTCACACTTCTCTCCCCTAAACTTCAGGCTCTACTAAAACCTAGGTGGGTCTCCCTATATGGTGTTGAATATGGATATGAAATAAAGGTTTCTTTGCAACACCTAGCAAATAAACTTCATACTAATAACAAAGGTTTATATGTTTGCAAAATGGACGATACTATCCTTGTTGTCTTTGAAACCTAGGTATGAAATATGTAAATAATTAATAATAAATATTTCATAAAGTAAATCTTGGTTTTATATTTGAAAAGTGTTTCTAAGATTGAAGGAAAACCATTCAAAATTGAAAGGTGGAAAATTGTCGTTGACTATGGTTTAGGACATAGAACAACAATCTTCTTCGCTTCTCATTCAAGGAAACCCTAGAGATCTCAATCCGAGGATGAAATAGGGGAAAAAGATATTGCAATAGGGAATCTTGAGGTATGATTAATGATTAAAGAGGGGTTCACCACTAAGCTAGGGATTGGAAAGACAAGTAACATGCAAGATCTAATGATAAAACCTAATAATATATAAACTTCACTAGATGACCTATAAAAGAGTATAAATTTGAACAACAAACTGGGAAAACATAGAAGTGCACCTAGAAACTTGTAAGAGCTCGAAACCAATTCTGAAATGCTGAAAATACTAATTTTAGGGCACACTGGGACTCATATGCCACTTTTGGCATATCAGTCCTAGTCTAGGGTTTCTAGGCTGAAACATGAATCTGACAATGCTGATCAAGGATCTTCAAAAATCTGGAAAATTTCCTGTAGTGGGACTCATATGCCACTTTTGGCTTATCAGTCCCATTCTAATTTTTTGGAAATTCAAAGTCCATATCTACTCTTCAATCTCTACTCTTCCTTCCCAATCTGATTTTTTGATTTGAACCTGTAAAAAGACCTTCCTTAGGCTGAAAGCAGAGTGATAATGGAGGATGGAATCACTTAGGAAAAAATTCATTAGGCTTGGCTTGATGGCTAGTTGCATATCCCCAACCCAGAATCCATCATGATTCACCGTAGGCAACCATAACCAATCCTTGAAAATGCTAGATATTGAATGAAAGTGAGCTTGAAGACCTACAAAAACACTATAATGCTGCTCCAAGACTTCAACTTTGCTTGCTACTTGCTCTTGAATGCTCTTGTGAAAGAATACTTGAGTATTTGTGAAATCTTAGATCTTGAAATTTCTCTTCTAGATTGAAAATAATGACTTAGAAGTTTGTTTATATAGGAATTACACCTAATTTACTATTTATTAGATCTCAAAATCTGACATCAACCAAAATTTTGAATCAGAAACTTGAATTTTCCACTCAAACCCTAAAAATAGGCCACACGAGACTCATACACCACTTGTGGCATATGGGTTCACCTAGGGGGACTCATACACCCAAGGTGGCGTATGAGTCCCACCCTACTTTTTCAGGGTGGGAAAATGATGGGTTGTTAGAAAAATTAATGCTTTTGATGATCTTGTCAGGATTTTAGTTGAAATAAGCCTTGAGATCCAAAATAAAGGGTCTTAGGTGCCTATTAATGATGATTTAAAAGGGTATTTAATAAAAGGGTGCTAAAATAGGTCCAAAATAAGTGTGAAATTGTACCATTTTCAAGAGCATACAATTTTTTACACTACATTTAGCCCCCACTTTAGCACCCATATGACTCTGCGTGCATATGTAAGCTAAAGGAATCCAAACAATAAACTTTATTTCATAAAAGGATACTCATATAGGTTCATTCACAACATGGGAGAATGAATCCCCTACTATAGCTATCTGCAAAACCACAATGTTAAGAACTGTATCCTGTAACACAAATTCGTTAGTTGTTCAAAAATCCTCTTATCTAACTTCTAGAAATCAAATTAGAGGGTAGATGTATGCCCCCCCTTGATTTCGCTTGCTTTAAGGAGGTGGAATCAATGTAGTAGTCTAATCACACCAAATTGGATAAGTCGTATCATAGGGTATTTCCAAGTACCATACCACATAATGATAGACATTTGATGAGAACGAGAGTGGAATCATGATTCCAACGCAACAAACAGCGTGAAAAATGAAGTTTTCTAGCCCCCAGTATACTAGTTTGAATGAAAAAGTATTTTTAACCCTAATCTAGTAAAAACCTAATTTTAACATATATAAGAGCAAAAAGTGAAGTAACTTGAACTAATTTTATCTTTTACCTTCTTGCAGCTTGACTTTGTTGGAGAGTGATTGAAGATGTTGAGCCAACATAAGTACACGCCTCCAATATTCGAGGTCCTGTGGGAGGAGGTAGCTTGAGGCGAGCTACAACATCAAGTGAGTTGATTTTTCTATTCCTTAGATTTGTCCTTATGTATTTATTTTATGTTTTTATGCATTTATATGTCCTATGAAACTTAATGATATGCAAGATCTCTTTCCCCTACTTCATCCTTGGATCGAAATCTCTAGGGTTTCCTTGAATGAGAAGTGAAGAAGATTGTTGTTCTATGTCCTAAACCATAGTCAATGACCAATTTTCGTCCTTTGATTGTACTGGGACTAAATCGCCCAAAGGGGCGTATGAGTCCCAAATTAGGGTTTTTGCCCTGTTTTCAGCAAATTTGGTGTAAATGTTATGCTTTCTGGTTTGGATGATGTTTATACTAAGTGCAAATGCAGATTTCAGAAGAAATTCAATGACGTAAGATGCAAAAATACAGCCTATATGCGCTTTCACTAATGCAAGATTTAGAAACCCTAGATGCAAATCAAATAATGCAAAACCTAATGCAAAGTCAATGCAAGCTAGATCTAGGACTATGATGCACTCCAAATCAGAAAAGATGTGCTCACATCAGGTTCACCAAAATGTAACAATGGAAATAGGGTGCCCCACCTTTGAGGAATGGAGCACATGGATAAAGTTCCTATTTCACACTTGTTGCACTGAAGGAAACCTTAGAGATATCAATCCAAAGATAGAAAGGGGGAAAGAGATCTTGCAATAAGGTATCCCAGGGTGTGATTAAAGACAATAAGAGGGTTCACCACTGTAGACATTGAAAAAAGTCCTAATGGATCACATTGGCTAACTAACATCATTTCCTCTTTAAACCCATCTTCTTTTCACTTAATTGATTAAATTAGCCTATCCATTTAATTAATTGCATCATTTGCATCTATTAACCTAATTAATTTAATTGGGTTAATTCATCCCCCTTCATGCTAACATTTCATCTCATTAAATTGAATAAATCGAAACATTTAATTTAATTCCCTAACTCATCTTATTTAATTAAATAATCCTAAGTTTTTTAATTAAATAATCCTAAGTTATTTAATTAAATATCATTTCTCTCTTTTCCCCATTTATTAAATCATTTAATTTAATTAATATTTCTTTAATTCTTCTAATCCCCTAATTACATGATTAAATCTTGTTTAATTTGTAATTAAACTAACTTTCCTCTAAGCAAAAGGAATATTCCCATAGAATATTTCTTATCCCCTTTTTGCACAATTAAAGTTTTCTTTTAATTTGTAAAATGCCTCACCCAAAGGAATATTCTTATTCCTCCATCATTTAAAAAAGGGATATTTTCACTTGGCTTCTTAAGCAATTTTTAACCTTCAACCTTTTGAACAAGTCACCTTTGACCTATGTGAGCACGTCAAAAGTGTGTTTGTTTGAGGCAAGTGTGAACCATTGATTAAATCTCATCATGCATTCTCATCCGATGATGAGAATCCATTATCCATGCCTCTCATCTCCTTCATCTTGGATTGTTGATTAACTTTTCAATCTCAACCCTCCATTTCTCATTTGCTTTCCTATAAATATGACACTATTTGGAGACAAATGGATCCATCTTTCAATTGCAAAGTCATGTTGTTGAATTCATATGCACTCACACTCATATTTCACTCACTTTTTAGCTTATCTTAGTTAATTTTAATTGCATCATAGCTTAAGGCTTCCATTAATGGCTTCCATGCATCCATCTTAGTTTGTATATGAATTAGGGTTTCCATCTTTTAGCTTTGAATTAGCTCAAATTAGCTTAGCAATAGCATAATTAGATCATTTGTAGCATAAAATCATGATAACTTAGCTTGCATCATGTTCATTTTTAGCTTAAACTAGGTTTTCATCCACTTATCACAATGGTTTCATTGATTCTCTTCCATAGAATCGACTGAAACAGACTCACTAATCACAGGATTGGGAAAGGGTCATCGTTTCACATCAACACGACACCAATTCCCAAATGAGATAAGTTTAAAATGGGTTAGAGGAGGAGTTTAACTGTTTTTGTGTAGTTTATAGCTTTCGTTTTCAATTAAATGCTTAGTTTAATTTTCCAATTTGAATGATCTTGTTTGGTAGATGCAAGTTTATTTTGGTAAATTATGCTTCAATTCATCATGGATTAAGCGTAATCGACCCTCACTGACAATCTTCATCTCACATTCTTGCACTAGAAGGAGGGAAAACCATTAACTTAATACTTTTTTAGCTCAAATTTTGTTTGTTTGCTATTTTGTAGGTTGTAGCGATGCCAAAATATCATACAGTGACACCCTTTGAAGAGCGTCACCATATAGTGACATCAACACAATTTGAAATACCGACGCCGAATTAATGCACTAGTGCTGATTTAAATTTGGACACTTATTTAATCTGGAGGTATTGAAAAGTTCAAACGACGATGCCCAAACTTCACCAGAGCGACGCCGACAAATTTCAAACCGCGATGCCATTGCGAGAAGTGATGTCGAACCAAATTCCAATGCTATCATGCTCACTGTTCTTACTGCAGAGCAACACCTATTTTCATGAGAGCGACACCCATTCTTCAAATTGTGATGCTATTGTGTTCAATGACGCCCATCCAAGGTAAGTAATTTTATGCTTGTTTTTTCGACATGTGATTTAATTTCTTGGATTTATCTGACCACTGATGTGTTTCTGACTGTGCTCTAGTTGTTAGGATAACAAGGTTTTGTAGGTTCAAAGACATCGAGCAAAAGTGAAGAAAGTTTTTCTATCTTAAATTCTATGATTGTAACAAGCGTTTGACACTTTGGGGCAATTCTAACCCAATTTTATGCTTTCTACTTTCTGCTTTGGGAAACACACTAAATTTCAATTGGGTTTAAAATGAATGCTCAAAGTTGGATAAAATTGAACCTTCACATCATCATTTTATTTTGGGCCTAAAATTGAACAAGGCAACTTCATTTTCAATTGGTGCTTAAAATGAACTCATCATTGCTTTGAAGGGTTAAAATTTACAACTATTTGCTATGTTTTGTAGTTTTCAACGTTGTTAGTGGATGCGTATGCAATTCTCTTGCGCCATTTGGCGATCTTGAGAAACAAAAACATTCCTTAACACTTTGCAAAATCACCTACATCTTTCAATTTGGATTAAAACTGAACCCCCTTGTGAGTGTGGGAAAAATGCATAGCATGTGTTCTCTCTTTGTTCATGCAAGCAAAGATGATCAAACTATGGATGTACTTCCTTGCTATTGTTTATCTTTAGAGGGCCTTCCTTGGTGGGAAAAATTACTCACCCCAAGGGAACAACCCAAGCGGTAATGGGCTAAAACAAAGCTCTTTCGAGTCGCTATATAAAAATGTGTTTGTGATGAAAATCATAAACAATAGGTGCAGATGTGTCATGCCGACAAGTGCCACCCTTAGTATTTGTGTGATACATTAAAATGTCTTCTTAGGAAGAGACTAGGAGGCCTCTTGATTCTCCATAATCTTGAGCTAATCTTGCCGCGTGTATGGCTACCTTGAACGAAAGCCCTTATTAAAATCCTTTGTTTAGAAAGCCAAAATCCTAAAATATTTTTTCGTGCAAGAGCAGTTGTTCTGAAGCTGCCCCACATTTGTACTATTCAATTGTAGAAACATAAAAAATCCTTTCGATCTCCAGATTTTAAGGATTTTGAGATTTGGTGGCCCTGAGAAGTGTGTGTCGTGGAGGGGAGCCAGTGTCACCAAATCTCTAATTGTTTGCATTGTTTAGTGTTTGGAGAAATCCAAGTGGGGACTCAACAAATATGGACATTTCTATCCTAGGATTGTAATGATTGTGAGTCAGTTTAACACTTTGCTTGGTTTCAAAATGATACAAAAACAAACATTCACTATCATCCTCAAAATTTCTAACACTTTGGCTCAAATATGGACTTCTTGATTTAGCCTTGATATTATTGCTTGTTGTAAGGATTTATCCTTAGCAATTTCTAAATATCTTGACATTAATCTCAAACCCATATTTACCAAAGATAACATAGGCAATTATGGCTTTAATCTCATAATTTTCACAAAATGGACATTGTGAAAGTTATGATGTTTTTGACATAAACATATAGTTTGGAAACATAATCAAGATAAGTGTTTGTAAAATCAATTCACTTAAGCAATATAAATTGAAAAATGAACCCCACATGACTATTTGGAGATTGATCGCTCCCATTGAACAACTTGATCTTCCAGGTGCTATAATTCAGCCAAACTTTGAACTCATTAGATCTCATTAGCAGTTTGAGGAGCTTCACTTTTGAAACAAATACACAGTGGAGAAATGCAACAACCATTTTAGAGGAAGAAGAGGAACAAGTTGATATTGAGGCTGGAAGGTCCACATTACCACCTCCTGCGTGGCAATAAATATCTTTCTTTCTTCCATAAACTTGAACTATTTGTAAATGATCTCACGCAAAATCAAGATCCCTAAGGTAAGGTCTACAGGTTATCATTTTAGACTTAGGAATCTCACTCCAAAATCTCTCAAGAAACACCTTTTAGCACTTCACAAAAATAGAGACAAGTTGGTAGCAAAATTTTATAGACACGCTTCAAGGTATAGTCCAGAATTATATGCATTCTTTTGGAGTCAAAATCCTAATCCTTTTTTCATGATAATCCATCACACAATCAAAATCCATAGGGGAAGATCTCCATCCCATCATTGCAAATGTAGATATCGTAGTGCACGATTTAGTAGGAAGTGGGCTTCAATAATTTATCGCAATCGCTATCGCTTGTTGAGAAAATTTTATGCTCGAGCTAGGAGAATCCAAATAGGTCTTGTTATGCCTTGCATAACCACCCCATTTTATTCTGGAACAAAATGGGTCCCCCTTCTCTTTTGATTTCTTTTCCTTTGTTATTTGCTTTTCCTGTTCTTCTGTTTCTCCGTGTTTTATCATTTGTGCTGTCTGATCTAATTTTGGTTTTTCCTCAGTTGGAATTGAGGTTTTCTCCTAAGTTCGGGATTTTCCACCCCATCCGGATTTTCCCGGATCTCGCTCGAACTTCGGCTGAGTGTTGTTGTTCGGGGGTTTTTGGTCTTCGCGGAAATTCGTGTGGACCGGATTTTCACAGATTTATTTCTCCCCCGGATTTTCTCGAAATCCGTTGTTCCTTGTTTGTTCTGGGTTTGCCAGAATGTCTTCTCCTTTGTGAAAATCTGTCCCACGTGGATTTCTCCAAAATCTGGTAGAATGTGAAGAAGTATGGAGTAGTAAGGCTAGTTAATAAATGATGATGCATTTTGTGAATAATTGATGCTATTTTGAGATCTCACATGTTGTTCCTTGATTGATAATGATTGAATTAAGTTTATAATGGGTGTTTTCACGTTTATTCCATTGGAATCCACCTGACTCAGAATTCTCTGAAATTCCTCCCTGGCTTGGATTCCGCGGGTCGACCTGAAACCCGAACTGCTTGTATGATCATTTTTTTTGAATATTTAACAACACCTTACTAACATAGGATTCATTTCAATGACGATTTTGATTAATTAACTTCTGTCTGTATGATCTTTACTGTGGTTTTCTTTGTTAAATGCAAGATTAAATCACACACATGATGATATTTTCCAAGGGAGCTCAGTTGGAATGCATTACTCAGTCCAGTTGGTCACAATTCTCCTCTAAGAAGAAAGTCGGCAAGACCTTGCAGATGTCTTGTTGACTAATATGTGTTTGTGTTGCCTATCGACAAGACCCCAGAGATGTCACAACGATCAAGATTTACATGCAGTTGCCTATCGGCAGCACTTCAACCATCATCCTGGCGACTAAGGAGTTCCCATTGGTGAGAGAAACCATCATCGAAATGTGGTCTCGGCGAAGGCTCCATGTCTCACCGACTAGCAACACTGGGCTAACACTTCAGCGGGGGTTGTTCTCTTTGGCATGTGGTTTCACCAAATGCCTGCGGTCTTGCCGATCATCGAGGAGGGTTTGTCTTCGGGGAGAGTGGTTCACCTTCGGTATGAAGTCTGGCCGACATGCCGGAGTCTCGGTGACACAAAGGAGATATTGCCATAGGTCTTGCCGAAGGGTCAGTCTTCGATATGACATGATGGGCTTGATATAAGGTCTCCCCGAAGTGGGATTGTCTCGCCGACATGAAATAAAGGTATTGGCTGAAGGGGATTTCATCACCATAAGGTCTTGGTGAAGGAAGGAGGTCACACCGATAGGATGTCCCTCCGGGGAGAGGAAAGGTATACGCCAAGAGGTTTGGCCGACATTCAGGAGTCTCGCCGATAACAAGGAGGGGCTTGGTAAGAGAAGAGAAATTTGGGGTAATGTCTCCCTGAAGCATTATAGTCTCACCGACATCCGAGATGAGCTTGCCTGAGGAATATGGCATTTTTGTGACTCTCGCCGAAAAGGTCCGAGCTCAGGGAGAAAACGAAAGGGTTGTCGTAAGGTCTCCCCAACCATGCAAAGTCCCACCGAAAGGAAAAGGAGCTCGAGGAGAAACAAGAGGAAATCAGGGAGACTTCAAACGAATGAGGTGTTTTTGCCGCGACTTCCTGCCGACCCAGCAGGCTCTTGCCGAAAGAAAGATGAGATCAAGAGGATCTCATCGAGAGGTATTGCCTTCGGCAAAGCATTTCACTGACACGAAAGAGTCTCAGCGACAAGGAGGAAGCTTGGCAAGAGTGAAAGAAATCAGCGAAAGGTCCTTCCAATACAAAAGAAGTCTCGGCAACATGCAAGGGAGTCGCCATAAGTCTTGCCGACAAAGGCTCCCCAAGGGTCTTCGGGGAAGATTTAGACTCTCGCCAAGAAGTCTTGGCGACTATGAAGGTCACATCGAAGCAAGAGGATCTCGAGCTCAGAGGATAAGGAGGATGTTGGGGAGACTCCAAAAGAAAACAAAAGTTTCGCCATGTGGTCTCAGCGAAAGGATGCGGTCTTGCCAATAGGTTTTGCTAGCTCGATATGACTTCTGCAGCTCGCCGAAATGTCTTGCCGACTGCCATATGCTATGCCGATAATTGTTAAGATGAAGTCACATCGGGAAGACACAGATGGTGTCTCACCGATATGCGATGTTGATCGGACCACTTTTGACCGCTTGAAAAGCTCGTGTGGCGTATGCCCGACCAACTAGAAGGAGCCAAAAGAGTGACTCATCGGTCCCTTTCATCGATTGACTTCCCCTGTGATGAAGAACAACAAAATGCAAATCAGATGGACTCTTTCTGAGATCCAAAGGAAATGGATCGAATCAGGTGAAAGGTTTAAATCTACAAGAAGGCCCGATGGTGTTTCCAGGAGAATGGTCAAACATAAAGAGAAGTCCAGAAGAGAAGGAGGCCAAAGGAAAGAAGAAGCTAACTCATAGGGACAGCTGTAATGACCACTGGCAAGGAGGTAGATCAATATTAATGGAGATATTCTGAGCATTCAAGGCGACCCCAACAGAGTTCAAAGATGGACATGGAGATAGGTGAGTTAATGTTGCAGTAGCAAAAGATCTACAAATATTTCCTAGAAATCTTTCATCAGCATGGACAGTAGGGCTTCACATTAAATGCAACATTGACTCTCTTCAGAAAGATCTACAGAATCGACTCTCTTGGAAGAAGATATTTTGTAAGCCCTAATACAGGGGGACAACACATTCTTTGGGATGCATTCTGTATATAAGGCATTCTTTCCTTTTTGTAAAGGTTAGAACCAATGTAGAACATCTAGATTATAATTAAGAACTTTTAGAGCTTCTACAGTTAGAACTAGGAATAGAGGGGATAGAAGCTGAGCCTGATTCTTTGTAATAGGAGCTTCTTTTGTCTTCCTGAGTAGGAGTTAGATTTTGAATAGACTAATGTATCTTTCAATTTTCTTAGTGTAAATGGAAACAATTTGAAATCATAGATTTTCTGTACACTGGTGATTGTGCCAACTTTGTAATTGTTGTTTATCTGTTTTATGACAGTAGAAGCAACCAGATTAAAATCTACTTCATGTTGTGTTCTAGAATGGTGTTTGTCTTGAATTAATCATCTGATTTAAGAAGCTTTCAAGGGATAAAGTTTAGTTTTATGTTTTACTTGAATGGTAATTTGCAATCTATTGTTGAAATCATCACTGTGAATGAATGGAACTGTGTGTTAGTCACAAGTTTATTTTGTTCTGCAGTTTTAGTTAGGAATTCCTTGGAAGGTGACAAGTCTGGTTAATTTGGATGAAGTATCATTCTTTTCTGTTCCAAAGCCCTGATCCATATTTTTTGGTTTATTTAAAACCCCAGATAGAGTAGGTTTGAATTTATGTTTAACTCAAAAAAATCCAAAAGCTCAACACCAGCAAGCCCCTTGAACATTACTGTTACATTGACCACTGAGGGACATCAACATAGTTGAGAGCCAACTACATAGACCTTGGGAGCTAAGATATCCATGTGATCATCTTTCGCTTTCAGGAGAAACAAAGTAGCAATATTCTGTTTGCATGTTGCTATGCCATTTGGGACGTCAATAGGTCTAAACATCCCCATTCATCCTCTCATCTAAATCAACATTGGTTCTTTAGGATTTGAAAATTTTATAGGTCTAGCATCATTCTCAATACCTTGGTCTTGTCAAAACAAAGGTTCACTTCAAATTCAACATTGGGTCGAACCTCTCACTCACCCCTTCATCAAATTTCATCCTTCACTTCACCAAACTTTGCAAAATTTTGAGTACACCAACACTTTGTGACTTAAACATCAATCAAACCAACTATTAAATTAGCTACTTCGTATGTGAAATGTATCCTTTTCCATGCACTTAGCTAAGTTAGTTATCATTTTTGAACTAGCTCATCTTGAAGGTCTACCCTAAAGATTTCTAAGTTCATTAGCATCCTTTATCCTAACATCAAAGCATCAAACTCAAGACAAAAGTGTTGTCCCAAAACATTTGAAAAGATCACTTTTCACATCATCCACTTTTTCATCCCCCATTATCATCATTGCTCCAGAAAGACTTAGAGCATCCCTTCTACCTAGATTTGAGTCAACTAGAGAGTTCAAACATTACAAATCTCAACACACCTCTCCCATCGTTGACCCATAATCTATGGTTACAACAAGATCATAATAGAAGAGAATCATGGAGAAAACCAAAGTCTCATCTATCATTAGTGATCCAAATCCTCAAGAATTTGATCTGAGAAGTCATGTTACCCTATTGCAACAACCCTCATCTCCATCAGGACCATATGAGATAAAAGACATCACAAACAACCCATTTGGACTTACTAGAGAAGAAATCATGGAACATCAAGCCTTAGAAAATGTGGCTCCAATTTCCCCATATTTTGTTGCACAATCATTGAAACAAGGCTTGACTTCATCTATGATTCAACCAACTCCATCCCTTGTGCCAAGTCAACCATTAACATCTAGTCTTGCAACTAGGCTAGGAACCAACCTTGGTCTCACTTCATGTTTAGGAACAAATGCAACTTTGGGTATTCACAAAATGACCATTCCATTAAACACCAACCTTTTCCAAAACACAAGTTGGATACCAACCTTTGGAAAACCACTTACATTCCATGACACCACAACAATATCCATCTTTTGAGCATAACCATCTTCATCCATCATCATAAATACCCCAAGTATGCCTAATGGTACACAAGGTAATGTGAACCAAGTACCTCAAATAGGAAAACAAGGGAAAGTTAACACTCTCACGCCAAGTCAACCCTTGAAAAGTGGTTCTAACAACCCCATTGACACATCAAAACAAGTGATTACCCAAGCCACTCAAGTCAATCCACCATCCAAATCAAACCCATCTATCATCGATCCAAATCAAAACAACACCTTGGTTACAAATCCAATCAGCCAAAGTAATACCTTGATCACACCTCAAATACAACAAGGGAACCCCCTACATATTGGTCAAGTGAACCCTTTGAATCAGTTACAAGGTTTGAATGTGCCATTACCATCGCAATATCCAATGGCATCATCATCTTTCCTCATAGTCCCTCTCACCATGCAAAATCAAATGGGACCTCAAACTTACATTCCTCCATCTCAATCCACCTTCTTGCAATGAATGTTGAACCAAGAAAACCCTCAAACCCTCATCAACAATCTGCAACCCATGCAAAACATAAACACCCAAATCCCATCGCAGATGTCTCAACAATCAATCGATCCTACATTGCAAGCACATGCCTTGGATTTACAGCAAGCACAACAGGCTTACCAACAATTTTTCCAACAACAAAAAAAACAAGTAGCCTTAGTAGCACAACAATAGAAAGCAACCTTAGCAATGCAACAACAACAAGCTCATCAAGCATCCCTAACAACACACCAATAACAGGCTTATCAGTAAGCCATGCAATAGTAGCAACAACATCAAGCGGCCTTAGCAACACAACAACAACAAGTCCACCAAGCCGCCTTAGCCGCACAACAACAAGCTCAACAACAAAAAACCGAACAACAAGCATTCCTTGCTCAACAATATGACCAACAACAACAAATTCTTGTACAAAAACAACAACAAGGTTCCTACTATAACCCTCAACAAAACATCGTCAATAGAAATGTGCTAGGAACATATACATCAACACCTCAATCACCTTCGCAGAATCTCACACCACCATACACCCCATACAACACTTTATCATATTAGAATCCTGCATACAACCCATATGCCATCCCAACATATGTTCTTCCACCAAACTTCCAAGACGATCTAGCTCACAACTTAAGGCGTTGTCACAAGAAATGCAAGATTTTCAGATGGGCAAGACAAAGAAGCCTCATACACAAAATCTATGTCCATATCCATTTGATCAAAATATCGCAATGGTACTATTCCCTCTCGACTTTGAAATCCCAAAATTCAAAAAATACAAAGGGAGAGGAAGTCCTATGGACCATATCAAAGAGTTTAATGTCATGTGTATGGAGGTCGCCTATAATGAGTCCTATTTGATGCACCTTTTCCCGCGAAGTTTAATAGGTCCTGCCATGGATTGGTTTTCTCAACTGCCCCCTTGTATCAAAAATTTCCAAGAAATTGTTGAAAAATTTATAGATCACTTCTCCTTCAATCTTGACATGGATATAAGTCTAGAAGAACTGTACACTCTTAGATGAAACAAGGGAGAATCTTTTGCCAATTTCTAGCAATGGTGGAGACAAAGAGCTAGAAAAAGCAAGTGGCCACTTCCCGACAAACAACAAGTGGGCATTATCATAGAAAATATAGATCCAAATCTATCATTCCACTTGAAAATTCAATGCATCACATCTTATGACGAGCTTGTCACTAGAGCCCTTAACATTGAGAGAGCCCTAATCTCACAGGGAAACACACAAGTATAAAGACAACCGCCCATCCACTAGTTTTAATGACAAGCCCCACTATTGGGCCAAGAACAAGAATGTTACTAGTGATGGTGTTGTTGATACAAATGTGGTCTTAACTACTCCTAGATAAGAAAACACCCAAACCATGAATACACAACAACCATACACATCACTGTCAAACAATCAAACAATCAATGTTGCAAACACTCAACGCGGACAATAGAGAACAAACAATGCTCTGAAGCGACAATTCACTCCCTTAGGGGAACCTATGGAAGACGTGTTGAAGAGGTTAATATAGTCTAACCTTATCACACTCCCAGATTTCTCAAACTATAAAGAGCCACAAATCAAACCTCGTAGCTATAGAGAAGATCACTTTTGTGAATTTCACTGGTACAAAGGTCATAGCACACAAAATTGTTTTAGGCTCAAACATATAATAGAGGATCTTATTGAACAAAGAGACATTGAGGTCAATCAAAAATATAGCAATGAAAATCTAAAAATTTACATGAAACCTAAGCCTGATCATGGAAAAACAAAAGATTTGACAAAGGCATCAACTTCAAACAATACCCAGGATACCACGTTGGGACATATTTACGTTGTTTATGAGGAATCGGATATGTATCAAGATAGTATTTTAAAACAAAGTCCAAAACCATCAACAATGTTTAGCACTATTTTATATCATAATGACATCAAGTGGATATCATATTGTGATCTCTCCCACATATGACTCAATGATAGGGAATGTTGAAGAAGTTATAAATGAGCCAAAATATCCCTTATTGCACCCATACCCACAAAATGTTGCGAAGAGTCTTTTATCGCTGATATATCATCCACCCAAGGATCAAGTCAAGAGGAGGTTCTTGAGGACAACAAAAGTTATTCCGAATCAAGTCAAGATCAAGAACCCCTATCCCTAGAGTTTCACAAAGAAATAAGGGACATATTCCAAATCATTTTAAACTCCAAAGATGGCCTCAATATCACTCTTGAGATGTTTATTTCTAATGAGCATATAGACGTTCTTCATCCAATACAAGAGTCTCCCACTCTTGATATTCCTACACAAGAGCAAGCAACAATCAAAATTATTTATTCTTAAGTGATTGTGCATCATCGACATATTTTGAATCAACACCAACATATTTTGAAGCAGTATCAATAGATAATGATGTCATGGAATCAGAGAAAATAGTTCATGAGTGAGCAACAATCAAAATTATTGATTCTTACAATGATTGTGCAACATCGAGATCTTTTGAATCAATACCAACATATTTTGAGTCAGCATCCTCATCTTTTGAAGCAATATCAATAGAGAAAGATGTCATAGAACCAGAGCAAATAGTTCATATTCCTGAACAATAGGAACCCATAGCAATATCATGTGTTCATGACAAGTCATATTAAGTGGCTATGGATCAAAGGATACATTATCAGGGAAAAGGATTAGGTATTGATAATACCTTCACAACATTAGGGGAAATATTGTCTACAACAAACATCAAGATATGGGGCACGAAGAATCCTTATGATGAAAATTTTGTCAACGCTACAAATAGCCGTATCATGAGTTGGAATTCACCAATCATCTCATACACAAATTGGGACCAACATAAAAATAAGAATTCCTATCAAAGCAAGGTGAAGATCATCAAAGAAAATGAAGCAGTAAAGCAAATACAAATGGATACCAAAGAAAAATAAAAAAAATCATCCCTCCAAAACTCCATTAGTCAAAGAAACTATGGGGAAAAATAAAAAAGGGAAATATATCCATCAAAAGAGTCCTCAAATACAAAAGCAAGCTTCTCAAGCAAGGAACAAAGTATATCCAATAGTTGGTCCTAATTCCATGAAAACCTCCATTCCCATCCATCATCCCTCATCTTCCCAAGTTTGGAGAGTCAAAGGTTCCAAACCATCAACCAATCCATCTCATATTCCTTCATACATGTCACCATACACTCCATTCACAATATCCAATTCTTGCATTGACCATGTGTTGGAAACTACCCTTCATCATAAGGATTCTGAAGGAACTCTATCACGATGTGTGCACATAGACAAGGTTAATTCTAGTACCAACAAGGCAGATCAGAGTTCTTCAAGGTTGCATTCAAGTGCTCGTATCTTAGCAAAGCAACTTCTTCATGTAGGATATCACTGGCATGTTATGACAACGACCTCTACATTAGTACTGAAGCTGAAAGAAGCCATTAAGATCAATAACCATCCTCGTAACTTGAATCATGATGAGGGATGGAGTTTAAGTTTGTTGTGGCACCCCTTGTTAGCCAACTTGGGAACCTATCACCCCCTCTTGGATTGTTGATCCTTCGCTTTTTGCCTCCCTCCTCCTCTCTTTTCGGTCTCGGTTCTCTTCCTTTCCCCTTCCTTTCTTTCAGGTCCTCTCTTTGGTTTAAACTCAAGTTGTTATTATGCTTTTCTTAAGATTTTTCAATTCTTAAGTTTTTATATATGTATATGTATATACTATAATACATATTTATATATGTATTAAATAGGTATTATAATATTACATATATTTGTATTAATTATCCTGTTTGTTTCCCGTTTCGATGTTTCTCTCATTTTTTGATTTTTATTTTGTTCTCTTCTTTTGATGATCTTCCTTTCTTACTTCCTCTTTTCTTTTAATTTATTGTCTTTTTTCCCCATTTATTATTCTAATATTGGTTCTCCTATTTGTCTTTTTTTTTACTAGTTTCTCATTTTTGACTTCCTTCGTGTCTTTCTTTCATTTTGTTGGTATGTATTATGTTTATTTATTTATTTTCCTTTCTCTTTCTCTCTTTTTTAGAATTTTTGTTGCTTAATTTTGATATTAATTTTCTTGTTTTTGGAGTTTCTAATTTTCTTTTATTTTCTTTTTAATTCACTTAATTCTAGCATAAGTATATATTATATAATACATTTTTACTTTTTAACATAAAGAGGGGTAAAAATTTATTAATCACAAGAGAAAATACAGAGCCAAATCATTACAGAGCCTTATCAAGCTCAACCAAGTGGTCCAACTGCTGAGACAAATCAGGGGGTAATTGACCCCGATCAACCAAGTTCCAATCATGAATATGGTCAGAAGCCCATTTAGCTAAACAATCAGCAACACCATTCCACTCCCTAGGAATATGAGTGAAAGTAACAAACTCAAGAGAAACACAAAGATTGAGAATTTGTTCAATAATCAAAGCCAAGTGCCAACCAACATCCTCTAACCTTTGCCTGTTCAGCAAGTTCACCACCACCTGGGAATCAGATTCACATATAATCCTGCGCCACCCCAACTTACTGCCCTGCTCAACAGCCAGTAAAATTGCCTGAGCCTCCATAAGATTATTAGTATGAAGACCCTTATAAATAGAGAAAATAAATTGAACATCTCCCGAACTATCCCGACCAACACCACCAATTCCAGCATGACTAGGGTTTCCACGAGAAGAGCCATCCGTGTTAATTTTAAGGATGCCTTGAGGAGGAGGAGACCATCTTCCCTCCCTATTCACCTTTGGAGTAGGATGCCTGCACCTGTTGCGCATAAGCTACTGATGCGAAGGAGGCAGATGAATGCAACTGAAATAGCCAACATCAGAAGGAGCAATCGACTTAGACAAATCACACTTAGCCGCGATCGTTTCACCCAAAGAATGCAAAATTTTCCACCACAAGCGCGGGGCCCCCATCATCATATCCTGAAAAATCCGACGATTCCTCTCCAACCAAAGGTTCCAAATGATGAAGGAAGGACCAATCGCCCAAGCAGCTTGAAGAAAGGAAGTAGAAATAGGGGCCCTACTTTCCCGATCCACAAACTCATCCAAAGAAGAAACATGCCGACAGGGCATATTCCACACTCGCCACCAGAAATGCCATATCTCCCGAGCATAGGAACATTGGAAGAAGAGATGAGAAACACACTCCTCAGCCTCATGACACAACACACACCAAGAGGGACCCTGGAAACCCCGCTTGCATAAATTGTCCCAAGTAAGACATCGATTTTGAGCCACCAGCCACATGAGGAAATTGCACTTGGGCAAAGACAACTTATGCCACACATACTTCCACCAGGGGACCTGAATATCCCCAAACAATTATCTACCCAATTGCTTATAGCCAGTAGACACAGAGTATTTCCCAGACATGTCGGAGCTATCCCAAGCTAAAATATCAGGTCTCCTCAACGAATTACAAGCCCGAGAAGCCAAAAGAAGAGCAAGCTCTTGTTTGTCCTCCTCAGAGCCCCCAGGAGGCCACTCAGAAATGTGCTTCCAGTGGAAAGAAACAATAGGGCCGCAATGCTCAGCAATTTTATAATGCTCAACGGTCTCCCAACCAGCAGCATTAAACACATCACAGAGGGGTTGAAGATGAGGAAAAGCAGAAAGAATAGGTGGGTGACCATCCCAAGAATCCCACCAAAAAAGAGCCTGAGATCCCGAATGATAGATCCAAAAAAGTGCACGCTTAATCAACTGGGCTCCCACTTTCAAAGTAGACCAAATAATACATTTTTACTTTTGTATTGAATATGTATTATTATTTTATTTATATATAGGTATCTTAAATAGACCTTTTTTACTTATTTTGCTTGTCTTTTTTATTTGGTTCCTTTTTTCTTTCTTTTTTCTTATGTTTTAACTTTTTTAATTTTAGATTTGATACATATTATAATAATAATCAAACATATTATAATACATATCAAATATGTTTTTTAATATATTCTATCAAATATGTATTATTTCTTATATATAGTATGTATTATGAATTTTTTATATTCAATATAATATGTATTCTACATATATTATAACATATACATATACATATACATATACACAAACACACATATATATATACATACATACATATATATATATACATACATACATATATATATATACATATATATATACACATATAACAATACATGTATATATATGTATGTATGTAAATATATATGTATATATATATGTATGTATGTATATATATATGTAAAGTGTATATATACAATATTATAATATATGTATGTATATATATATATGTATGTATGTATATATATATGCATGTATATGCATATATATACATATATAAGCATATATACATATACACATATATATGTATATATATGTATATGTTATACAGTATATATATTATTCATACATATATACACATATATACATCTATACACATGTATACATATATATATACATCTATACATATATACATGGTATATACATATATATATATATGTATATATGTATATGTATGTATATATTTATATAATATATATGTATATGTATGTATATATATATACATACACATATACACATATACATGTATATATATATACACAACATATACCCATATACAGAGCATAGAAGATGATATAGCATACACATATGTATAGTATGTGGTTATGTATATATATACATACATATGTTATTATATATATATATATATATACATGTATACATACATATATATATATGCATATATATGTATGTGCATAGATGTATATATATATATATATATGTATATACATACATACATATATGTATATATATATATACATATATGTATATATATATACATATATATATATATGTATATATATACATACATATATATACATACATATACATATATATTATATATATATATATACATACATATACATATATACATATGTATATATATATATGTATATACATATATATATTTGTATTTTTTTCCTCTTTCTCTTTGGTTATTTGATTGTGTTTTTCTTTTAGAATTAGGGTGTTTAATAATTTTTAAGTATTTTGTTGGTTATTTCCATATAAGGTTTATTATTATCTTTATTTATTCTTTTCTTACTTATTTCCTTTTTGAATTTATTTTTTGTTTAATATTTATTTTTAGTTGTTTCTCTTCTTCCATCTTTTTGTCTATTAATTATAGCATTTGGTCACTCTTTCGTGTCCTCTTTTTTAGTATTATCTTGGTTTTGCTTGTTTGCTTTTTTTTATTAAGTTCTAATATTCATGTTTTATTTCTTGAACTTCTAATTAAGCCTTCTTTGTTTTATTTCCTTCTTATTGCTTTAAAAAATTGTTTTGAATTTCTCATTTTTCATTTCTTGGGTTGTTGGTTTTTGTTTGCATGTGTTGATTTCTCTTTTCAAGTCATTGACTTGTTCCTTGTTTCTTGTGCAACCCCTTCACCTCCTTCCCTTTTTTAGGCATTCCTGGTTTGCATCTTATCATTCTTCTCTTAGTGCTCTTATACATCTTGATGATGGATCACAGAGTGTGATCCGAAACATTGATGCAAAAACTAATACACAATCAAATCCAAAAATCTTTTGCAATTAACCACCAGGTGGTTCAACATGAGGGTAAAATCTTCAAAAAAAATTAAAAAAATCAAGAAAATAGTAAAAATAAAAATCGTCCTTCAGTGAAAACTACTATGGTGGCACTTTAGGCAAGTACTATGATGAAAACCTGGCAAACAGGCGTCATGAGTAGAATTGAGAAACTATATGATCCTTATCAAATAGAAGCATCTCGTACTTATCATGATAAATCCAATGTTCCCTCCATCCATCCAATCTAGATTTATCCAGATATTCCACTTTATCTTGATCTTGACAAAGATTTGGTGTATACTTCAACTCTACTCATGACAAGCTTTTGACAGGCTCTTAATCATTTTATCTCATGAAGTCCCATAGCCCATATCTAGCATGCTAAAAATCTGACAGAATCTTTCATTATACATTACCTATTTTTGTTATCCATTGCATTATGAAGAATTGCTAAACAATTGGGGTAGGTTATTGCACTCTTGTTTTCAAATAACTCTTGATCCATGTCTTATATCTCACAAACATGACATCGACATCGTGATCTAGGTATTGTTTGCCTAAAAAATCATCAAAAATCCAAAAACATTCATAAAACGATCATCAAAAAATCCAAAAACATTTGCAAAATCTTGTACAGTTAAAATTCAAAAACATTCAGAAAATTGTAATGGAAAAATCCAAAACATCTAGAAAACATCAAAATCCCTAAAAAGGTCAAAACATCGAAAATCCAAAAAAAGGTGTTCCCTTGTCAAACTACATCGTCTCTAAGCTTTAACGTAGGCAAGGCCATCATTGATGTGCCCCCGAGACACCCTAGGCTAGTCCTTAGTATGTCATAATAAACTAATGTCTCTCATTTGTCCATATTTTCATCTTGTAAATAGGTCGAGTCAGTCAAACTATGTGGTCTTTGTGTGTATAACATAGGCAAGGCTAATCTTTGATCAGCCCTTGAGGCTCCTAGGATAGGTTTTTAGGTTAGGTTCTTGGTCAAAACTTGAAAATTCTCAGAAAACCCCTAAACATTCAAATATTTCAAAAACCCCAAAACATTCAAATATTCAAAAAACACAAAAACATTGGAAAAATAGAAAACAAAAAAACAATAGAAAACATTCAAAAAGACCTAAAAAGCCTCAAAACATCCCTGAAAATACCAAAAACATTAAAATATTCCAGAAAATCCAAAACCCATCCATCCCATTTCGCTTTCACCCACAATAAACTTTCACCCATTATAAATTGATCATTACCTTCAACCTTTGGCGAAACAAGTAGAAATCAAGTATAGCAAGTTGTAAAGTGTGAACCTAAAAGTCAAAACCTAAAGTCTAGATCATAGGTAAATATGTCAGTGGATTTTATGTTAACAACTCATCTTAGCATCATCATCCTAACATCACACAACCCCTGATCAACATGTCCTAGGATGTATCCTTCCCACGATGGACATTAGTATCAGTTATCACTTTAGCTAAACTTAAACTAGGCAAGAGATATAGATAACACTGACTATTTGTCTTTGATCTTTTCTTATGATTTATCTTAATGACCCATTTTGAGGACCTCTCGATGATATCTAACAAAACGATTTAGAGAGAAAGGAATGGGGCATCGATCATTATCTTTCGTTTGTTGTGCTTGTGGGTACTCTGGTAAAATAATCTTGGCGCATACTTGCTTAGTTGTGTGTAGGAAGGTCGTTTAGGGTATATTGTTGACTATTGCGTATGCTTTGGTCTAATATATTTTAAGCTTCTAACTTACATTCCAACGAGGTTTCTGAATGTCAAGATGTGAATAGGGACTATCCTATCTGTTTTCCAAGTCAAAGTCCATTACACTAGATACAACGTCATCCTGGTTATTAATACCTTGATGCATCATGTCTATATGTTATATCAAACAATAAGGAACGACTAAAAATCCTAATCCTGAAGTGTGAGCAACTCATCCTGCATTCATCCTGCATTTTGCATTATCTCATCACCATCTCTAATAAAGTCTCGATGGATCATGGACTTGTTGGATCTTTTGAATAAATCATCAAAATCAACGGTCATTCATTCTTTATTCTTCTATCTTCTTTCTATGCTAACTTGGTATCATGAAAGTCAACAAAACCATCATCAATGCATTCATCCTGCATCCACAAACCATCAACATACATGCATCTTATAATCATAGCATAATCATAAAACATCCATCACCATAATTATTGCATATCACATTATACATTTTGCATAATCATTTGAGTTGTGATGAATAATATACATTTGTTATTATAAGCATCTTAAATCATTGCATATCATATCATACACATGCATTACATTATCATTTACATCCATATGCATACATCGTCATCATAAATTTGCATAGAAAATATACAAAAAGAAATGCATCCACATCATTTTCATCCATAACATCTGCATATCATAATCATCCATCCATCTTATTCTTCTTATTCTTCTATCTTTACTAACATTTCTATCCAAGCATCAAATCTATGTGATCTACATTGGAATAGACATGAGGCTACCCATAGTCGATGACTGTCCATACATTGAGAAAATTTGTCTACATTAATATCTAAGTTAGCACACCAAAATCCCTCTTCTGCTAGGGCACAATGGGGCATCTATATCATCTTCAGCTCAACAATCTGAAACATTGCAGCTCTTTGATTCAAAAGCAACTTGAAATCTCAAGAAGCTCAAACATAAGTCTGATTTTCACCTATTGTGAGATCGATCATAACACTTTATTCTTCGATCGATCTCTTGAGGGGGCAACCAACCATCTTTTGATCATATTGATGTCAAATCATCTATTTTTTTTTTCCTAGCCTTGCTAGCAAAGCTTGATCAAACTATCAAATCAACAATCGTGGGGATATATCTTTCCCTACGAATCCTTGTGTTATTTAACACAATCGTTGCATTGTTGTGAATCCTCAACAATGTTATCAATCAATCAATTAGATCAATCAACTTTATCTTGGCTATCAATATCTCAAAGAGATCATCAATATCTGTTTCTACATCATTATCAACATCAAAATCAACATCGAAATCAACATTAGTCTTTGAACTAATGCAATGAGTACATTGCTTCAAAGAGGGGAAAAATGTAGACATTGAAAAATGTCTCGATGGATCACATTCGCTAACTATCATTTCCTCTTTAAATCCATCTTCTTTTCACTTAATTGATTAAATTAGCCTAGCTAGTTAATTAATTGCATCATTTGCATCTATTAACCTAATTAATTGAATTGGTTTAATTCATCCCCCTTCATGCTAACATTTCATCTCATTAAATAAAATAAATCAAAACATTTAATTTAATTCCCTAAGTCATCTAAATAATCCTAAGTTATTTAGTTAAATATCATTTCTCTCTTCTCCCCATTTATTAAATCATTTAATTTAATAAATATCTCTTTAATTATTCTAATCCCCTAATTACATGATTAAATCTTGTTTAATTTGTAATTAAACTAACTTTCCTCTAAGCAAAGGGAATATTCCCATGAAATATTCCCTATCCCCTTTTTGCACAATTAAAGTTTTCTTTTAATTTGCAAAATGCCTTTTTCCTCACCTAAAGGAATATTCTTATTCCTCCATCATTTGAAAAAGGGATATTTTCACTTGGCTTCTTAAGCAAGTTTTAATCTTCAAACCTTTGAACAAGTCACCTTTGACCTGTGTGAGCAGGTCAAAAGTGTGTTTGTTTGAGGCAAGTGTGAACCCTTGATTAAATCTCATCATGCATTCTTATCCATTGATGAGAATCCATGATTCATGCCTCTCATCTCCTTCATCTTGGACTGTTGATTAATCTTTTCAATCTCAACCCTCCATTTCTCATTTTCTTTCCTATAGGACACTATTTGGAATCAAATGGATCCATCTTTCAATTGCAAAGTCATGTTGTTGAATTCATATGCACTCACATTCATATTTCACTCATTTTTTAGCTTATCTTAGTTAATTTTAATTGCATCATAGCTTAAAGCATCCATTAATGGCTTCCATGCATCCATCTTAGTTTGTATATGAATTAGGGTTTTCATATTTTAGCTTAGCAATGGAACAATTAGATCATTTGTAGTATAAAATCATGGTAACTTAGCTTGCATCATGTTCATTTTTAGCATAAACTAGGTTTTCATCCACTTATCACATGGTTTCATCGATTCTCTTCCATAGAATCAACTGAAATAGGATCACTAATCATGGGATTGGGAAAGGGTCGTCATTTCACATCAACACGACACTAATTCCAAAATGGCATAAGTTTCAAATGGGTTAGAGTAGGAATTTAACTATTTTTGTGTAGTTTATAACTTTCATTTTCAATTAAATGCTTAGTTTAATTTTCCAATTTGAATGATCTTGTTTGGTAGATGCAAGTTTATTTGGGTAAATTATGCTTCAATTCATCATGGATTAAGCGTAATCGACCCTCACTGACAATCCTCATCTCACAATGATCCAGGAGGATCTCCAAAACTTGAAAATTGAAGTGTTCCAGTTTCTCCTGGAAGCGATGCCATCACAGAGAGCTCGAAGAATTAAATCTAACGCAACTTGAATGGATAAAAAAGGAGTCCATTTGCTCAAGATACACGTAGTCAAAGTTTGGTCAAAGGTCGGTCAACTCAGGTACCAGGGACAAGAAAAAAAGGTGGAAAATTCATCATCACCAAATTGATCAAAGTCAACGTCATCGTGAAGAGCTTGTCGAGAGCTTTCCAACAACATTCGTTTTGTGCAAATCAGAGCTCATATGTGCGAGATATGGAAGGTCAAAGCTATGGTTGATTAGGTTGACTTTAAGGTACAATGCTAACGTTAACATGACATCATTGTGATAACTTGGTGGACGAGTCATCGTATGGATGATGACGTGGACCAATAGTGTCTCGACATGTGGTAGGCTGTATAGATGATGTCAACAAGACGATGGATGACTTAGCAGCATAGTCATTAGGTGATGTGGATGATGAAATGGCATCGTACAACAACGTGGACCAGTAGTAGAGGGAAACATGGCAGTTGACATAGACAATTGGCTGGGTGACAACATGGTGTCAACGAATCAAATTGTGCCACGTGGCACAATGAGGATGCACCACGTGGACCCTCGTTTCTCCCTCCTCTGTGCGATCGGTTTCATTTATTAGGGGAGTTGTTAATTTTGTTTGGATAAGGGAGATTTTATGATTTTATGGTTTTACCCCTATATGGAAAATGTAATTGTATTTAAAGGGGTGTAAGGGGTTGTATTTTTCAACCAATTCTTTTTGAAACCAAGTAATCTCGGGAAGAGATTTTTGTAACTTAGTGAATAATTTGCATAGGTTGATTTAGCCTCATTTGTAAAAGCTTTGTGAAGCTTCTTTTGTTCTTTTGTAAGAATGTCTTGCCGACGTGGGAACTGTAGTCATAGGTGGAGTTACTTTCTGTAGGCCTCTTGTAAGGCAAAATCTGATTCCTTTTTGTAAACCGTGAAGATTCCAAGTCTTGAAGGCAGTATATTGATTCATTTTTCTGGCGAATCCGGAGACGTAGCCAATTTTGGTGAACTCCGTTATCACCTTGATTGTAATATTTTTGTGATTTCTTGCAATTTTTTATTTGAGCTTAGTAGATTAGAGATTTGGATTTACATGTTGGATTCAAATCGATAATTAAAAGATCCCGATGTTAGATTGGACGATTGTAAGTCTTTTGTAAATCTAACTCGTGAACTTTAACGAGCAAGTGCTCAATTCGTTTACGAATCATTTTTGGTATTAGAGTAGGATACTATGCTCATTTTTGCAGTTATTCACAAGATGGCTCCCGAAGTAGGAGAAGCATCCAAAGTGACGATGACATCGTCAATGGTGCGAGAATTCTTCGAGATGAAGAAGATGGTTGAGACTCTTTTTCATGATCATCGTGAAAGGTCTGACAAGATGCAAAAGCTAGAGGAGTCCAATCATCATATGTAGACGAAGAATGAAGAATTGAAGAGATTGCTAGAATAGGTCAATGTAGAGAAGCAAAGGTTGCAGGCCTTGATACAAGAATTCATTGAAGAGCAGAACAAGAGGAGTCCTCTTGTATCTGAAAGCGGCCACATTTGTAGTTTTTGTCCACATACTCAGGAAACCTCATCCTCGTACTCTCCACGTACCCTGCCTTCATCCTCATACTCGCCACTTACCTTGCCTAATAGTACGAGAGCTTCTTCAACGATAAGGCCCATGGCTAGATTTTCTTGTGGCCACAATTCGATGAATTATCCTAGTGCAGTAGAGTGTGCCTACTGTCAGCAGATGGATTACCTTCAGACTCTTAATCTTCTGGATAGTGACAATAACTATCTCGAAGTATCTTCTTCCACAGAGGGTGAGAAGAAATATTTTGCACACTTCAAGAAGCACACAAAAAGCATGGGATCAAAGTTGCTTGGGAAGATGGGTTTCAAAGGAAAGTGCCTTGGTGTTTCTAAGCAAGGAATCACCAATCCGGTTGAGGGAAAGAAATGGCCATGGTACCAAGGATTGGGATTCAGAGGAGGAGTTGGACAATCCTCTAGAGCTCAAAAATTTTGTAACCACTGTGGCATCAGTGGACATTGGGAGACAAAGTGCTGGAAGCTGCATCCAGAACTCCATCATTGATCGAGGTCTACTGAGAGACCCAACCACCAGAAAGTTGAGGAGATGAAAGCAGAGCTGACAGTTGCTACCACCTCTGAGGTGGTCCCAGAAGAAACTCAACCGCAACTTGAGCAGCCTGTAAAAGAGATTTCCTTTGAACAACTCCATAAGAGTTGAGAACATCGCTCGTCAAACTAGTATATCAGCTTGAGTGTGTTTATTACATTTTTTGTAGTGTGATAAATATGTTGAAGCTAGTGTGGTTTTGTGATCTAATAAAACTCAATAAAATTGTTTGTAAAAGTTTATTTAGTTGTATTTATTTTGAGATTGAGAATTTGTAAGGCTATTGAAAGCCATATATCTGGTAATCCATGAAAAGAAATACTTAACTTCTTACTGCAAGATAGCAATTTGTTGCTTGTAGTTTCTTGCAGTTTCTATCGGTGCGAAGTCCGAGGAAGAGCACTTTTTGACAAGGAGTTGTCAAGAATGGTCAAATAGTGACCTGAATGTTCTTAGCTTAAAGACTCAGTTTGCAGATAAGTCTAAACTTAGTTGACAACTAGAGTTCTTGAAGGAAATTTTCTTTAGCCTTGTTGCTTTAGACGAACAGATACAGAGCTTTATGGTTAAGCCTTTCAATCAGCTATTCCAAAGGAAATATGTGAAGGAATGTTTCAGGCTGAGGCAAAGTACCATGCTCGAGAAGTTTGAAGAACCATTTGGAGGCATGACAGATTTTTGGCGAAAGATGCAAAATGGAACCACTCCATAAGAAGCATCGAGTGACAAGTTTACCATGCTCGGTTTCTCTTCTTACTTTGAGTATGTTGAGTTACATTTTTAACTACATCATGAAGAGCTGTGAAGTCTTGTGTTGCCAAAATGTAAGACCCCTGTAGAGGGAAGATGTGGCGACAGGAAATCTCCTACTGATATTACATTGCCGAAGTGTAAGACCTCAACAAGCAGATGTGGTAGTGTGTACGTCTTGGTGTTGATACCATGGTGAATAGGGAGATGCAGGATGGGAGATGATTTCAATGGAATTGTAAACTTTTGGAGGACCAAAAGTTCTTCAGTGGGGAGGTTTGATCCAGGAGGATCTCTAGAACTTGAAAATTGAAGTGTTCCAGTTTCTCCTGGAAGCGATGCCATCACAAAGAGCTTGAAGAACTGAATCTAGCACAACTTGAACGAATGAAAAAGGACTCTGTTTGCTCAAATTAAGCATAAAAAAAGTTTGGTCAAAGGCCGGTCAACTCTGGTACTAGGGATGAGAAAAAAAGGTGGAAAATTCATTGTCACCAAATTGATCAAAGTTAGCGTCATCACAAAGATCTTGTTGAGAGCTTTCCAACAACGTTCGTTTCGTGCAAATCGGAGCTCGTATGTGCAAGATATGGAAGGTCAAAGCTCATGGTTGACTAGGTTGACTTGAAGGTACAATGCTGACGTTAGCATGATGTCATCATGCTGACTTGGTAGACGATTCATTGTATACATGATGATGTGGACCAATAGCATCTTGACATGTGGTAGGCCGTATAGATGACGTCAACAACACGACGGATGACTTGGAAACATAGTCAGCAGGTGATGTGGATGATGATGTGGCACTGTACAACAGTGTGAACCAGTAGCAAAGGGACACATGACAGTTGAGTAGACAGCTAAATGGGTGACAACACGAAATCACTGAATCAAATTTTAGCACGTGGCACAACAAGGATGCGCCACATGGCCCCTTGTTTCTCCCTCCTCTACGCGATTGGTTTCATTTACCAAAATTGTATGGCCGAGGGTTGAACCCCCGACCTCTCGACGGTGAATCGACTAGCCGTCCATTGCGCTACACATAGCAGCTGTGATATTGATGGGCTGGTGGTTACTTTTGTCATTTAACAAATCTAAAATGACTATATAAATATAGTTGGTCAGGGTTGGAACCCTCGACCGATGGGTAAGCAAAAAAAGTGAGCTGCCAATACCCCATTGAATGGTGTTTTAATATGTAACGGGATTGGTTTATTTTAGATGTTTGTTAAGCCCGAACCCCATTCATTTCAAAATAACTTTAACCCTTAACTAAAATTTAACCTCCACAAGCCCGAGAAGGAGTATTTTGAAGGGCAAAAAAATAATTTATTAGGGGAGTTGTTAATTTTGTTTTGATAAGGGAGATTTTATGATTTTATGGTTTTACCCCTATATGGAAAATGTAATTGTATTTAAAGGGGTGTAAGGGGTTGTATTTTTCAACCAATTCTTCTTGAAACCAAGCAATCTCGAGAGGAGATTTTTGTAACTTGGTGAAGAATTTGCATAGGTTGATTTAGCCTCATTTGTAAAAGCTTTGTGAAGCTTCTTTTGTTCTTTTGTAAGAATATCTTGCCGACATGGGAACTATAGTCATAGGCAGAGTTACTTTCTATAGGCCTCTTGTAAGGTGAAAGCTGATTCCTTTTTGTAACTTGTGAAGATTCCAAGTCTTGAAGGCAATATATTGATTCATTTTTCTGGCGAATCCGAAGATGTAGCCGATTTCGGTGAACTCCGTTATCACCTCGATTGTAATATTTTTGTGATTTTCAATTGTTTATTTGAGCTTAGTAGACTAGAGATTTGGATTTACATGTTGGATTCAAATTGATAATTAAAAGATCCTGATGTTAGATTGGACGATTGTAAGTCTTTTGTAAATATAATTCATGAACTTTAACGAGCAAGTGCTCGATTCATTTACGGATCACACAACCACCAATTTAGGGCTTGGAAAGACAATAAATGTAAATGACATGCAAGGTACTATGAAAAACCTAACTAAATGACCTAGGAAATGAAATTGAAATGCATAATAAAGTATTGAGAAAGTATAGAGGTGTACTTGGAAGAAGGATGAGGTCAAAACAAGTTCCAAAACCCTAAAATCTTGTTGTTTAATGCCCACTAGGACTCATACGCTAGTTTGGGTGATTTAGTGCCAAACTATGGTTTCTGGGTGGAAACATGAATCTAATAGTAGTGAGTCTGAATCTCTTGAAATCTAGAAAATATGCTATATTGGGACTCATATGCCACAAGTGGCGTATCAGTTCCACTCTACTTTTTCAGAGGGTTAAGATCTAAATCTACTCTCCTATCTCTGCTCTTCCTTCCACACTTCGTTTCTGGATCTGAAACTCTGATTTGCAACCTGTAGGTGAATTTCCATGTAGATGAAAACTTGAAAACTTCTCTCAACCTTGTAACTTAATCTTCAAAGAATCTTCAAGCTCCAAAATACCTAGATCTGCAATCACACATGTAGAGAGAGAAAAACTTGTTGATTATTAGGAAATAGGGGATTGCATTGGTCATACCCCATTTAGGTAATTAAACCTTGTGATGAAACAATGAAATATGAACATGAAACATGAACAATGATACCTTGAATGATGTCTTGAGATGTAAATCAACAATCTAACATGAAGTGGCCATGTAGAATGTAGATCTTGATCTTGAATTGGATATGAAATAATTCTTGCAAATGGATCTTCAATGCTACATCACAACACTAGCTCAACAACATGCTTGATGCCTAATGATCTTGACATGATGATGGATCTTGAATTGCTGCAACAAATGATGAAGAATTCTACTCTTGAATGCCT
Source organism: Sequoia sempervirens (assembly GCA_007258455.2). NCBI lineage: Eukaryota > Viridiplantae > Streptophyta > Pinopsida > Cupressales > Cupressaceae > Sequoia > Sequoia sempervirens. Next base: position 829,972,048 of record VDFB02271358.1, on the reverse strand, counting down.
TAGAAGTGTAGTGTAGAAAAATGTCGTCGTCTACATTTTCACACTTGATTTGGGAATGATTAACATTAAGATGGACCTAATGTCGCCTTGATCTAGTGTTGTAATGTGTTTTACATATTAACATTAGATTTAGGGACTTTTAAAGCTAAATTGGCGCATGAGTCTCTTTTAACTTAGGTAGGAGATATGACATGCGATCCCACAAGGGTACTAGGGATGCTAGCAAAAATACCCAAGGAAGGAATCACATTACTAGTAGGTTACATCATTGTTGTAACTTGAGGGTTGGTATAGGTAGGGATAGAGGCAATTGTTGTGGGAGGAGGAATTTGAATTCCTCCTTGACTTGTAACATTGTTCTAAGGTAAAGGATAGCTAGTGGTTGAGGTAAGACGCGATCCAAAAATCTGAATTATGTTACACAGAAGATCAACTCCTTATGCCCCTTTTAAGCTAAATTGGCGTATGAGTCCCATTTGGCCCCTTTTTAGGGTTTTGAGCAAGAAATAAGGGTTTTAAGTTCAAATTTCATGAATGTCGACCTCTGGGATCTAATAGATGGTAAGTTGGATGGATTACTTATATTACATCATTTGAAGGTAATGGACAACTAGTGGTTGAGGTAAGATACAGTCCAAAAATATGAATTGTGTTACACATAAGATCAACTCCTTACGCCCCTTTTAAGCTAAATTGGTGTGAGTCCCATTTGGCCCCTTTTTAGGGTTTTGAGTGGGAAATCAGGGTTTTAAGTTCAAATTTCATGAATTTCAGCCTCTAGGATCTAATAAACGGTAAGTTGGATGGATTGCATGATGCCTAATGATCTTGACATGATGATGGAACTTGAATTGCTACAACAAATGATGAAGAATTTTGCTCTTGGATGCCTTAGAAATGTAGTGTAGAAAAATGTTTTCATCTACATTTTCACACTTTATTTGGGAATGATTAACATTAAAATGGACCTAATGTCACCTTGATCTAGTTTTGTAATGTGTTTTACATATTCACATTGGATTTAGGGCCCTTTGAAGCTAAATTGACCTAATTTTTCCTTAATTTGATGTTGTGAAGTGTATTTATTTACACCTTCACATTGAGTTTTGGGCCCTCTTGCTTTTATAACCTTCATATCATCATTAATAGGCCCTTAGGACCCTTTATTATGCATCTTGAGGCTTATTTCAACTGAAATACTGACATAGATACCAAATATACTTAATTTCTCAACTCCTCGACATTTTCTCAATGTAAAAAGGCTTGGTGGGACCCATAAACAACCTTGGGTGTATGAGTCCCATCCATATGGGACCTATACACCATAAGTGGCATATGAGTCCTATTTGGCCCCTTTTTAGGGTTTTGAGCAAAAAATCAAGGTTTTAAATTCAAATTTCATGTATGTCGGCCTCTGGAATCTAATAAATGGTAAGTTGGATGGATTGCCTATATAAACAAGGTCTCAAATCATTATTTCACATAAGCATTCATGATATCAAGCCTAGCACTCAAGAGTTAAGCATTACAATACTTTACAAGAGCATTAAGAGAGTTTACAAGAGCATTTCTAAGGCATTCAAGAGCAAAATTCTTCATCATTTGAACATTGCAACAATTCAAGATACATCATCATGTCAAGATCATTAGGCATCAAGCATATTGTTGAGCTAGTGTTGTGATGTGCCATTGGAGATCCATTTGCAAGCATTGTTTCATATCTAATTCAAGATCAAGATCTACACTCTACATGGTCACTTCATGTTAGATTGCTAATTTAAATCTCAAGACATCATTCAAGGTATCATTTTCCATGTTTCATATTTCATGTTTCATGTTCATATTTCATTGTTTCATCACAAGGTTTAATTACCTAAACAGGTTTTGACCAAGGAAAACCCCTATTTCCTAACAATCAACAAGTTTTTCTCTCTCTACATGTGTGATTGTAGATCTAGGTCTTTTGGAGCTTGAAGATTCTTTGAAGATTAAGTTACAAGGTTGAGAAAAGTTGTAAAGTTTTAATCTACATGGAAAGTCACCTACAAGTTGCAAATCAGAGTTTTAGATTTGGAAACGAAGTGTGGAAGGAAGAGAAAATTTAGATCTTAACCCTCCGAAAAAGCAGAGTGAGACTCATACACCACTTGTGGCGTATGAGTCCCAGTATAACATATTTTCCAGATTTCAGGAGAGTCAGACTCACCACTGTCAGATTCTTGTTTCCACCCAGAAACCCTAATTTGAAACTAAACCACCCAGAGTGGTGTATGATTCCTAGTGGGCATTAAACATCAAGATTTTAGGGTTTTGGAGCTTTTTTTTACCTCATCCTTCTTCCAGGTGCACCTCTATACTTTCTCAATCTTTTATTATGTATTTTAGTTTCATTTCCTAGGTCATTTAGTTAGGTTTTGCATAGTAATTTGCATGTCATTTACATTTCTTGTCTTTCCAATCCCTAGCTTGGTGGTGAACCCTCTTATTGTCTTTAATCACACCCTGGGATACCTTATTGCAATATCTCTTTCCCCCTTTCTATCTTCGGATTGAGATCTCTAAGGTATACTTGAGTGTAACAAGTGTGAAATAGGAACTCTATCCATGTGCTCCATTCCTCAAAGGTGGGGCACGCTATTTCTATTGTTACATTTTGGTGAACCTGATGTGAACACCTCTTTTCTAATTTGGAGCGCATCATAGTCCTAGATCTAGCTTGCATTGACTTTGCATTAGTTGATTTGCATCTAGGGTTTCTAAATATTGCATTAGTGAAAGTGCATATAGGTTGCATTTTTTCATCTTGCATCATTGAATTTATTCTAAAATCTACATTTTCACTTAGTCTAAACATCATCCAAACTAGAAAGCATAACATTTACATAGAATTTGCTGAAAACGGTGTAAAAACCCTAATCTAGGACTCATACACCCCTCTGGGCGATTTAGTCCCAATACATGTTTTTCCTACTTTCTAGGATTTTTGTGTTGTGAATTTTCCAGCATTTTACCCCTCCAATTAAAACCCTGACTAGAACTCATACGCCCCTCTCAGCGAGTTAGTCCCAAATCAGCCCTAAAATTGCATTTTATAGCATTGAAAACCTTGTTTCTGCACTTTTTTTTGCTATCATTAGTTATCTATTTCAGTTGGTTGAATTTCTGTTACATGCATTTCACTAGATCTAGCTTAAATTGGTTCATTTCATGCATTGCTTAATTCCAAATTTGCATTTACAACATTTCATTTTTAGATTGTTGCATAGTGTAATCGATAAATTACCTTGTTTGAAATCTAAAAATTGCATTTACAACATTTCATTCTAGGTCTTTACATTTCATTTTAAGTCTCTTTCCATTTTAAGTTTGCATAAATTACTTTTCACAAATGTTGGTATCTATCTTTTCCATGTTTGCAAAGAAAAAGTTAGTTAATAAGCATGTTAGTCATTCGTTCAATACATTTCCTAGTTATGAGTCTCTTAGTGCAATAGAGTGAAAATGTTTATGCTTGCCTTAAACCTACAACCCCTCTTATCTCTCCTATTTGTGGGAATGATGTGATAGAAGAAGATGAAAGCATAGAAAATCATGATGATCATAGTTGCGCTTCTCCTAATACCTATCCTACATGTGACGAAGGTATTTTGGTGTAAGAAGATGCATTCATTGAGAATCATGACAATGCTGAAAGCTTCTCTTCTATAAACTCTCCTACATTGGAAGATATTATAGCATAAGAGAACGAGATCTTAGACACATTTCTAAACATCACCTAAACCTAGTTTCCATTCACCTCTTGCTTGTGAGAACATTTTAGTGAAAGCGGATGCAATTGTAAGGAATCACGACAATCATATTGTAAGAAAAGATGATAGGTTGGTGTTAGATGATAAAATATTTAAGATCTATAATAGCCCTCTTTATGACTCTTCCCCTACCTATCCTATTTTAGAAGACATTATGGGACAAAGGAATGAAATTATGGACAATCTTGACAAACACATTTATTCTTCTCCTAGTATCTCTCCTAGTTGTGAAGAAGATACTTTGATGTTAGAAGGTACAATCAATGAAAGTCATGAGAATATTAGGTGTCTCTCTTCCCCTAGGGAAAACATTACTAATAAACAAGACAATCCAACCATTGATAATTCCCCTACTTGAGATGAAGTCATTTTAGAAGAACCAACCTTTGAATTTCATGAACATCTAGTTTCTAGTTCTCCTAAAAACTCTCCTACTAGGGAAGATATCATGGTGGAAGAAAATGACAACATTTCAGCTTCCTTAAATGATGGTGAAAATATAACACTAGATTCCCCTTCATTAGAAAGGAATCAAACTGAAACCGCTGAGGTTATGAATGCACAAGTGTCCATTAGATCCCCCTTGATTAATGGACCTCCTACATACCCTACGGGACATCTTAAGAATCCTCTAATTCTTTACCCACCCTCACAACGACCACAAATTCAACGTAAACCCGAACTCATCCTTTATCCACCGTTACATAAACCTGAAACTCAAAACAAATCCTAACTTATCCTTTACCCACCTAAGAATAATCTATTGCAACAACCAAGTTATAATATCATTTCTCATACATACAACACTAGAAACAATCCACAAGCAAGACAAACACCTTCAACATCCCTCCCATTTCCTAATCCTATCTTGCCTAACCCAATCTTACTGGGTCTTCCTTGTGGAAAGAAGCATGATCTTGTCGAACAATTAATGAATAATCTTGCTAAGATATCATTATGGGACCTTATTCAAGCCTCCCCTCATTATCACAACATGATTCAAAGTGCTTTACAATGAGTTCCTATCCCCTCTAGTGCAAACCCGAATGACATAGCAGCCATGATTCAAGGAATAAAGGATGACATTGTTTTCCACCAAAGTGAGCTCCTTCCTTTGGAAGTGCAAAAACAAAATGATGCCTTCATGATAATAGCTCAATATCATAGAACATGGATAAAGCAATCCCCTTTCGACAATGGCTCTGCCCTTAATGTGTGTAATGTGACCTCTTGGATAGGCTTGGCGTGGATAAATCAAGAATTCAACTTGAATCTTTATCTATTAAGGGATTTGACAACATAGGAAAACAACTGCTAGGAGTGATCACTTTGCTTACTATAGCTGGAAATGCCACATTAGAAACATTGATCCATGTTATGCCTCATGATCTTTCATATAATCTTTTTGTAGGAAGACCGTGGATTCATGCAATGAATGGGGTGCCTTCTACTCTTCATCGTATCATGAAATATGTCTACAACAACAAAGTGTACATACTCGAAGCCGACCCTAAACCAAGTAGTTGTTTGAACATTCAGAAAAATAAGGAAAATACTTTAAAAACATTGACACCAACTACACAAGTAGAACACGTGCAACAAAGAGACAAAGAAAAACAAATTGAGGAAGTCATGAAGCTATTAGAAGATGATTGGGGTTCCCTAGATTTCACATCATTCATGGGTGAATACAAGATCATAAACAAAGACTCTAAAAAGGGAAAAGAAAAAGTAGTAATGTCAACACAAAATTCAGATGACCCTTCAAAAGCATCCACCTCAACTACTTTAGAAGATCAAGCAAATTACACGACAAACTTTGATGAAGCTAATTATAAACAACCATCGAATCCTAAAGAAAATGAAAAAGTTGTATGGAAGAGGTTATGAACTTACGAAACAACTTGGATATAGTGGAAAAGGATGTGGTGCTAGAGAAAAAGGTATATGTGTCCCTATAGAGCCTAACATGCAAGGAATGAACAATGGTCTTGGTTATTGTCCCTCGAAAGAAACTAACAAACCTACGCTTAAAATCAACACTATTATAAAATATTCTTCTAAGCCGACTCTAACATTAGTGCATCCTGAACTGATAGACACTAGTGGTCTTGATTATTGTACTTTGAAAGAAATGAAAGAAATAGAGAAATCTTCGCTAAACATAAATGTCATCACACAAAACACTAATGATTTGAATTTGATAGATTTTACACCCTCTTGTAAAAGAGAGTATAAAATATCGCAATCTAAAGAGTCTTGTGTAAGTATGACATATTAGACTAAGCAAGAGATATCTTTGTCAAAAAATAAAGGAAGATCTTCTACTATTGATCAAGAGGGTATCTTTTCAAGACTCCTCCAAGATCGTTTGGTATCCCTTCCTCCAAGAACATGAAATAAATTCTACTACAAACATTCATTTTATGCATATCATAGAGTTCATGGTCATTCTACTAATGAATGCAATGCTTTAAGTGATAGAACTCAACATCTTAAGGAGTGTGGTTCTCTTATGTTGAAGCACCTAGTTCTTTCAATTGATATTTATTTTCATCAATTATCTCAGCTCATCCTTTTCCCACACTTAGTGGGGGAAAAGGGGTTAAGTAGCTTTTCCCTCATCTGTCATTTGTCGTTGTCTCTTTTGGCTAGTTGACTATCTTCCATGCATATATAAGAGCAAGATTGGGATGTGGATGACGTGCCTTAAGTTGGCTCGCATGTGACATACTTATTCATGACATAGCTTCATTTGGAATCATATGACTTGGCATAGGGATTTCTAAGTAAGCTCTCATGTCTTCTTCTACTTTAAAGCGATTGCTCACAACAATGGTGTTAGCAACCACTTTAAAGTGGGGGCATACATCAACACTCATGTTTCACTGTGTGATTTTTCTTTCTTCTTGTGATGTGTCCTTTTTGGTGTCATTGGATTTTATATTCTCTGAGAGCATGATATTTCTTTGACTTGTCTTCCCTTGGAGACATTAGGCATGATGTTCCCTAAGAAGAGACCTTACATGAACTAACAAAAATCCCTTGAATGTACCTTACACTATTTTGCACTTACAATATCTGTTAATGGCCACCTTGCATAACACACTTTGCTTGTCCATGGAGCCATCTTGTTTGTTCATGAGTTTCAAGCATACGAAGCTTTGCTTGCCTCATGGAGCTTGAAGTTCATTTTTTGTGGTGTCTTGTCAAAGTTATCAGGATGTATAACTTTGGTATGGTTGGCGTATGATGAGAAGCTCAAATGTGGGCATGACTTTCTCATTATATGGTGAGAAGTTGATAAAGAGGAATGAATTTATCACTAAGCCACCCTTTTTGGATACTCACCTAGCAAACAACTTGAAGTTTCATTTCCTCAAAGTGAGAGTGCATTTTTGGAAAAACAACTTAGATCTGATCCAAATCATGTTGGAAAAATGGTCGAAGCTTGATCCACCTCCTTTTATTTTCACATGTTTTCATTTTTCTTTCTTTTAGCTATTGACATTGCATGTTTTTTGTATCTTGATGCTGCATATCATACGCCTTATGCATGTCCTTTTGTGCTTATGTTGGTTTGATGTAGGATCTTGGATCTTGGGGGCTTGATCACCACCTTGATCTTTTTCATGCTAGACCATCCGCATTGGTACACATGGACCCCTCTTGAATGCCTACTTTAGTGTGAGTTTGAAGCAAGTTACTCCTCTCAATTTTGCATAATACTTTGCATGTCATTTACATTTCTTGTCTTTCCAAGCCCGAGATTAGTGGTGAACCCACTTATTGTCTTTAATCATACCTTGGAATACCTTATTGCAATATTTCTTACCCCCTTTCTATCTTCAGATTGAGATCTCTAAGGTTTCCTTGAGTGTAACAAGTGTGAAATAGGAACTCTATCCATGTGCCCCATTCCTCAAAGGTGAGGCACCCTATTCCCATTGTTACATTTTGGTGAACCTGATGTGAGCACCTCTTTTCTAATTTGGAGTGCATCATAGTCCTAGATCTAGCTTGCATTGAATTTGCATTAGGTTTTGCACTACTTGATTTGCATCTAGGGTTTCTAAATCTTGCATTAGTGAAAGTGCATATAGGTTACATTTTTGCATCTTGCATCATTGAATTTCTTCTGAAATATGCATTTGCACTTAGTCTAAGCATCATCCAAACCAGAAAGCATAATATTTACACAAAATTTGTTGAAAATGGTGCAAAAGCCCTAATCTAGGACTCATACGCCCCTTTGGGCGATTTAGTCCCAATACAACCAAAGGACGAAAATTGGTCGTTGACTATGGTTTAGGACATAGAACAACAATCTTCGCTTTTTATTCAAGGAATCCCTAGAGATCTCAATCCAAGGATGAAGTAGGGGAAATAGATCTTGCAATAGGGTGTCCTAGGGTATGATTAATGATTAAAGAGGGGTTCACCACCAAGCTAGGGCTTGGAAAGACAACTGACATGCAAGACCTAATTATGAAACTTAATGATATGCAAGGCCTCACTAAATGACCTAGAAATGAATATAAAATAGAATAGAAAGCTGGAAAGGTACAAAGGTGCACCTAGAAACTTGTATCAACTTGAATGGAGACTTGAAATGTTGAAAATACTTAAATTAATGTAGATTGTGACTCATACATCAGGCTGGGGGATTTAGTCCCAGATTAGGGTTTCTAGGTAGGAACATAAATTTGGCAGAGATATGTATGGAACTCCTGAAAACTACAAATTTCACTGAACTAGGACTCATACACCACACATGGTGTATCAATATAGTTTGGATTTTTTGGAGAATCAGGATCTAAATCTTCTCTTCAGCCTCTGCTTTGTCTTCTCAACCTAGTTTCTGGATCTGAAATATCAAATTTTGCTCTATAGATGTTTTTTGATGATATTCTAAACAAGGTGACCACTTTGACAACTTTGAACACTTGACAAATTATTTCCAATCTTGCTCCTTAGAGGGTTTTCAACCTAGATCTGCAAATCACACACTAAAGAGGGAAAAATGTTGTTTTGTTAGTGGAAAGGGGTTTGCCTTGGTCAAACCTCATTTTGGTAATCGAACCTTGTAATAGAATGAAAATGGGAAGAAGGAATCCTGAATGAACAAAATGCAATGTTGCAACTCACCAAACCCTAGGAATAAAGTGCTGCAAACATGTATGAAGTTGCTCCAATGGATGTAAGTCTTGAATCTTACTTGAATGTTGTAGATATTGAATTGAATGCTTGCTTGAATCATGAAAACCCTACATCATAATGGTTAGCTAAAAAAAAAACATGATGCATGATGAATTTGACAAGATGCTTGAATAATGCTCCAAAACACTTGATAATTAGCTCTTGAAGACTCTTGAATTCCCTTATAAACTCTTGAATGCTCTCTTGATCATAAATTTTCTATAAGGAATGCTCTCATGAAAGTCTTGGATCACTTGATTTCTTGTTAGGATCAAAATGAGTGAAATAACCTTGTATTTATACTTGGTTATGCCTAATTTCCCAAAATTACAGCACTACAAGCCGACATTAGATCTAGGAGGATAAAATCCCACCAAGAATTTAAATTTAATTTAATTTTAAGCCACATGGGACTCATACGCCATAAAATTGGTCATTGACTATGGTTTAGGACATAGAACAACAATCATCTTCACTTCTCATTCAAGGAAACCCTAGAGATCTCAATCCAAGGATGAAGCTTTCTATTCTATTTTACATTCATTTCTAGGTCATTTAGTGAAGCCTTGCATATCATTAAGTTTCATAATTAGGTCTTGCATGTTAGTTGTCTTTCCAAGCCCTAGCTTGGTGATGAACCCCTCTTTAATCATTAATCATACCCTAGGACACCTTATTGAAAGATATATTTCCCCTACTTCATCCTTGGATTGAGATATCTAGGGTTTCCCTGAATGAGAAGTGAAGAAGATTGTTATTCTATGTCCTAAACCATATTCAACGACCAATTTTCGTCCTTTGATTGTACTGGGACTAAATTGCCCAGAGGGGCGTATAAGTCAAATTCCAATTTAGCTTAAAAGATCCCTAACTCCAATGAGAATATGTAAAACACATTACAACACTAGATCAAGGTGAAAATAGGTCCATCTTAATGTTAATCATTCCCAAATCAAGTGTGAAAATGTAGACAACGACATTTTTCTACACTGCATTTCTAAGGCATTCAATAGAAAAATTCTTCATCATTTGTTGCAGCAATTCAAGATCCATTATCATGTCAAGATCATTAGGCATCATGCATGTTGTTGAGCTAGTGTTTTGATGTAGCATTGAAGATCCATTTGCAAGCATTGTTTCATATCCAATTCAAGATCAAGATCTACATTCTACATGACCACTTCATGTTAGATTGCTGATTGACATCTCAAGACATCATTTAAGGTATTATTGTTCAAGTTTCATATTTCATGGTTCATGTTTATATTCATTGTTTCATTACAAGGTTTAATTACCTAAATTGGGTTTGACCAAGGAAAACCCCTATTTCCTAGTCAATCAAAAAGTTTTTCTCTCTCTACATGTGTGATTGTAGATCTAGGTCTTTTGGAGCTTGAAGATTCTTTGAAGATTAAGTTACAAGGTTGAGAGAAGTTGTCTACTTTTCATCTACACAAAAAGTCACCTATAGGTTGAAAATCATAGTTTTAGATCCATAAACGAAGTGTGGAAGGAAGATTAGAGATAGGAGATAAGATTCAGATCTTAACCCTTTGAAAAAGTAGAGTGGGAATGATATGCCACTTGTGGTGTATGAGTCCTAGTATTGCATATTTTCCATATTTCAAGAGATTCAAACTCACCACTATCAAATTCTTATTTCCACCTAGAAACCCTAGTTTGGGACTAAATCACCTAGACTGGTGTCTGAGTCCCAAAGGGCATTAAACAACAAGATTTTAGGGTTTTGGAGCTTGTTTTTACCTCATCCTTCTACCAGGTGGACCTCTATACTTTCTCAATCTTTTATTCTACATTTCAATTTCATTTCCTAGGTTATAATGAAAGGTGGAAAATTGGTGTTGCTCATAGAAAAGGAAAATGATGAATTTGATTCATTATGTACTTCTTCATCAATTTTAGCAATCTCCTCATCATCATCTGAATTAATCACAATAGGAGGTCTAATGATAGTGTCCAAAGAAGGGTTTAACTCCTATTGTGGTTGCAGTATAGGATCTTTTTGTTTCGATGAAGAGGGAGACTCATCGTGTATTGCTTTAGTTAAGTTTGGATTTTGATTTTATTTGTCTGTTTCTTCATTTAACCTCCAAGCAAGAGAACGATGTCTACACCTATGCTCTCAAGCATGCCTATTTCTTTTAGTATGACTTTCAAGTTACGTTTGTGTAGGAGCGGGTTTATCAACCATAGGTTTATTTTCTTCCCCAAGGGGAGGAATGGAAGGAACCATGGAAGGTTGTTCAACCACTTTCTCTTTAGCTTTGTAAGCTTACTTTATCTTAGGATGCATGATATGATTTTTTTCATTATCTCTTGGTATTTTGTAGGAAATAGGAAAAGGATCAATCTTGGGTTGGTCTTGGTTGTTTGAAATTTATTTAGGTTCATGGTTTCATCAAGGATGGTAGGTTTAATCATAGGTTGAAGCATGTTTTTAAGGAATAGTTTTGCTATACATTTCGCCTTGAACTTTTGATAGGATTTGAAAAATAAGTCTTCATGAGGTTTAATAGGTTCCATAGGCTCAGGCCAAAAGAAGTCTAATGAAAAGTTCCCTTGGGAAGATAAAGGGTTAAAGCCACTATGATGCGTAGTAAATATTTCATTGTCAAAGGGAAAATTTAAGCATTTATTTACAACCGACGGGACGACTTCCATGGAGTGTAGCCATGGGTAACCAAGCTTCACATAGAATTGATTCGATGTCGAGATAATGGAGAATGAGACGTCTAATATTTTTGGTCCTATTTGTAAAGGTAAGGTGATCGATCCCATCGTAGGGAAAGTGAAACTATTATGCGTCTTTATCCATGCTTTTGGTTTATCATATGTTTCTTGATAGAGATCATGCAAAAGTAAGAATTCCTTAGTGATCACGTTCTCTTGATAGACGAGATCAATTAATATCCCATTAGTGGGCTTATCATTGATTTGGTTGGCTATGTAAAGAGGACCATCAGGTGCATGTTTAAGTATATCTTTAGAGGAGAAAGCAATGTCAAGAGAATTTTTAGTTTAGCCCTTATGAGGTTGAGTTTTGATTAATGCAATCAAACCTTTTTCAATATCCATAAGACCTTGTTGAATGGTATCCAAAGGACTTTGTTGAATTATATCCATGTTCTTATCATCCATTTCAACATTCATCACATCATTATTTGAAGTTTCACTAGCTTTGAAAAATGAAATATTATGTTTTGGAATAGGGTTGGTAAAGATTTGAAAATTTTGGTTGGGAGGAGCAACGGACTTATTTCCTTGATCATTAACACCTACAATTGAAAGATGACTAGAATCAATGAGGTATTGCACAAGATGTTTAAGATGCTTACAATGTTCTGTGTCATGTCCATTTTGTCAGTGATAATGGAAATAGGAATTGGATCTAAAGTTCAGAGGTAAAGGTTTATTAGGATCGAGAGTTTTAATGGGAGGAAAAGTGATCATATTCTATTCTAAAAGTTGTGACATTGTGTTATGGAGGGTATCGGGTAAGGGAGTGAATTGTCTAGCTGGATCCCCAAATGCAAAAGGAGTTGTCTTCCTTATAGCACCCACTTGGGTATCAACATGTTGAGTTGTTTGTTGAGGGGGATTTAGTTGAAGGAAGCCTTTATTCTATTTTCTAAAAGGTTGATAATTGTTTTGGTTTGCGGATTTAGACTTCTTAGGATGGCTAGAGGTGGGTTTTGTTTCACAACAACTAACTGAATTTTGATAATCATGAAGGGCAGTACAAAAGTGCACAAAGGGTAAATTCATCATGGTAAGCTTATCTTATATCTTACTTTGTAGGTTCTCAATGAACATCCTTTGAAGGTGAGGGTTAGGAATCTTTACATCGATTTGGGAGTAAACTGATTGATACCGTGAAATAAAGTCAGTAATATTTTCCTCTTCGTTTTGCTTACATCTCATCAGATCGACTAAGGTCATCTTAGGAGTCATATACACTTGGAAATGGTTTATAAAGGCCTCAAAAAGTTCTTTGAATGAATGAATTGATTTATTTGGCAATGAGGAGAACCATTCGAAGGTGGTATTCTTGAAGGATGTAGGGAAAAGCTTAGCCAAGAGCTTATCCTCAAGAATAAAATCACTACATAAGGCAGTGTAAGTGGAAACATGGCTAGAAGGATCTCCTTTCCCCCCACATTTCTCAAATCTAGGCACCTCTATACCTTGTGGCATCAACGTTCTCAATATCTCTAAGGATAAGGGGTGCTTTGGGCATAATATGTGGGTTGGCCATTTTGATTTTGGTTTATGGTGGAAAATTTCTTTTGAAGGGATGAAATAGTTTGCAAAAGTTGGTTTATGAGAGGATAATTGTTTGCATTTTGAGATGGAGGTGAATGTAAGGAAAGACTCTAGTGTGGAAATCACTTTCCTAATGTCAATTCATAGGAGAATAATGTAGGAGTACTTTTAATTTCAAACTATAGAGCATTAATATTTACACATACAAGAATAGACAATAATAACAATAGAGAATAAACACTTGATTTACGTGGGAAAACCCTTTCGGGAGAAAAACCCACCACCAAAGAAATATCACTTTATTCACAGTAAAAACAAATTACAATAAAGTTACAGATCCCTCCTTCACATATATTAGTTCTTTGATATTACACAACAGCATTGCAATCAGCCAACCACACAGTCAATCACAACACTGTTACAATGTTCTGACAACATACAGTCCGCTCAACTGATGCCAAACTTTTTCCTTTCTCACTCAACACACTGTTTTTCCCTAATCTGTCTACAATTTTTCTTATTTTCTATATTCACTTCGACCCTTTGATTTCCAAGAAACTACTATCCAAACTGATTTGGTTTGCTCAACCGCCAAGAAGCTCAACCATCAACATTATCCAACATTGGTGTGGAATATTAACAGTCATTAGTTTGTAAACAAAATCCCGAAGACTTTAGGTATCCATGAGTTAGACCTTTTGATTACCAATTGACTCATACACCCACAGTCAAACCAACTAGTAGGATGGCCCCACCAAAGTGAACACCCATCAACACGTTGCTCAAAATGATAACTTCATAACCACCGCAAACAAGTTAAAAATTTACCAATCCTCACGACCACTATCGCCCAGTCAGAGAAAACTCAAACTTCATAACCACTACAAAAAAGTTATGAAGTTACTGAAAACATCGATGCCACAACCAACAAAGGAGATCGGCCAGACGGGAAGTTACGAAACTTCCAAACTCTATGACTTAGGTTACAAGTTATAGAAATCACCGATGTTGCGACAATGAAGGAGATCGGTCAGTCGGGAAGTTACGAAACTTCCAAACTTCGCGACTTAGGTTACGAACTTAGGAATTCCAGCGATTGGATGACAATGAAGACTTGAACAGAGATACAAGCCAACAAGTTGAGGCATAATTTCCAAAAATCTCCCACTTGATGAAGACTTATTGGCTTCCTCCTAACTCAAACTTAATGAAGGTCATGGGCTCCAAGGCCCATCAAACTAACACACCACTTGAACTTGTCTGTGCTCACAGGATTTGTCAACACATCTGCAACATTTTTCAGAGTATACACCTTTTCTAAACAAACCTTTCCATCCTCCACCATATCTCATACAAAATGATACTACACATCAATATGTTTCGTCTTGGCATGGAAAGTTGGATTTTTCACCAAAAAAATAGCACTCTGACTGTCACAACAAATTAAAATTTGTCTTGTACTAAACCCGACATCATAACACAAACATTTAAGCCATACAACTTCTTTGTAGGCATGTGTTACTGCCATGTATTCAACTTCAGTAGTGGATAGAGCGACTATAGCCTGCCGCTTACTCATCCAACTAGTTGCACCACCATTCAACATGAAAATATATCCATTGGTGGATCTATGGCTGTCAATGTCCCCTACCCAATCAGAATCCACATAACCTCTAATGCTGAGATTCCTCTATGATTCAACCAAATTTCCATGGTAATACAAAGCATATTCTGAAGTGCCCTTCAGATATCTAAACACTCTTTTCACAACATCCCAATGTGTCCTTCCTGGATTTTCCATAAATCGGCTAAGAACTCCCACTGATTGGGAAATTTTTGGCCTTGTGCAGACCATTGCATACATTAAGCTGCCAACTGCACTTGCATAAGGCACTTTGGTCATGTCCTCCATCTCACTAGGAGATTTTGGAAAATCTTCAACAAATAGTTTTGTTCCCTGCAAAATTGGAACAACTAGCTGCTTGCAATCAATCATACCAAATTTCTCTAGAATAGTGTTAATATACTTACTCTGGATGAGCCAAAGTTTTTTGCTCTTTCTATCCCTAGTTATTTCTATCCCCAAAATATACTTGGCTGCACCAAGATCTTTCATCTCAAACTTTGCAGACAATTGAGATTTTAGACCATAAATCATAATCTTACTATTCCCAATGAACAAGATGTCATCCACATACAGGGAAATAACTAAGATAGGATCATTTTCAAATTTGAAATACACACAATGATCAGATTTTGATCTTACAAATCCAAAAGACAAAACAAATGTGTCAAATTTCTAGTACTACATTCTAGGAGATTGTTTTAATCCATACAGAGATTTTTTCAACTTGCATACTAGATGTTCTTTATCTTTTTCCACATAGTGCTCAAGCTGGCACATATAAATTTCTTCTTCAAGATCACAATGAAGAAATGTTGTCTTCACATCCATTTTTTCAATCTCCAAGTCATACGTTGCTGCAAGTGACAAAAGAAATCTGATAGATGTCAGCTTAGCTATAGGAGAAAAGATTTCTCCATAATCAATTCCCTCTACCTAGGAATAACCTTTCGCAACCAACCTTGCCTTATAATTTTCAACACTTCCATCTAGACCTATTTTCTTTTTAAATACCCATTTACATCCAATAGCTTTTCTGCCTCAAGGCAAGGGCACCAAACTCCAAGTGTCATTCTTTTCTAAAGATGCCATTTCTTCATTCATGGCTCCAACCAAGAGTTTGCATCAGGCATATTAATTGCCTCTTTAATAGTCCTAGGCTCATCAGTGCTAGTAATCAAAGCATAGGCACAAGTAGAATCTAACAGAGAAAACCCATACCTATCAGGTTGCTTTCTTTCATGTGTTGACCTCCTCAAGGGATGAGGTTGAGGTTCTTCTTCTTTAGAACTCTTAGAAATGCTCGAGTTCTCCTTAGATTCAGGTACGTTTTGAATTTTGAATTTCTCTTTATCTGGTGTTGGAGGAATTTCAACTACATCCCTTTTATTTTCTGATTTTATCTTTGATTGGAGATCCAAAGTAGAAGGCTTTAGCTCATGAAAAATAACATTTTTGCTGTACAAAACCTTCTTAGTCATAGGGTTCTAAATCTTGTATCCTTTTATGCTAGCACTATAGCCAATAAATATACATTTAACAACTTTGTTCTCCAACTTAGATCTCTCTTCATTCGACACATATGCATATGCCTCACAACCAAAAACTCTAATATGTCTTAGAGAGGGCTTCTTTCTAGACCATGCTTCCAAAGGTGTCTTCTCAACAAGAAAAAAATTTGGAGAACGATTTATTAAATAACATGTTGTTGCAACTGCCTCAGCCCAAAACTTCTCCTCCAAGCTAGCACTACTCAACATACTTCGTGCTTTTTCCATCATTGTCCTGTTGAACCTTTTAGCAACTCCATTTTGCTACGGAGTATAGGGTGTAGTATTATGTCTTTTAATTCCATGATCTTTACAGTACCTTTCTAACTCATCAGAAAAAAACTCACCGCCATTGTCAGTCCTTAAACATTTTATTTTCCTTCAAGTCTAATTTTCCACAACGTTTTAAATTCCTTAAAACGAGTGAACATTTATGATTTACTCTTTAAAAAATACACAAATTCCCTTCTCAAATAGTCATCAATAAAAGAAACATAATATTTAGAATTCAATAACGAAGGAAAATTTACTGGACCAAACACATCAGAATGTATGTAATCAAGTATACCGGAAGATTTATGAGGATTGGAGTAAAACAAAACACGGTGTTGTTAACCATATACACAATGTTCACAAAATTCGAATTCAAGGTTACAGTCATCAAGCCCTTCAAACAGGTTTTTATTTTTCAAGGTTTTTAAACCTCTTTCTCTAATGTGGCCTAGCCTGTAATGCCACAACATTGTTTTCTTAGCTAGAAGCTTCATCTCCAAAGAATTATCTCCTTTTGGAACAACCACCTCTTTCCCTATAGATTTACATGGTTTTCCAGAAGCACTATTGCATTGAACTGCATTGGCATCCAACTTATATAGAGTACCAATTCGAGCACCCTTTTCCAACAACATAGAGCCTCTTGTCATCTTACAAACACCATTATAGAAAGATACCTGTACACCAGCATCATTCAGCCTACTAACAAAAAGTAAATTTTGAGCCAGACCTAGTATATGCATAACATTATTGATTCCCTTCACCCTTCCATTAGGGAACTGAATTCTGACTCTTCCACAACCAACTATATCCAGGGATGAATCACTTGCCAAGTACACCTTTCCACCATCGTATTTTTTATACTTTGTGAACCGGTTTCTATGAGATGTCATGTGGAAAGATGCTCTAGAATTAATTAGCCAGACATCATCTAATGCCTGAGTTATCAAGGCTGCAATGAAGGCATCTGCTTTGCTCTGAGAAGAATCATTGTCAGAAGAGTTCTTCTTCTTCTTTTTCTCCTCTTTGCAATCCTTTTGAACATGACCAGGCTGAACATAGTTCCAACACTTCACCTTGGACTTTTTCTAGGAGACTTTGATCTCCCTTCTGATTTCAATTTGGATTTCTTGTCCTTCTTCTTTCCTTTTTCTTTCAATTGACCTCAAACAACAAGAGCCTCCATCACCATCTCATAAGATTTTCTTCTCATTTCTTCTGATAACAAATAAGCAACAACATCTTCCATCTTAAAAGTGGATGTTGTACTCCCAATGGCCATCACCAAGTGATCCCAAGAATCAGGCAAAGAACATAACGACATACAATGATCTTCTTCTTCAATCTTCACATCCACAGATGTTAACTGAGCAATCAAAATGTTAAAAGTATTCAAGTGATCAGCAACAAACACTCCTTCCTACATTTTTAAAGTATACAACTTCTTCCTCAAGAACAACTTGTTTACCAAGGACTTGCCCTGATAAATATCTCCAAGTCTTTTCCACAAGGAGGCTGCAGTCTTCTCTTCATGCACATTAAAAAGAACAGAGTCTGCCAAACATAGCCTTATGAGCCCCTTTGATTTTCGATCTGCAAGATCCCAATCTTCTTGCTTCATGCAAGAAGGTTTCATTCCATACACAACAATCCAAAGATCACGATCAACCAACAGATCTTCCATTTTGAGTTTCCACAACTCAAAATTGCTGCCATTGAATTATCTTTCTAGATGTACTTGCTAGTGCCATCTCAACCTATAATTTGACAATTACTAGACTTCTACAAGACTCCCACTGAACAAAATTGACACAAAAAACCCAACCAACCCACAAGGATAAGACAACTAGCTAGACTTTGATACCACTTGTAAGGAAAGACTCTAGTGTGGAAATCGCTTTCCTAATGTCAATTCACAAGAGAATAATGTAGGAGTACTTTTAATTTCAAACTATAGAGAATTAAGATTTACACATACAAGAATAGACAATAATAATAACAGAGAATAGACACCTGATTTACGTGGGAAAACCCTTTTGGGAGAAAAACCCACCACCAAAGAAAGATCACTTTATTCACAATAAAAAAAAATTACAATAGAGTTACAGATCCCTCCTTCATAGATATTAGTTCTTTGATATTACACATCAGCATTAAAATCAAGCAACCACATAGTCAATTGCAACACTGTTACAATGTTCTTACAACATACAGTCCGCTCAACTGATGCCAAACTTTTTCCTTTCTCACTCAACACACTATTTTTCCCCAATCGGTCTACAATTTTTTCTTATTTTCTATATTCACTTTGACCCTTCGATTTCCAAGAAACTACTGTCCAAATCGATTCGGTTCACTCAACCGCCAAGAAGCTCAACCATTGACATTATCCAAAATTGGCACGAAATATTAATAGTCATTAGTTTATAAACAAAATCCCAAAGACTTTAGGTATCCATGAGTTAGACCTTTTGATTTCCAACTCACTCGTACACCCGCGGTCAAACCAACTATCGGCATGGCCCCACCAAAGTGAACACCCATCGCCGCGTCACTCAAAATGATAACTTCATAACTACCACAAACAAGTTATGGATTTACCAATCCCCGCGACCACTATCACCCAGTCAAAGAAAACTCAAACTTCATAACCACTGCAAAAAAGTTACGAAGTTACCGAAAAAATTGATGCCACAACCAACAAAGGAGATCGACCAGATGGGAAGTTATGAAACTTCCAAACTCTGTGACTTAGGTTACAAGTTATAGAAATCACTGATGCCATGACAACAAAGGAGATTGGTCAGTCAGGAAGTTACGAAACTTTCAAACTTCGCGACTTAGGTTATGAACTTAGGAATTCCAGTGATCGACCGACAATGAAGACTTGAACAAAGATACAAGCCAACAAGTTGAGGCACAATTTCCAATAGTGAATAAGGTAGAGGTGTGTATGTGTTTGAGGGACAAGTGAATGGAATGCTTATAGGAGGTAAAGTGGTGGGAGATATGACGTGTGATGCCACAAAGGTACTAGGGATGCTAGCAGAAATACACAAGGAATCACATTATAGTAGGTTGCATCATTGTTGTAACTTGAGGGTTGGTATAGGTAGGGATAGAGGAAATTGTTGTGTTGAATACCCAAGATATTGAGAGGGGGGGTGAATTAGTATCTTCTTAAAATTATTGAACAAACACCATCCAATTACTCTAATGCATATAACAATAAGAATGAGCAAGAGCATTAGCAGATTATAAAAACAAACAACACATGAACACCATAATTTTTACATGGAAAACCCAAAATGGGAAAAACCACATTGAGGATTAGCTCACAATATAGTATAACCGGTTATAATATATTACAAAGGGTGGCTCACTGCCAGGACTCAATGTCCAAAATGAAAGGCTCACTGCCTACAAAGATACATTATAGAAATGACTTACAACCATAATATGAACTGATAAAGTTACACCTAACAAGTGTTGATTCAGTTCCTTTGAAGCTCAGTAAACTGACTTTACACACTTCATAATTTTTGTATACTTGTCTATCTTCTCTTTTCCTTCACACCATCAAACTCAAAAACTGTCTAATATATATATCTAACTCATTTGCAAGCATCAATTAGGTCGGCCTAATTAGAAGCAACCCTTATTCACCAAAAATACTAACATTCAGCTTCAAGCATGTACAAAACTTTTCCAAAAACAATTCAAGCATGAAACATGCTACAACATGTTGACATGGACCTAAGATAGGTCATACACACATCTATAATGAAAAAATCAATTCATTACAACATCAACTATTCATTAGGTCGGCCAGGGATAGACCTAATAACAAAGTGCAACAACAAAATAATGCCAATTCGCCATACGAGCACCTGAGCACATGAGATTTTGAACATACAAGCTTCTAGCAACCAAAAATTATTTCCCAA
This sequence comes from Sequoia sempervirens, assembly GCA_007258455.2. Taxonomy (NCBI): domain Eukaryota; kingdom Viridiplantae; phylum Streptophyta; class Pinopsida; order Cupressales; family Cupressaceae; genus Sequoia; species Sequoia sempervirens. The sequence goes on along the minus strand of VDFB02271358.1, from coordinate 829,951,362 downwards.
AATTGCAAGCAATGATAATCATTAGTGAAGGATTGCAGACCAACATACCAAAGGATAATAACTGTATACCGGTTCAAAATACTAGATCAAGCTTGAACATAAAATTGCAGTTGCAACTCATATAACATGGTGACATCAATGACAACACAAAAGCTGCATAAAGAGATGTTATTCTTCATTCTTCCAACAATCTTCCCCTTTTTCATTGATGGAAACATGTGCCAAAATAATTTACAAACCTCCTATGTGCAACACACTCTTCCCTTTTCTCTTCACAACATTCTCTCCCCCTTTGACATCAAGGACAAAGGGCAGTCCAAAGATATGAAAACTAAAAAAGCATTACCCTAAGGATGGTGAACCTTGAAGCTCCTTGAGAATACCTTGCCATGCTATCATTCCATCTTCCCAACTCTTCTTAGCAGATATCAACATTCTATTTAGAGATTCCAATTCCACCAGGCTTTCTTTTGCATCATCCAGATTACCTGGAGTCAGATTGATCTTTTGTAATTTTTTTGCATATGCCAAAGCATTGGCCACCAGAGTGTACTCCATTCTCACAAGGTCACCTAGCTAACTGAATCTTCTAATGATGTCTTCCTTCTACTTCTGAAGAATAAATAATTTCTCTCTGTGAGTAGAGGTAGCATTCTAGGTTGACCTATCTTTGTATTTGGATGCATTGGAGACAACTGTCAACTAGGACTCAATGGAGTCCATGAGATCTTTGATATTCTGTGTGGCATCCAACCTCTTTATGCAGTAAGAAAATACAATATTTTCTTTAAAATCACAAGCTTGCACGACTTCCAGGCTCTTTTTCACATTGGTGTCTGCCAAAGCACACTTATCATGAAGTGCCAAAAGCCTTTTCTTTGCCAATTTCTCCTCAACCTCTTGCCTTGTCTTCTCACCAACTCTAGAGGCATACTCCTTAAAGGAGTCCAATAAAAGTTTCAGATTATCTACTGGAGTGAGAGATGTATCTATTGATATATCGGGGGTGGCCTCCTATAAAGCTTTGAGAGCATCATCAATAAGCTCTATCCCCTTTTGATGTGTTTCCAGAATTTCTCTTCTTTCGGATGCATGCAATGCATCCCCTAACACCAACTTATGAACAAGTTAAATCTTGTCCAAATGCACACTACCTTGAATCATGGGGAGTTGTAGAAGTTCCAGAGGAATTACCGAATGGAACCTGATCTACTTGGATAACAAGCCTTTTAATATATCATCGCTGAAGGAGGATTCTCTAGAGGACCTTTGTGAATCCACAACCTGTCTTTGATCTTCTTCATTCTTCTTGGAAGATTCCCCATTTCTTTCTTCTTCCTCTCCTTTTTCTTCTTCTTCTACCTTTTCTTCTTCTTCTACCTTCTCTTCTTCTACTTTTCCATCTTCTTCTTTTTCATCTTTATCTCTTTCTTCTTCAGCATGCTCCAAAGGGACAACATCATGCTTCTCTGCTTCAACATCTTCCTCATTCTACTTTTCTGTCTTTGAAGGATCATTTGTAACACCTGTTTCCGGAAGGATATCTATGTCATTTGTTTCTAGAAGGATATTTGTATCACCTGTATCAGGAGGGATGTCTTCCTTAATCTCTGCATAATATTCTTCTCTTGATTTAGGTGCAAAACCGGATGTGAGTGCACCAAACATACCATATTTATCAGCCATACCCCTGATGGCTTCTACAGTTTCTTTCTTTATCCTTTTCTTCATTCGGAACATCTTTGAGCATACCTTTTTCAAGGTTTCCAAATCATTTGGGGTCAAAGAGGACCCAATTTTCTCAAATGCATCAATTCTTATCTTCTCTTCCAACTCAAAAACCTCTGATCTCCTTTTCATTAGGGATTCCCACAATTTCTTAGGCACATTGTTCTTAACATAATCCCAACTAACTTCCAAAGTAATGACATACTGAATAATAGCCAAAATCAATGTTTTCCTGTCCTCTCTACCTACTTGAGTATAAATTTCTGCAGTAGGCTGCAACATATCTTCAAAATGTATCAAGATATTAACTAATGCCTCTAATCTAAGAGGGGAAATAGGTCTTATCGGTGAGGCATTTTGTTCTTCCTAGTCCGAAGATTCCTCTTCTAACACTTTTTCCTTCTTTGATTCTAGTTTGGTGTGCACATGAACACCAAAATTCTATTCTTCATCTTCTTCAGAGGATGACACATAATGAATTATTTTAGAGCTAACACTTGCTTCCTGTCAAGAACCTTCACCAAAGGACATGCTCCTTCTCCTCTTTCTTACCAATTTTTTTGTAGGGTATTCCTCTTCTTCTTCTTATTCTTTGGTGATTCTGAGGTTTTTTTCCCTTGTTGCCTTTTCCTTCTTTCCTCCCTTGACTGGTGCCACAAGAGGAGTCTCTTTCATTTTTCTAGATCTTGTATTGGGTCCAAAAGGAGCTGGGCCTTTACCTTTACCAAAAGCACTAGGCTCAACCTTCACTGATGCAGGGGTTGTAGTTGGTTTTGAAGGAGTAATCATGTCGAATCTCCTCAGTCCTGATGATTCTCTAGCCATCTGCTCTCCCATGGCTCTTCCTTGTGCAATCTTTTCATCAATGAAGCTATCCTTTCTAAGCATATGATCCCCATTCTTTCTTATCACAATTTTCCTATGCTCCATGCCAACTTCCATATATTTTTCTTCATAAATGCCCATCTAGGTTCATTGGTATCTTTTGGGATTTTCAATAATACTTGTACATAGCCTTCTGCTTCATCCTCTGTAACCTCATAACCTAATGTTTGAATCCAGACAGTCTGGGGTTCAACTTCCTCAATCATGCACTCATTAGAGGAGACATGAAATATGATGTCATTCTTGTATTTTTCAACCACTTTCCTTGGAATCCTTTCTCTTTCATTCATGTTGCTTTTGAATAAATCAAAGAATGTTATCAGAGCATTGTATCGACTCTTTAGATCACCCAAACTGTGCATATAATCAAAAATTTGATTTGCAACTGGTCTTGATGTATCCCAAATCACCACATCCTCTCTTCCAGAAAGCCTTCAAGGAAGTAGCACAACAAACAAACAATTAGGGAACCAAACTTGAATGAATATTTCTTCTCCCTTATCATCTTTAGGTTTTCAAACAACTGTTGCCGGAGAAGTTCACACAAATCATATTCTACACTATAAGCTGCCATGTCATAACCGATGTAAATAGCTGTAACAGACACAAAGTTTTCCCTATTTGTGAAGTAGATCTTGTGACCGATCATTATAGTTGCATACTTCATATTTTCAAATTTTGCTTCAATGAGTTCCATCACCACTTCATTCTTCATAGAATTCAACACCGGTATCAGTTCGGTATCACAGAGTCTGGTAACTACCTTAATTACTTCCTTGGTTATAAGGTGAGGTCTATCTATCCAAAAAATCATCATGAATTCTATGAAGATCTGGTTTAATATACTTTTCATCAATAGTGGAGCTAAAGTTAGGAAAATAATTCCATCGATCCAACTTCTTCGCAACAATATTTGCATACTCGGGTTTTATAAAAAAATCATCCCCAATAAGCTCATTTTAAAATATATCTATCAATTTTTTGTGATTATTCTACTCAATTTTAACATGGATGTACATTCTAGTGTCTTCAGTAGGCATGAAACCATGAGGAATCGATGAGAAGGTGCCCAGAGGGTCATCTTTGAAAACCTTCATGGAATACTTCTTGTAGGAAGGTCTAGGTCTTTCAGATACACTTACAACTAAAGGAGTTGCCATCTTTCCACAAACCAAGCTCAAATGATTTCAGAAAGAATATTCACACAAACCAACAACATCACAAAAGAGTAAAATACCTTTTTCTCTCGCAAAAACTAGAATTAGGGTTTGCACAACCCACTCTCCAAACCGCCTCAAGAATGCTCCAAATCGCTTTCCACTTTCTTCAAATGCACACGTGATCAAAATTCCTGAAAAATATGCTTTATAGATAATTGCACTACCCTAATTCACATTAAATCTGGTAGAATTCAAAAAGTTGATAAAAACCTTCTTCACTACACTAAAAAAACCCTAATTTTCTCTGCAAAAGATCATGCTTGCAACTTTTCTTCTAGATCCTTTTGCATAACCTCTATTTATTCATTCCTTAAAATATATCTTTGTGCCAACAACTGACACACTAGATATCTAGGGGGTTTGAACAATTTTCTATTAGTGCTCCCCCTAAGACCATACTAGGCCTAATTGCCAGAGGAATTGTCTGCACCAGACGAGGGCACAGGAACATCTGATGTTTCTGACTCTTATTTCTTCTTCCATATCTTATTCATTTCTTGCTTAACCCCATTCTTGTCAATTGTCTTCACTAGTTCATTATTCTTTATTGGATCAGATTGGTTTCCCCCTTTACTTCTACAAACTCTTGAAATGTGTCCGAGTTTGTTGCAGTTGTAGCAAACAACATTTTTCAAAATTTTTTGGCCTCCATTAACCCTTGATAAGCACTGATTAGCTTTGTGTCTAAACTTATTACATGCATAGTAGTAGCCAACAAAGGATTGATTCATTCTACCTCCATTAAACCAATTCATCATCTATGTTCTGCATTCACTAGCTCAATGTCCAACTTTCTTGCATACAAAACATTGTATGGAGAAGGAACTAGCATACTAGTTTATTCTACTTCTACACTTTGTTACCTTGTGCCCAAATTTATTGCATGAAAAGAAAACACCATTGAAAGATGGGTACCTTTGAGTATTTGGCTATTTGAAAGGTGGTCTTCTAGCAAAAATTCTTGGATTTCTTGTTTGTTTTCCTTTATCTTGAGTCTTTTGATTAGCCACTGTGTTTGGGGTCGACATAGCCTTAGAGTTTTCACTTGCTTCCATTCCCAAACCACCTTTGTCTTTAGTTGGTTTCTATCCTGCAATCAACTCATCAAGCTTGGTGGAGCTTGTTTTGAACTTATCTTCATAGAGTTTTTATTTTTCTAGATCTACTTTCAGGTTTAATACTTCTTGTTCAAGTCTTGTGCATTCATTGGTCTTTCTTTGCACCATTGTATTCAGATAGTCTTCAACTCTCTTCGTCTCATCCAATTGTAACTTCAATCTGGTGATCTCTTCATTTGCTTGTTTTAGTTGCTCACTTACTTCTCTATGCCTTTCTTTGAATTTCTTCAATTGCTCTTTCAATTTTCGGATGCATTCATTTTCCTCATCAAGGTTTTCTTTCAAATTTCTGTTTTCATTTTCAGCCTTGTGAAGATATTCAAGAGCAGCCCAAAGCTCTTCTTTATCATCCATTTGTTCAATCTTCAAGATCATCCTCAAGCTGTTAGGCTTCTTCGGAGGAACCAAGCTCTGATACCAATTGTTGAATACCCAAGATACTGAGAGGGGGGGTGAATCAATATCTTCTTAAACTTATTGAACAAGCACCATCCAATTACTCCAATGCATATAACAGTAAGAATGAGCAAGAGCATTAGCAGAACATAAAAAAACACCACATGCACACCAATATTTTTACGTGGAAAAACAAAAATGGGAAAAACAATGGTGAGGATTAGCTCACAATAAAGTATAACCGGTTATAAGATGGTGGCTCACTGCCAGGACTCACTGTACAAAATGAGAGGCTCACTGCCTACAAAGATACAATATATAAATGGATTACAACCAGAATATGAACTAATAAAGTTACACCTAACAAGTGTTGATTCAACTCCTTTAAAGCTCAGTAAACCGACTTTACACACTTCATCATTTTCACATGCTTTTCTATCTTCTCTTTCGCTTCACACCATAAAACTCAAAAACTATCCAATATATATATCTAACTCATCCACAAGCATCAATTAGGTTGACCTAATTAGATACAACCCTTATTCACCAAAAAGACTAACAACTGGCTTCAAGCACGGACAAAACTTTTCCAAAAACAATTCAAGCATGCAACACACTACAACATGTCAACATGGACCTAAGATATGTCACACATACATCCGCAACTCAAAAGAAATTCATTACAACATCGACTATTCATTAGGTCATCCAGGGATAGACCTAATAACAAAGTGCAACAACAAAATAATGCCAATTCACCATACAAGCACTTGAGCACATGAGTTTCTGAACATACAAGCTTCTAGCAACCAAAAACCATTTCCCAAAACCACAAGCAATGATAATCATCATCAAAGGATTGTAGACCAACATACCAAAGGATAATAATTGTATACTGGTTTAGAATACCGGATCAAGCTTGAACTTAAACTTACAGTTGCAACTCATATAACATGGTGACATCAATGACAACACAAAAGCTGCATAATGAGATGTTCTTCTTCATTTTTCTAACATGTTGTGGGAGGAGGAATTTGAATTCATCCTTGACTTGTAACATTGTTTGAAGGTAAAGGGAAACTAGTGGTTGAGGTAAGACGTGGTCCAAAAATTGGTCTGGCATATGAGTCCCATGTGGCTTAAAATTAAATTTAATTCAAATTCTTGGCAGGATTTTATCCTCCTAGATTTGATGTCGGCTTGCAATGTTGTAATTTTGGGAAATCAGGCATAAACAAGTATAAATACAAGGTTATTTCACTCATTTTGATCCTAACAAGAAATCAAGTGATCCAAGACTTTCATGAGAGCATTCCTTATAGAAAATTTATGATCAAGAGAGAATTCAAGAGTTTACAAGAGCATTCAAGAGTCTTCAAGAGATAATTATCAAGTGTTTTGGAGCATTATTCAAGCATCAAACATCATTTTAAAGTCATCATGCATCATGTTTGTTTTTGAGCTAACAATTGTGATGTAGGGTTTTCATGATTCAAGCAAGTATTCAATTTAAGATCTACAACATTCAAGCAAGAGTCAAGATCTACATCCATTGGAGCAACTTCATACATGTTTGCAACACTTTATTCATAGGGTTTGGTGAGTTTCAACATTGCATTTTTTTCATTCATCATTCCTTCTTTCCATTTTCATTCTATTACAAGGTTTGATTACCAAAACAGGGTTTGACCAAGGAAAACCCCTTTCCACTAACAAAACAAATTTTTTCCCTCTCTTTAGTGTGTGATTTCTAGATCTAGGTTGAAGAACCTCTAAGGAGGAAGATTGGAAAGAAGTTGTTAAGTGTTCAAAGTTGTCAAAGTGGTCACCTTGTTTAGAAGATCATCAAAAGACATCTATAGAGAAAAATTTGATATTTCATCTATCTAGAAACTAGGTTGAGAAGATAGAGTAGAGGTTGAAGAGCATATTTAGATCCTAATTCTTTGAAAAATCTAAACTAGACTGATACACCACTTCTAGTGTATGAGTCCCAGTTCAATGAAATTTTCAATTTTTAGGAGTTCCAAACATATCTTTGCCAGATTTTTGTTCCTTCCTAGAAACCCTAATCTGGGACTAAATCACCCAACCTAGCATATGAGTCCCAGTTTGCATTAATTTTAGTATTTTTAACATTTCAAGTCTCCATTCAAGCTGCTAGAGGTTTCCAAGTGCACCTTTGTACCTTTCCAACTTTCTATTATGTTTTACATTCATTTCTAGGTCATTTAGTGAAGCCTTGCATATCATTAAGTTTCATAATTAGGTCTTGCATGATACTTGTCTTTCCAAGCCCTAGCTTGGTGGTGAACCCCTCTTTAATCATTAATCATACCCTATGACACCCTATTGCAAGATATCTTTCCCCTACTTCATCCTTAGATTGAGATCTCTAGGGTTTCCTTAAATGAGAAGTGAAGAAGATTGTTCTATGTCCTAAACCATAGTCAACAACCAATTTTCATCCTTTCATTTCACGCCAAGTTCACCAAAATGTAACAATAGAAATAGGGTACCCCACCTTTGAGGAATGAAGCACATGGATAAAGTTCCTATTTCACACTTGTTACACTCAAGGAAACCTTAGAGATCTCAATCCGAAGATAGAAAGGGGGAAAGAGATCTTTCAATAAGGTATCCCAGGGTGTGATTAAAGACAATAAGAGGGTTCACCACCAAACTAGGGCTTGGAAAGACAAGAAATGTAAATGACATGCAAAGTACTATGAAAAACCTAACTAAATGGCCTAGAAAATGAAATTGAAATGCATAATAGAATACTAAGAAAGTACAAAGGTGCACTTGGAAGAAGGATGACCTCAAAACAAGTTCCAAAACCTTGAAATCTTGTTGTTTAATGCCCACTAGGACTCATATGCTAGTTTGGGCGATTTAGTCCCAAACTAGGGTTTCTGGGTGGAAACAAGAATCTGAAAATGGTGAGTCTGAATCTCCTGAAATATGGAAAATATGCTATACTGGGACTCATATACCACAAGTGGCGTATCAATCCCACTCTTCTTTTTTAGAGGGTTAAGATCTGAATCAGGTCTCCAATCTTTGCTCTTCCTTCCACACTTTGTTTCTCGGTTCGAAACCCTGATTTGCAACTTGTAGATGACTCTTCGTGAAGATGACAACCTTGTGAAAACTTGATGAATTTCTTCAACCGTGCAACCTAATCTTCAAAGGATCTTCAAGCTCCAAGACACCTAGGTCTATAATCACACATGTAGAGAGAGAAAAAATTGTTGATTTGTTAGGGAATAGGGGTTTTCCTTGGTCAAACCCCGTTTAGGTAATTAAACCTTGTGATGAAACAATAAAATATGAACATGAAACATGAAACATGAGCAATGATACCTTGGATGATGTCTTGAGATGTAAATAAAAAATCTAACATGAAGTGGCCATGTTGAATGTAGATCTTGATCTTGAATATGGATATGAAACAATGCTTGTAAATGGATCTTCAATGCTACATCACAACACTAGCTCAACAACATGTTTGATGCCTAATGGCTTTGATATGATGTTGGATCTTGAATTGCTACAAAAAATGATGAAGAATTTTTCCCTTGAATGCCTTGGAAATGCTCTTGTAAACTCTCTTGACACTCTTGTTAAGTCTTGGAATGCTTAACTCTTGAGTGCTAGGCTTGATATCATGAATGCTTATATGAAATAATGATTTAAGACCTTGTTTATATAGGAAATCCATCAACTTACTATTTATTAGATCCCAGAGGCCAACATTCATGAAATTTGAACTTAAAACCCTGATTTCCCACTCAAAACCCTAAAAAGGGGTCAAAGGGATTGCTTTGGACATAGTATTAATAAAGGTTCTTAGGGGCCTACTAATGATGATTTAAAAGGGTATTTAATACAAGGGTGCCAAAATAGGCCAAATTAAGTGTGAAATTGTACCATTTTCAAGAGAGTACGATTTTTAGCACTACATTTAGCCCCCACTTTAGCTCCCATGTGACTCTATGTACATATGTAAGCTAAAGGAATCCAAACAATAAACTTCACTTCATAAAAGGATACTAATATAGGTTCATTCACAACATGAGAGAATGAAGCCCCTACTGTAGCTATTTGCAAAACCACAATGTTAGGAACCGCATCCTGCAACATGAATTTGTTATTCGTTCAAAAATCCTCTTATCTAACTTCTTCTATAAATCAAATTCGAAGGTAGATGTATGCCCCTCTTGATTTTGCTTGCTTTATGGAGGTGGAATCAAGGTAGCAGTCTAACCACATCAAATTAGATGAGTCATATCATAGGGTATTTCCAAGTACCATACCACATAATGATAGACATTTGATGAGAAAGAAAGTGGAATCACGATTCCAACGCAACAAACAATGTTGAAAATGGAGTTCGCTAGCCTTTGGTATACTAGTTTGAATGAAAAAGTACTTTTAACCCTAATATAGTAAAAACCTAATTTTAACATATATAAGAGAAAAAAGTGAAGTAACTTGAACTAATTTTATCTTTTACCTTCTTGCAGCTTGAATTTGTTGGAGAGTGATTGAAGATGCCCAGCCAACAAGAGTACGTGCCTTTGAGACTCGAGGTCCTACGAGAGGAGGTAGCTTGGGGTGAGCTACAACATCAAGTGAGTTGATTTTTCTGTGCCTTAGCTTTGTCCTTACACATTTATTTTATGTTTTTACACATTTCTAGGTTGATTTAGGACCTTCGAAGAAAATTTTGTAAAGTGTACCTTTTTTCTGCTAAGTATCCCCTTTTTTCGCAAAGTGTCCCGTTTCTTTGCGAAGTGTCCCAAATAGGGAATAAAGTGTATAGAATCCCCAGAAAAGTATCCTAGAACAAATTTAGCACACTTTTTGACTATTGATGTATAGATTTAATATTTTAGAATACTTATAGGAGATATTTTTTCTTTTTTGTTAGACTCCACCTCGATCACGATAGCATCTCAGCGACAGACAATTTTGTCGCTTATGAGACCTTGTCTTGACGTTATTAGAGGCATATACATAGATTTTATAGAGAAATGGATTATATTGGGCATATCTCATGCCTCCCATGAGGTACCATGATGCTATGTTGATGGTGCTTGTGGAGATATGGGATGCTGATGCTTGCACATTTTTCCTACCCACCGGTGAAATGATGATCACCCTGGAGGACGTACATCGCATCCTTTGAGTTCCTATTTGAGGTGAGATCATGTGATTCACAAGGGATCGTACACACACGAAGATGCAAGAAAATATAGGGTATTGCCTGGGAGGACTGGTTCGAGAGGAGATTGTAGGGCCACACATTGATCTAGCATGGCTACTTTATGCACGATCGCTAGCCTTGAGATGAATGATGATTTTCATAGTGGCACTAGTACTCGTCCCTGATGGCTGGGGTGCACACTTGGATGGAGATCTTGTTCATATGATCAGACAGATGGAGCACCATAGTACCGTATATTCCTAGGGCCACAACATATTTTCACATTTATATTATGATCTAGGGTGGCTTGTATACCACAAGGTCGACAACATGGTACATTGCACACTACTGTAGGTTTGGTGCTTGGAGCATATCACATGCACTAGGATTATAGTGTTCCCATCTATATCAGCCCTAGGATATCCACACACATTTAGTTATACATTGAGGCATTCATGTGGCAGTATGGAGATTTTCATTTTTGGAGAGTCAGATTCAACTGACTAGATCAGGAGGAGATCTTGTGGAGACCATATCAACTCATACCATAGTGGTCAGATGAGACCTGACAGTTGGGGAGGATGTAAATGGACAAATTTATACTGGGTAGATATGATTATGTAGTAATACCATTCTACTATGATCATGTGATGTGGCAGTTTGGTCAAATACAAGTACCACCAGTAGCATGCCCCTTTTACAAGCGACCAGTTTGGAGTGCCCGGAGGCCAGGAGATACTAGGTGACTAATAGTGGATGATGTTAGATCTAATGATTTAGAGGACATAGATCTAAACATGCCCCCAGTCTTTGACACTGATGACATCGATGCTACTGATGTATTTGAGGAGTGGTGGGAAGTAGCACAACCAACTCCTGTATTCCCAATGGATCATTCTATAAACTTTGCAGGACCACTTCTAGAGTAGAGGGATGAGGAGGATGAGACTGGTGAGGATATAGGGCTCAGGGAATCAGATCTATTTGCATATGAGATAGATGAGGATTATGATGAGGATGTAGATCCATATTATGAGGGAGAGGAGGAGGAGGGGGAGGACGAGGAGGAGAAGCATCTAATGAGTGAGGGTATTTATATGGCAGATGAGGGTCTAGTTTCCCACGAGTGGGGAGATTCATCTCCTACTCGTGTTACTAGATCACAGTTGATAGCCACAACATGTGCCAACACTTATGATCATGTAGAGGCTAGCACACCCTCCATACCTCCTATACAGGATGAGATTATCTTTACACAACTAGTCAAAGATCTAGGTGACGAGATTTTATTTATTGTTATGCTTGTGTTTATGCTTTTAATTTATATATATCATGATGTGTACTGATTATATTTATGATTTCTATCTTGCAAGGGATATGAGATATTTACATGACCTCTATCGACAGGTAGCTATAGAGATAGTGCCTTTGTTAGTCTCCGATCAGGCTACTGGTACAAACTATGTGCTCCCACCCATCGTGGAGTGGGACCCAAAGCTGTTTGAGCTATATGTCAAATTGAGGGTAGCATATGAGGGTGTGACGAGGCGTGCTGACCGAGCTGAGGTTTCATATGAGGAGATTCATTTATCTTGAGATCCAGCGGAGGTCAAGAGACTTTATGCAGAGGTAGCTAGGCTATAGGAAAATAGAGATTGCATAGAGCGAGAGTGTCTAGAGGCCATTAGATGGGAGATTGTGGCTATTGGATGAGCACATGGTCTATAGTTTGCTTTAGATGCTCTTATCAGTTCATGATCATGATCACATACTACCGTCTCTCAAAGAATTGCATCTAGATAGATGCGATCAACAGATCTTGAGGGGTCTAGTACCCATAGGCCACCCTAGTATTGTATATTTGATGACATGTACTCAAAACTTTGATATATATATTTATATGATCATTTGGTGTTTGATTATTTAAGCTTATGTGTTTGGAGTTAAATGGAAGTGTGATTTATCAAATAATCTTTGTAAGACTATTTAATAAATGTATCCATGATCTAATTAAAACTATTCTAGTTTCTCTTAGATGTGATATTGTGATTAAGTGTGTTATGCTATATTAAATGCACCTATGATCTAATTGTAGAACATTAAATGCATATAAGGATATAATCTAACACAACATACAATATTATCTTGAATAGTATGAGACCTAAAGTAAACACTTAAAATTAATTTAAATAACTACTTTAGTATTCAAGACACAAATAATTGTTTTTCAAGAACAAAGCAATGCAAGAGCATATAGAATGTCATCTACTAACTCTAACACCATTGCTTTATCATTCACACTATTCAAGGAGATTAGACATAGTACCGATGCAAATGCATGGAATTAATGGGTTCTTTAAGAGGTGTACCATCAATTTATGTTAACGTATATGCTTCAAACCCCTAACCTTCATTAATTATATAAGGTCCTAACCAATTAGGGATGGAATTTCCTTTTTCAGTTGGGGTGGAATTTCCGTTATGTTGATTCTTGAATAACACCAAATCAACTTTATGGAATACTCGAGGGACGACATGATCATTGTAATTACGTTGCAATTTTCTAGAATAAGCTTAGAGATGCTCAAGAGCGTTAATGTGTTGTTCATCAAGAATTTCAAGCTAATGCAATAGTTGTTCCTTATAAGTATTATCATCAATAAGTCCTTGCAGAGTGATTCTTAATGAAGGAATCTATAACTCCAAGGGAATTTTTGCCTCAGTACCATAAACAAGGTTATAAGGAGTATTCCCAGTGGATTTTCTTATACTAGTACGATATGCTCATAATGCATATGTCAACTGTGTATGCTAGTCCTTAATGTGTTTGTTTACTATTTTTCATAATATTTGCTCAAGGGTTCTATTAGTTGATTTAGCTTGTCCATTAGATTGTGGGTAGTAAGGTGTTGAGAAATGATGTTGAATGTTAAATGTTTCTAAGAACTTCTTCACATTATTATTCTTAAATGGTGTCCCATTGTCCGAAACCAATGCAGAAGGAAGTCCAAAAAGAGCAATAATGTTTTCCAATATGAAACAACATATTACATTGGCAGTTGTTGAATGAAGGGGAATAGCTTCCACCCATTTTGTGAAATAATTAGTTGTAGTAATTATAAAGGTATGTCCGACAGAGGAAGGAGGTAAAATTTTTCCAATGAGATCTAGTCCCCATACTGAGAATGGCCAAATAGGAACTTGGGCACGAAGCTCAAAAGCGAGAGCGTGAATCAAATTGCTATGTTCCTAACATTTGTGACATTTCTTAATGTATTCTTAGCAATATTTTTCCATATGTCTCCAATAATATCCTATGCGGATGAGTTTTTGAGCTAATGATCTTCCTCCAAAATGACCTCCACAAGCACCTGCATGAGCTTCTTCAAGTGATATGGGAATTTCAAATTCTTTAAGGCATCTAAGTAAAATTCCATTAAAGAATCTTTGGTATAGCATATCGGTGAGGATTATATATTTAGAGGCGAGTTTGTGAAGGTGGTCTCAAGTGTTCTTAGTTGTTGGCTTAGGAAAGGTACCTTCTTTTAAATAATTAAATATCAGAGTGTACCATTCACTAGAGCTTTCCATAGTTGTTGATAATTCTTCTTTGGCTTTAGATTCTATCGTTGGTTTCACAATTGTATGCACAATAAATGTGAAATATTTTGAAGGATCTTGAGGAGATATCAAAGAAGCTGCACTCGCCATTGCATCCACATGTTAATTATCCTTTCGTGGGATGTTATCAATGGTAAACGAATCAAACTTCTCTAACAAAGTCATTGTGAGATCCTTGTATTTCAATAATTTGTCATGCTTTGCTTGATATGTTCTGTTTATTTGCTGAATGACTAATTGTGAATCACCGAATATTTTAATGTCTTGAGCTCCCAAAGTTAAAACGACACGTAATCCAACAATTAACACTTCATACTCTACGGTATTGTTCATGCATAGGAAATTTAACCGATATGACAAGGGAATAGGTTTTCCTCTAAGTAGAGCTATTATAACTTCCGTGTTAGAGCCTACTCTGCGCTTAGATCCATCAAAATATGATTCCCATGTTTCTTCATCTTTCTGAATAGTCAACACATTCTCATCAGGAAATTCTTCTATATAAGGTAATGCCAGGGGAGAAGGGGTATCAAAATATTGGTCAATAAAGGCTTGTCCTTTAATTTCCTTTTGCGAAAAAAATTTAAGGTCAAACTCAGTTAACAACATAACCCATTTAGCTAAGCGTCCTAATAAATTTGTTTTAGCGAAAAGATGTTTTAAAGGATCAAATTTTTTCATCACATGTATTTCAACATTCAGTAAGTAATGTCTCAACTTGCTAGTAGTGAATACAAGAGCCAAACATTGTTTCTCTATCACTATGTATCATTTCTCATAATAAATCAAAATTCGACTACTGTAATAAACACAATGTTCTTTACCACTTTCGTCTTGTTGAACCAAGAAGGCTGTGAGAGCATGGGCCGATGCTGTTGTATAAAGGATAAATAGTTTGTCTTGCATAGTGGGTTGTAAACAGGTGGAGTGGCAAGATAATCTTTCAAACTCTCAAAAGCCTGTTTACAATCATCATTCCAATTAAACTTAACCTCTTTCTTAAGGAGATGTGTGAAAGGTAATGTTTGATCCGCTAGAGATGCTACAAAATGATGAATATCCCGAATTCTCCCTTATAAAGTATGCAATTGAGAAATGTTTCTAGGAGGTGGCATGTTAACTATAACATCAATTTTCTTTGTGTCCACTTCAACATAACTGTGTGAGATACAATAGAACCTAAAAGTTTTCCACTATCGACACCAAAGACACACTTTTTTGGATTCAATCTCATGTTGTATTCACATTCACTCAAAGATCTTCTGAAGGATATTCACATTGTCTTGTCGAGTTAAAGATTTGGCTAGAATATCATCAACATAGTCTTCCAAAATCTTATGTATGTAATCGTGAAATATTAATGTCATAGCTCATTGATATGTTGCACTCACATTCTTTAGTCCAAAAGGAATCATTACCCAACAAAATGTTCCCCAAGCTGTTGTAAATGTTGTTTTTTATTGATCTTGAGGGTTAATAAAGATTTGATTATATCTAGAAAATCCATCCATGAATGACAAAAAAGCATGTATCATAGTCGAGTCCACTATCATGTCAATAATAGGAAGGGGGAAATCATCTTTTAAAATTCTTTATTCAAATCATGAAAGTTCGTACACATCCAAATACGATTATCCAGTTTTGAAACTGTGACAATGTTTGAGATCCAAGGAGAATAATCTATAGGACGTATAAAACTAGCTTTGAGGAGCTTCTCAATCTCAGCCTTAACTAGCTAGGATATCTTAGGATTCATCTTTCATACCTTTTTTTTGATGGGTTTAGCATTTTTAGCGAGGAGTATATTGTGCGTTATGATCTTAGGGTCAATTCCTGGCATATTCGAATAAGTTCAAGCAAAGAGTTCAGGAAAGTCATGAAGTAAAGTTGCACGGTCTTCTTCTTCATCATCAAGGCACTTTCCTATCTTAATCACTTTTTCTTCATTGTTAATATCAATCGGTATGTCCATGGTATCTCCTAGAGGAAGTGCATTTTGTTTTGGGAATTCAGGGTTATATTCTTCAATCTCATTACTTTCCTTTTCTTCGTCTCCTTGTTTAGCACTAATCACAACACATGTGACTCATTTCCTTTTAGGAGGAGTAGATGGCTTATCATAAACTCCTAGCATTTCTTTCAAGGCTTCATCATCTTCAAAGAACTCCAACGATGCTTCACAAGTTGTATCAATCAATTTTGGATGCTTCAAGGTGAGAGTTGTTTTAGGATTACACATAATGGTGTTGATGTTTAGAAAAGGTATTTTCATTTCTTGCATTATCTTAGAAGGGAAATACCCCAAACCAAATTTTGTTACTTGTGTTAAGCTCTACAAGAACACATATGCCTTGTTCTTTCTTTCCACATCCTTTTCCACTATAACCTAGTTGTTTCATAAGCTCATAGCCTCTCCCATAAAGTCTTTTCATTTCTTTCGGGTTTGGTGGTTGTTGATAATCTATCTCATTAAAGTTTGTTGTGTAGCTTGTATCTTCTTCTAAAGTATATGAGGTAGATGCTTGTGAGTTTTCTTCCGAGTTCTACGTTGATATTACCATTGGTTTTTTTTGTTTATGAGTTTCTTTTGTTGTGATTTTGTACTCTCCCATAAATGTTGGTATGAAATCTAAGGAACCCCAATCATCTTCCAATAACTGTGACACTTTTTCCATCTCTTGTTTCTCTTCTTTCATAAGATCTATGTTTGATGTTGGAATTAATGTGCTCAAGGGATGTCGTTCCTTTTTCAACTTGTAAGCAACTTTGAGGCTCAAGGTCTATTTCAATTTGGTATACTTTATTGTTATAGATATAGTTCATTATGCGATGAAGAGTTGAAGGTACCACATTCATCTCATGAATCCAAGGTCGCCCTAAAAGAAGATTGTATGAAATATTATTGGGCATGAGATGAGTAGGAGTTTGCAAGGTATCCTTTCCAACTGTAATAGGAAAAGTAATCACACCAAGCGGTTGCTTCCATATATTATCAAATCATCGAATCGATAAGGGGTCAGGTTGAATTCTTGATTTATCCACTCCTAGTTTATCCAAGAGGGCCACACTACACACATTAAGGTCAGATCCATTTTCAACAAGAGTTATTTTTATTCCCCACCCATCATAGATGGATATTATCATGAATGCATCATTTTTCTCTCATTTCCAAAGGAGGTAGCTCATGTTGGTGAAAAGTAATATCTACATTAACTACATTCATTCCTTGAATTAGAGCTACCACATCATTTGAATTTGTAATAGAGGAGATCACAACTTGTTGCAAGGCGGTTTGAAGCATAGTGTGATAGTTAGGTGAATTTTGAATTGTCCCATAGGGATATATTTGCAGGATTATTCTTAAGTTGTTCAACAAGATCATGCTCCTTTCCACTATGTGAAGGCAGATGAGGAGCACTAGGCAAGATGGGATTAGGAAAAGGTAAGGTTGTTGGGGTTGGTTGTCTTGGTTGCAGATTGTTTTGAGTGTTATATGTATGAGCAATGGAATTATAACTTGATTGTTGCAAAAAATTGTTCTTAGGTGGTTCCAGGGTGAAAATGGGTTTGTTTTGAAATTGAGGTTTGTGTGAGGGTGGGTATAGGATAAATTGAGGTTGAATCACATTAACGTCTCTTTGTTTTAGTTTGTTGTAACAAGCCTTAGTGGATGGACCTTGTGAGATGAAATCCTTAAGGGATTCATCTAACATGTCAAAGTCATCACTACTAAAAGGCTTGAGGGTTAGGTTAACTTGCAAAAAGAGATTTGACATATTGAAATAGCTATGGTTTTTCCAATTGGTTCATCAGTTTGTAGGTGTTTTTGTTTTGTTTTCTAATGAGTGCCAAATGTAATCTAATCTAATTGAACTATGGACTAATGCTGAAAATGAAAAGTACAGTAATTTAATTCTATCCAAAATTGAAATGAATGTAAAATGTGCTAAATTTAATGAAATAAATGTAATAGAGACTCTGCAAATTGAAAGTGATAACTAACAACAACAAACAAAAACACAGAAATAGAGAATTCAATGCTGGAAAATGCAATTTAATATCTGAAATGGGACTAAATTGCCCGAAGGGGCGTATGAGTCCCAAAAAGGGTTTTTTAGGTGTTTAAACAATGAATAAAAATCACCACAAGATACTAAAAAATTAGGAAAAATCTCATGTAGTAGGACCAAATCGCCTAGAGGGGCGTATGAGTCCTAGTCTAGGGTTTTTACACAAATTTCAGAAAGTTTTGAGTGATTTCTATGCTTTTTGGTTTGTATGATGTCTAGGATAAGTGTAAATGCAGATTTCAGATGATATTCAATGATGCAAGATGCAAAAATGCAACCTATATGCTCTTTCACTAATGCAATAATTAGAAACCCTAGATACCAATTAACTAATGCAAAACCTAATACAATGTTAAGGCAATACAGATCTAGGATGATGACACACTCCGAATCAAAATTAAGATGTTGTAAATGCAGGTTCACCAAAATGAAAGGTAGAAAATTTTCGTTGACTATGGTTTAGGACATAGAACAACAATCTTCTTCACTTCTCATTCAAGGAAACCCTAGAGATCTCAATCCAAAGATGAAGTAAGGGAAAGAGATCTTCTAATAGGGTGTACCAGGGTATGATTAATGATTAAAGAGGGGTTCACCACCAAGATAGGGCTTGGAAAGACAAGTAACATGAAAGACCTAATGACAAAACCTAATAATATAAAAACTTCACTAGATGACCTATAAAATAATATAAATCTAAACATCAAATTGGGAAAACATAGAAGTACACCTAGAAACCTATAAAAGCTCGAAACCAACTCCAAAATTTTGAAAGTACTAATTTTAGGGCACACTGGGACTCATATGCTACTTTTGGCATATCAGTCCCAGTCTAGGGTTTCTAGGTTGAAACATGAATCTAACAATGCTGATTAAGGATCTTTAGAAATCTAGAAAATTTCTTGTAGTGGGAATCATACGCCACTTCTGGTGCATTAGTCTTGTTCTACTTTTTTGGAAATTCAATGTCCAAATCTGCTCTCCAATCTCTACTCTTCCTTCCCAATCTGATTTTCAGATCTGAACTTGTAAAAGGACCTTTCTTAGGTTGAAAGTAGAGTGATAATGGAGGATGGAATCACTTAGGAAACAAGTCATTAGGCTTGGTTTGATGGCTAGTTGCATCTCCCCAACCTATAATCCATCATGATTCACCATAGGCAACCCTAATCAATCCTTGAAAATGCTAGATCTTGAATGAAAGTGAGCTTAAAGACCTACAAAAACACTATAATGTTGCTCCAAGACTTGAACTTTTCTTGCTACTTGCTCTTGAATGATCTTGTGAAAGAATACTTGAGTATTTGTGAATGCTTAGATCTTGAAATTGCTCTTCTAGAGTGAAAATAATGACTTAGAAGCTTGTTTATATAGGAATTTCACCTATTTTACTGTTTATTAGATCTCAAAAGATGACATCAACTAAAATTTTGAATTAAAAACTTGAATTTCCTGCTCAAACCCTGAAAATAGGCCACACATGACTCATACACCACTTGTGGAATATTGGTCCTGCCTAGGGGGACTCATATGCCCAAGGTGGCATATGAGTCCCACCCTAGTTTTTTCGGGGTGAGCCAATGATGGGTTGTTAGAAAAATTAATGCTTTTGATGATTTTGTCAAGATTTTAGTTGAAATAAGCCTTGAGATCCAAAATAAAGGGTCTTCGGGGCCTATTAATGATGATTTAAAAGGGTATTTAATGCAAGGGTGCTAAAATAGGTCCAAATTAAGTGTGAAATTGTACCATTTTTAAGAGCCTACAATTTTCTATACTATAAAAGTAAACTGGTGCCTATCTAGGGCTAAAAATTCACAATGCATGTACACATCCTTCACCACATTCTAAAAAAATATTGATAATCATTCAACCATTAACACTTTATGTTAATGAGACCAACCAATGAATAATAGTGTAAATTCTACTTAACAATCCAACCTACAACAACAATATTCTCATTATTTTCATTGAAATAATTTACATGGCTCCTTGAGCAAACACTAACCATGAAAATAATCAAGATGCAACAAATATGCATGAAAAACTTTATAATACTTGATTGTATTACTGAAGAAACATTTCATTACAAAATAGAGACAAGATACACTCAAAGCATGCAAAAACATGTATTCATATGCTCAAATCAAAATAAACAATGCAATTATAGGAAAATTTGCACAACACGAGTCTCTATTTCCCTACAAAAAACCAATAGCCTACCCCTTACAACTTCTTCAAAATCCCAAAACCCTAACAAATGAGACAAAAATTACATCTTAAAGATATGGGAGAAGCCCTTATTTAATCTCTATCTAACACATGTCATAATATGAACCCTCTGATCTGTAACAAACTAACATCTAAAAATTCTTTTTGACTCTTTATTTTCCTTCTTCCATTTCAACTGAAGTTTGTTACCTTTTTCATTTGCAATCATGTGCAACATTTTAACCTATGTGTAAAACTCACTTGACAACTCCATTTTCACTTTTGGATCAAAACCCACTTAACTAGCTACCCCTTTACTTTGTAAGTGAATTTGTTTTTTACCAATATGAAATTATCCTCCTCACTAGCATTCAAAACATGATTTTAATCATACATTTTAACCTTCTGGAGCTTTCATTTTACTTTGCAATCAGTTTGACATTTTATCAAACAATTGGAAAGTAGTTCCTCTACCTGTACACATTGCCTACAATTATCTCACTCCCATAATGACTTATTTTACCCTGATAAGCTAATCATTCCACTTGCATGTAAAACATACCATTGTTACATATTTAATTTCATTCTTTCTTGAAGTTTGCTTGGTAAACCAATGTAGGTTGTTTTCAATGATTTTTGAGCATTTTTTAGCTTGCCTGATGCTAAAAAGTGATCAAAACATCTTTTTATCTTGCTCCCAAATAATTTAAGAAATGATCAGGGAAAATTTTGGAAGGTGAAAAGCTCCAGTTGTAGCTTGTAGAGGGTCTCAAAATGATGTCAAAACACTTGCACATGAATGATCCTCATTTTTACTATTCAAAAGCATATTGCAGGTTAGAATGAAAGCAAACAACTCCAAGAATGGTGCCCAAGAAGTTGTAGGTCATGAGAATGAGATGATAGGAAATTTTATCACATGTTATGTACCTTTGTGTCTACCTTCTAATTTTCTAGAGCCCAATTTTGTTTGTTAGTTTCTAGATTGTCTGTATTCGCATCATGATGCTATATTCTCATAGCTAACTACTTGTATAATTGTATTTCATCAAAAAAAATTTTTAAACCCCCAAAAGAATTATAGATCTAGGGTTGATTGACTCACCTTTTAGGTTGTAAGGCAATCTCATACCCTAGCTAATCTAAATTCTAATGTTATGTAAGTGAAAAGTAGCTAATCCTAGTTAAACCTTAGGTTCACTTTTCCTACAATACAAAAGGGTTAAAAATGTCAATATACGAAGAGATTAGTAATTCCAACACATTCAAACTGAGATACCAAAGTTTACTTGTGCTAAATTACATTAATTAAAATAGATAACAAATGATCTCCATCAAGACGCCAAGGGATTACCAATTTGACATAGAAAAAACCAATAATAATAATTCAAAAATACATTCTGAACATACAAGACAAAAGTATTTTGTATTATCTTTATAAAATTATATAATTTTAGAAACCCTTTCAATACAATGTGCAAAGATAAAAGTCATCAAAGAGTCCCTGTGGATTTTTTTCCAGAGTTTCCCCCTGTAAAAGTATCCCTTAAATAGTTTTGCGTAAAACTTCATAGTTCTTGAACTTTAATTATTTTCGTAAATCTTGGCAAGTTGTATCACTACTCTTAAAAATTTTGACTCAAAAGTTTAAAAAATTTCAAGTTAAAAAACAAGGTTAATAGTTGGCTCTAATTGGGGACAAGGGCTACAAAGGGCATATGATGAACCCAAAATATTTATGGGGATCACTGCTTTATCTATTGGGCAACAAAGTCAAAGGGAAACAACATAGGAGATTGGATGGAGAAACTAATACAAGCCAAAAATGAAACACATGACCAAAAAATCACTACCTAATATGTACATGATAGGTGATCCCTACCTCAAACCAATCTAGGTGAATCATGCAAACCCATTGACTAGTTGAGGAAAATGAATTCCATGATGAAATTGCAAGTGGCAATCTTGAATAACCTATGCGTTTATTTGTAACTTTATCCCTTTCTCTTTATTCTTGGGGTTTTTGGTATGTGCACTTTCCCTAGGTGAGGTAACATATCCAAACAACCTTTATTCATTAAAAATATCTGAATTTGGAATCAAATTGACCTCCTCTTACATGCTAGTGTAGTGTCAAAAAATGTCGTCTGTTACATTTTCACACTTGTTTGGGCCCTTGTGAATTAAATAAAACTAGTTGTGCCTTATTTAGGGTGTTGTAAAGTTTACCTTTACACTTTCACACTAATCTAGGGTTTTATTAATAAATGAGGCTTCTTTATGCCTTATTTGGCCTTAATTAATGCATATTTTTGAGGATAATCCCGACACATATGCAATGACCAATCATAAATTAATGTTTTTGGATTGCGTGGCCTAGATTTAGTGATTTGGGACTCATATGCCACCTTGGGCATATGTGTCCCACCTAAGTTTTGAGGCCTTGATCCTGATTTCACATTGTATATACTCAAATTTGGTTTGGAGAATTAATCAAATACAAGTTATTTAATTAATAGTCTTTAATTCTTCTACTTATAAATAAATTAAAAAAAATATTTATATAGTTCATTTTCTCTAATTCTTCCTATCCTAAATCATTTTCTTCATATCTTAATTAAATAAACAAATTTAATTAGTTTATTTTATTTTATTAACATCCTCTCATTAAATTTGGATTTTAAATTTGAGTTTAAGCACATGTCTACTAACTTCTTCCCACCTTCCACCTCATCATGTGTCTCAAGAAATTAAATATTTCTAATATTTAATTTGGCATTTATCATAAAAAAAACTCTAACTAATTAGGGACACTTGGCCTTCATCTCCATTTTATTCCTCTTCACACTTGGCAGTTTGTTCTTATGAAGGGAACACACTTCCTCTTTTCTCTCTAGCTTCTTCATCTTCAACCGTCCATTCTCTAGATCAAATCCAGACCGTTGATTTCCGCCACCTAGGCTCCCACCTTGGAAAATCTATAAATAGGCCCTCATTTACAGTAAAAAAGAGAGAGACCTAAGCATTTGTAGCAATTACACTCTGCATCATTTTAATTAGCATTGTCATTTTAGTGAGCATTTTAGTATTAGCATTTTATCATCAAATAGTTTAATCATGGAATTTTCATTAGCATCATCATAGCAACATTATTATCATTGCATATCATCTACAACTAGTTTATCAATCATGTAATGTTAGAAACATCTCTTGCATTTCCAACATCTCTCTTGCTTCATGTTTTCATTTGGAAAGTCATGTGCACAAACAATCTGAGAGAAAAATGACTTAAAGAATCTTGGAGATAGAGGACAATGAGACACCATTGGGGAATTTTCATTTTAATTTGATTATTATTTGAATTCCTTGATATAATGTTTCATTGGTGTGTTGTATAGGTTTTACTTGCCTTTTCACGTTATTTTACATACACACATTAATCTAAGCATTTCTTGAAAAATGTGTCCCAAAGCCTAGCCTAATGGGACTCATATGCCACTTTTGGCATATGATTCCCACGTGGCTTAAACATAAATTAAATTCAGATTCTTGGTAGGATTTTATTCTCCTAGATCTAATGTTGGCTTGTAGTGTTGTAATTTCAAGAAATTTGGCATAAACAAGTATAAATACAAGGTTATTTCACTCATTTTTCACCTAGCAAGCAATCAAGAGACCTAAGACTTTCATGAGATCAATCTTAATAGAAAATTGGAGTTCACAAGAACATTCAAGAATTGATTATCAAGCATTTTGGAGCATTATTCAAGTATCAAGCATCATGTCAAACTCATCATGCATCATGTTTATTTTTGAACTAACATTTGTGATGTAGGGTTTCATGATTCAAGCAAGCATTCAAGTCAAGATCTACAACATTCAAGAAAGAGTCAAGATCCACACCGTTGGAGCCATCTCATACATGTTTGCAACATTTTATTCCTATGGTTTGGTGAATTTCAACATATCATTTTGTTCATTCATCATTCCTCCTTTCAATTTGATTTCATTACAAGGTTTGATTACCAAAATGGGGTTTGACCAAGGAAAACCCCTTTCCACTAACAAAACAACATTTTTCCCTCTCTCTAGTGTGTGATTTGTAGATCCAGGTTGAAGAAATATTGAAGAGAAAGATTGGAGAAAGGTTGTCAAAGTTGCAAAGTTATCCAAGTTGTCTCCTTGTCTAGAAGATCATTAAAAGGAATCTACAGAGTAGGATTTAACAATTCAGATCCGAAAATCAGGTTGAGAAGACAAAGAAGAGGTTGAAGAGAAGATTTAGACTTTTACTTTTTGAAAAGGACAAGCAGGACTGATACACCACTTTTGGCGTATGATTCTAAGTATAGTGGACTTTCCAATTTTCAGGCGTTCCAGACTTGTCTCTACCAAATTTTTGTTCCTGCCTAGAAACCCTAATCTGGGACTAAACTTCCTAGCCTGGTGTATGAGTCCCAGTGTGCATTAAATTTAGCGTTTTTAGTGTTTTAGGCCTCCATTCAAGCTACTATAGGTTTCCAGGTGCCCCTCTATACTTCTCCAGTTTTCCATTCTGTTTTACATTCATTTCTAGGTCATTTAGTGAAGTTTTGCATATCATTAGGTTTTGACATTAGGCCTTGCATGTTAGTTGTCTTTCCAAGCCCTAGCTTGTTGGTGAACCCATTTTTAGTCCTTTATCACGCCCTAGGATACCCCTATTGTAGATCTCTTTACCTTATTCCATCCTTGGATTGAGATCTTTAGGGTTTCCTTGAATGAAAAGTATAGAAAACTTGTTGTTCTATGTCCTAAACTATAAAGCTACCATTTTCTATCATTCAACTAGAAATCACTTCTTCTTGAATAAGTCGAAGTATTAAAACTTCAAGCTTGTTAACACACCTTTGATGATTTAGATCCACAACTGAATAACTTGAATATTCATTTTTAAGTATAGGATCAATATAAGAAATATCATCATCAAAGATGAATCTTTAGATAAATAGGAAGAAATACCATGTGACAAATGCTTTTTGTCTGATTTATCTAGATTGATCACCATTGATTTCTTGATCCTTTGATACCTGGAATACTTTTCTTTCACTGAAATTTTTTATTTGGACTTGGAAACAAACGATTTGGATCTAAAGGCACATTCCCTTCAGGCCCAACTTGCATAAGATTATTTTTTATTTTTTCTCCTTTGTGATCTTGCATTCGACATGTGTAATCATGATAATCTATAATATCCTTTTCCTTGTTGGTGCATGCATGATGTGATGAATCTACATGATGAGGAATGTTTCTTGAAGATTGATGCTCGAGGGGGAAAGAACTATTTGTATCAATATTATCATTAATTCCTTCATCTTCACATCTTTACTATATATGCACTAGAGTAGAGATCTCCTTTTCCTCCTCTTCACATTTTTCATTTTCTTGATCACAACACATTCTTAAAGAATCAATTCCTTTATAGGGTAAAATTATACCTTTATATTATTGTCTTCTTCATGTGAATGAGACAATATCACATGATTTTATTTATTTGATAAAAAAATCCTTTGGATGTATGACTTTCCCTTATTAAGGATTCAAGGCCATGAACAAGAAAATGGGAACTTTTTCATTATGTAAAGTTATATTTTAAAATAGTTATGGACAACAACTAGGTGTTAAAACTTCACAAACTTGAGAATCCTCATGAACCTCATTAGGTTGATCAGCACTCATACTTCACTTTTTCAAATGTTCAAACTATCTCTCAATAGTCTTGCTTATACATGAAAATTTTTCATATTCCATTGTACCATATTTACACATGATAAGTATTTCATCCATATTAATATGCTCATTATGTATGGGGTGATTTTCAATACTATGATCCATTTTCTGTAGCCTTTCATATGAAGAAATTTGTGCTAATTAGATGATAAGTCTACTTATGGGTATTTTTTTCTAAATTCATAGGATCATTTTCTTGAGATAAAACTTGATCTTCTTTTAATATGACCATCCTAGAAATTTCATCATCTAACAATTGCACAAAAAAAGAAATGGAGGAGTTCATACCTTCAATTTTATCAATAGGATTTTTCACTTCGGCAATTATTGATTAATGGAAGAAAAAGGTATTCTCCACAAAGAAAGTCATCATTTGAAGCATCAAGACACTAAGTGGAAATGAAAAATTGACGAATTTCATATTGTAGTGCCTCATCATCATCTTTTTCTTCAAGTTTATGAAATCTTTCTTTCTCATTGTTACATGTTTCCATAGAATCTCCTCTTTCTATCACCACCACTTTTCTTGATTGTTCCCTTGACATGCATCCTCATGAGTAAGTATTCCAAATTCATCTTCTTTGGTATATGCATTTCCTAATCAACCAATTTTAACTCTTTGATTGCAAGGAATTTCATCAAATGGATGTTCATCTTTAGGAAAAAATTATCATCTATATTGTTTCCTCATTATACAAAGAAACCACTTCGATAGTTGATCCCAACTAAATAATAGGATTTTCAAGAAGACAAGTCTCCTTCTCATATTTTGGTTCAATATTTTGTAACTTTTGAAAAAAATAAGGATGCACCTTATCAAGAGCATGTTGCATGTCACTATAGAAGATTTTCAAAAACTGTGTTTTCTTAGGATCATAAAGATTATGATTTTCTCAAGCAATAAGTACAAGAGAAGGATCATTTTCCTCATCATTATTATTTATTATTGGTTTAGGTGATGATAATCCTCAACAAAATCCTCTTTAACCTTAGATTTACAACTTATTTCCAATAAGTATTCATGATCATGACAAGAAAATGAGTTTCTTTTCCATCTTTTTCTTCAATATTTTGCAAATTTTGAAGTAAAGAGGGATGAATTTTAGTGGAATAAAACTACATGCCACCATAGAAGCTCTTCAAGAAGTCAATTTGCTTAAGCTCTTTAAGAACTTGTCTTTTTTGATGGGAGTACATAGAAACAAAATCATCTGCATCATCACTTTCAATGTCACTTTTTGATTCAAATGATTGTAACACCTCTGAATTCCTTTATACCAAATAGTTATCCCACATTCCTCTTTCAGACAGAGTCACCAACCTTCATTCTAGGGAAGGAACCTTTAGATTTCCAAGGAATAAAACACACCAAAACTTTGTTCCCTATTAGTGTCACCAAAAATACATTCGTAAGTAGATTGACACTTGAAATGATACTTGACTCACCCAATAGAAAGTGGAAATAACACTCCAACAATTGGAGAGATTTCTTGTGAAGAACAATCTTCTTCTATGTTTGAGAGGGGCAACTCCCTTGAATGATAGGGGTGTTTGAGGTTTTTGTGTACTTTTAACCCAAAAGTACATAAAGGAGAAAATAAGAAGTTAAAGAAAGTTAAATAACAAAGACCATACTAGTAGATATACAAATACCAAATAGGATTTCATGACTGACAACCATTACAAGGGGTTTTAACCATAATGTATATTTCAATATGCGATGAAAATGAAAGAAGGGTTACAAATCTTGACATATGAAGAGATGAGTAATTCTGACACATTCAAACTAGGATACCAAAGCCTGTTTGTGTTTCATTACATCAATTAAAATAGATAATATATGATCTCCAACAAGACACAAAGGGATTACTAATTTTATGTATGAAAAACTAGTACTAATAATTTAGAACATACAGGCCAAAAGTATTTTGTATTATCTTTATGAAATTCTTCAATTTCAAAAACCATTTTTGTACAATGTGCAAAGCAAAATGTCATCAAAGAGTCCCTGTGAAAACTTCTCTAGATTTTCCCCTGAAAAATTCCCCCTTAAATAGTTTTGCATAAAATTTCACAGTTCACGAAATTTAGTTGTTTTCATAAATCTTGGGAGATTGCATCATTGCTCTTAAGGATTTTGAGTAAAAAATTTAAAAATTTTCAAGTTTAAAATTGGGTTAACAAGTAGACTACTAGAAATTTCAAATAGGTTTTGAACAAACAAATATGAAATATATGAGTTTTGGATTTGATCTTGAGTTAGTGAGTGTGTAAAAAAATCAAATTATATCTAGAACCATACACCTAAAACATTGATCAAAAGTAGTATTACACAAAAAATGACAAGTGTTAAGGTATACACTTCTCTCCTCTATATGAGTATGTTGGAAGTGGATTCACTCTGAGAGGGGGGGGGGTGAATCAGAGTGATACAAATTTTAACTCAATGTGACAAATTAAACTTTTTAACCTTTAACCCAATGTGACAGATTTAGTTTGAATCTTAATACAATGCAACTTTGCTAGCACAAGTGAAACTTGATTGACTTCACATGTAACACTTATTAAAAGCACTATATGATATGTTCAACTGAACTTTATGAACAATCTTGCTGTGCTTTTCAATATAGAACTTTAAGACTTCACAAAATGTAACTTTGAAAAACATTCACATATTGAGTACAAAATGCTGATTTCAATTTACTCTATTAAAGATTTTTTGCATCGGATTTACACATGTTAATTTTGCATGACCAACTTGAAAATTTTACAATATCAAAGCATTGACTAACATCAATATGAATTAGAATGAGAGAGACAAATGATAACACATAACACAAAGATTTCCTAAGTGGAAAAACCCTCATGGGGTATAAAAAACCACTCGCTAAAAATTCCTTTTCATTAATCAAAGAGCACCCACTATGTAACAAGTTATTGAAGCACCAACTTCATAAGAGCACCAACTCTGCCTAAATTCTGAAGCATCAACTTCAGTAGGAGCACCAACTCCTTTGCAAAGTCATTGTCTTAATTGTGTATACATAAATGACCTTACAACTGCATTTACATTTGCAGTCCTAACATCACAACTGAATACAAAATACAAAAATGATCTTCAATGATACCCACTACAATATGTACTATTCATAATAGTACTATGAAAATTCTCCCACACCAAACACAAATGTCTTTGTTGTGAAAACCAGAGATTACACAAGAAACCCTCTTTTCTTCTTTTCACAAATTTGATCAAAATAACTCAAACAAAAACCACACTCCATTTCTGAATGAAATCTCTGTAATAAAACCAGAGATGTGTTACAATAAAGCCCTCTTCTTATTTTCTCTCTTTTCTCTCACACTATGTTTTTGTAGAGATACATATATATACAATGTTTGTGAAATGGTTATACAACTTTGTCAAGAAAACCCTAATTTCAATAACCAGAGTTTATGAACATAATGTATAATATGAAGACAATCAAAAATCATTGATATGAAGATAAAATGCCAATGAGAAATGAAACCTTTTAGTTTACTCTCGGGTTCAAGGTAGTTTCAGTTTAGTTAAGAAAATTATTTGAAACTAAAAAACAAAGTTTTCTTTTCCTCTTCATTTACCAGATTTACCATTGAAATATCAAAAATAATGCATAGATATTACCTCTGTTACAGTGGAATTAACCTGTAATTAAAATCCCTGAAGTTCTTCATGAAAACTGCCCAAACTACCACTTCTAGTTCAAACAAAAACCACCAACATTCTTGCCAACCACCAAAGATCAACATAACTGAAAACCAAACCAAAATACCACAACAACCTTGCACACTATGCAACTAAAGTTCTAGCATGGTGGCACTAGGGTTCCAAAATATTCAATTAAAATGCAATATCATTTTCCCCTAAACAAGTCTTCTCTCAAGTCAGTCAATGACTTTGCCAAAGTTAATAAAGATTTGGAGTCCGAAGTCAAAAAGACATAATAATAATCAACTAATTAAAAATGCTTATGAGTTCGCTTGACTAATCATTTACCAAGGACCTGACCACATGATCACCTCCAAATTTTGCTTGCAAACTGTCAACACATAATAAACTATATTTTGAGTTAAAGATTCTCATAATGCCGACTTAAACATATGAAAAATGATGGTTACCAAGTGATATAACCAAGTAACCTTTGAAAAAAATATCACCGTTGAAAAATACTTTGGGAAACCTGATAGGGTTTATTCCATGAAGATGTCGACCCCACACAACATTAACATACCAATGATAAATTAATATCATATGTAAAAGTCTTTGAATAGTCAATATGAGTATTTTCCTTTGGATGCTAACTACAAATTCAAGGCTTGGGCATAGAAATCACCAAGTAAAAATGATAGAAAATTATATGCCATTTGAGCCAATAAACACCATCAATCAAATGAAATACCAGAACCAAAGTGTATACTATGCCACCAGATAAAATGTGAGAATATGATATTTTTTACTAAACCAAGTTTCATGGAGCAATTGAATCAATAACCAAACTGCCTGAGATGGTGTAATTGCTTGATAAAGCAATATAAATAAGCAATGAACTAACAATATGTGCCAAATTTATCAACAATAAGTCATACCAACTGAAACCATATTGCCATAAGCATTACCTTCATCTATATATGCCATGAATCAATATACCTGAACATGTGAAGGTGACAATTTCATAAATCTGAAGCTGAAGGAAGCCCTGTCACCATGAATACCATCTGAATAACCTGAACCAAACCTTATCAACACTGTCAGTCCAATTAAATCATAATAATTTGCAAAAGAATAGCATTCATAACATTGAACCTAAAGCCACATGAAAAATATCAACATGTAAAACTTGAAACATCATAAACATCTACAAATGAATGGAGTAGATAAACATGAATGGAGTAGCATCAAGATCCCATGAATGAACCAATTGTAATCAACTTGAAACAAATCAAGTTGAATTCTGAAAACATGAATGGAGTAGCATCAAGATCCCATGAATGAACCAACTGTAATCAACTTGAAACAAATCAAGTTGAAATATGAAACAAAGATCATCAAGAGCCATCAAATATGTATCATGTCAAAGCATAAAGATCCTGAGAGACCAAATCTGAAATTGTCAGACCATGAAACCCAAGTAAGTGATTTTGTCATCAAGGAAAAACCATGAACACAACTGAGATCCAACCGAGTATATATATTGCATATAACCTATAATACAATATATTCAACATGCTTATAAAGGATGGAACACACAACATTCATTCACTCAATCCTTGAACTTGTCTTAACATCTTTAATATTACTATAAATTAAGTCTAACTTATGGAATAAAATTCAAATAAACATGCCTAATAATTAATGGATTCATTGAATGTTACTTGTAAAGTATCTATGTTTACTAGTTGTAAAACAAAACAAACTTTTCTTAAGATTAGTATAGGCTAATCTAATAAAATGCATATACATAAATGTAGACACTTAAAAATGTCCCAAATGATATCATGTACTTGAATCAGGTATACTAACACCATTTCGTCTTGAAACCCATCCTCTTTTTGCTTAATTGATTAAACTTGCCTAGCTATTTAATTAATTACATCATTTTCATCTATTGACCTAATTAATCTAATCTGATTAATTCAACCCCTTTCATGCTAACATTTCATCTTATTAAATTAAATACATCAAGTTATTTAATTAAATCCCTAAGTCCTCTTATTTAATTAAATAACCCTAAGTTATTTAATTAAATGTCATATCATATCTCCACTTTTCATTAAATCACTTTATTTAATGAATATCATATAATTCTTCTAAAATTGCATAATTAACATTGTTTAATTATCTAATTACTAATAAATCTAATTCCCCCTCACTTGCAAGAGAATATTCCTCCTTTGCACATTCCTCCAAAAGGAATATTCCCATGGAATATTCCTTTCCCTTTTGCACATTAAAACTTTGTTTTGATTTGCTAAATATCTATTTCCCTCACCCATGAGAATATTCCAAAGAATAATCTCTTTTCTCACTCATTTGAAAAAAGGAATATTCTCCTTCATAACAAACTTACAAGACTTCTTGTGCAAGTTAAAAGTGTGTTTGTTTGAAATAATATGAACCCTTGATTCTTTCTTTGATCCATGTGATCATTGATTCTCATCCATTGATGAGAATCCATGATCCATGTTTCATCCTTCCTCCCTTTTTGACCAGTGATTAACCTTTTTAATCTCAACCCTTCATTTCTCATTTGTCATCCTATAAATAGGTCACTATTTGGAGACAAATGGATCCATCTTTTAACAAGAAAATTATGATGTTAAAATCATTTTCATTTGCACTCACATTTAAACATTATTTTAGCTTAATTTACTTGCATATTAGCTTAGCTTCCATTAATGGCTTCCATGATAACATATATGCATACATTAGCTTATTGGTTAATTAGGGTTTGAATCTTTTTAGCTTAAAATACATTTAGATTAGCTTTGCACTCACACATCTTGATCATCTTAGCATAAATCATGTTAAAATAGCTTGCATCATGTTACTCTAGCATTTAAATCATGATTCATCACACATCTATCAACGGTTTCATTGATTCTCTTCAATAGAATCAATCAGAATAGGCTCATTTATCCACAGGATTGGGAAAGGGTTTCCATTCCACATTAATGCAACTCCACTCACCCAATAGGATAAGTTCAATGGATTAGAATAGGCATTTTTAAAGCTTTCATAGTTTAACATGTTAAGTTTTAATGGATTCTTAGTTTAGTTTTATTGATTGATCTTATTGGGATTGACATCTAGTGGCTCGAATATGCTTCATATCCTCATGGATCAAGTGTAGTCGCCCCATACTAATCCGTTGGTCACAATAAGAAACATAAATCAATATAAAAATAATTTTATATTAGCTTGTGTCTATGCAATTTAAAATTAAACATAAACTAAAAATAAATAAAAGCAAAAGAACATAAGTTGTACTTAAATATATGTTTGAAGGAGAAAAATAATTATAATAATGTAGTAAATTTTGGATGCCTTGTGATTAGAAATGGACCATGAGAGTATGTAGCTCACCTTGGGATCTAGATAGTCAATTTGTACTATGAATAGTTGAGTCTATGGATTAGGGTTAGATCCATGGCTACAAGATTCTTTAAACCTATGAAAATGATCTGATGGTCTATACATTTTTTCTTGTTGATTATTTTGACTTACCTCTACTTCTTCTACCATTTTTATTATCTAAAGTTGGTGGTGTTTAAACACATAGATTTAGAGGATTGTGAATATGTTGTAAGGGGACATGTTCTCCTAGGTAAAATCTTGTAAAAATTATCCATGAATGATTGTAGACAATACATTGTAGTCATGCAAATGATCTAGAATAAATTTTTCTATCTAAATATAATTTAGTGCACCAAATTGAAGTGTTCTTCCTTATAACATCAATGATATTTGGATGAAATTCATAGATGTCTAGATAATAATGAATGTAATTGAATGCCTTTAAATACAAGAACACCAATAAATCATGCAAAATGTGTGTCTAGTTGGTCTAAAGTGGGAAAAGGATGGGTGGGAGCTAGCAAACATTTGAATTTGAATGTTAAAATCTTAGGTGCGAGGTATGTGACTATGGAAATGTGCTAGGACATGAAAATTATTAGATATATTAGAGTAATATTAAAGTGAGAAAAAATTGCATAAGGATATTGTAGTGTAGGAAAAAGTATCCCTTTTTCACACTTAATTTGGGGATGAATAATTAATAAATAAATGAGCTTAATGATGCCTTAATTTAGTGTTGTAATATTTTTTGCATTCACATTAAGTTTAGGGCCCCTTTTAATTAAAATGGACTTAATTGTGCCTTATTTTCGGTGTTCTAAGCCGTACCTTTATACTTTCACACTAATCTAGGGATTCATTAATTGATTGAGGTTAATTTTCCTTAATTGGCCCCTTTAATTCAAATCCAAGCCTAATTAATTGCAATTTTCAAGGGATAAAACCCGAAATTCATAAATGCCTTAACATGAGGTTTAACATTGAGCAATGTGTGTCTTAGGAAAGTGTCCTAGGACCCATTCACCATAGGGCGAATGGGTCCTCATTTGCACCTAGGACCTAAATTCAAATTATATTTTTGGAAGTTTTTCACTGATTTCAAATGTATATTCAGATGTCGGCTTGTGATATTTGAATTTTGGGAATTAATCTTAAGATATGTATAAATAAGAGGTCATTTCGCTATGTTTCACCTAGAAATTCAAGAGAAAAACCAAGCAATTTTATGAGCAAGTTCATGATAGCAAGTTTATGATATCAAGAGCATTCAAGAGCATTTTCAAGGCATTCAAAGGAAAATTTATTGAAGATTATTGCAGCAATCAAGATTCTATTATCATATCAAAGATTTATTGCATCATGCATGTTGTTTGAGCTAATATGGTGATGCAGTGTTCGAGATCTATTCAAGCATATCAAAGGCATTATTTCTAATCAAGTTTCATGATCAAGATCTGTTGGAAATAGGATTCCATTTAATTGCAATCCTAAACATTATTTAATTCATGTATCTCCTAAGTCCTTGGAAAGTGTTCTCAAACACTAGGATTAGAGAGAGATTAATATTTGATGAAATAATCATGTTAATTGACATTTGTAATTAATTCTAAATGTTAGGAGCATGTGAGGGCATCGAATATGAGTTCCTAAATACTTGGGGCACATGGGGCACCCACATGGTAGGTGACACTCACCTTGAGTTCAGTTAACTATTTGGAGTAAGATATAACACTTTTGAATGCATGTAAAGATCCTAGGAGTTAGGGTTTGATGTTTACATGCATGAAGTTCAGTTCACTTTAGTTCAGATCAGTTCAGTTCATAATCAATTTAGTTCAGTTTAGTTATGGTTCAATTATCTTCAGTTAGTTTTAGTTGAATATTAGTTGACTTCAGTTAACTTGGACTGCATGACTAATGACTTGAGTTGCATGACAGATAATAGGGACTACCTTCAGTTAACAGGGGATGACCATTCTTGCATGAATGGTGGAGAGAAATTTTTCAGTTAACAAGAAATGAATTGGACCCAAATTGGGCACCCAAGTTGGCTTCTTGGAATTAACCCCTTTGCATGTTAAGATATTTCAGAAGGCTAAGTTAAGGGGGCCCACTCTTGGGCGCCTAGTTTGAGTATAAAGCCATGAATATATTTACAAAATAAAGGTTGAGTTACTACTTCAATTTGGGACGCCCAAGTGGATGAAGATGATGATTTGGCATTGTTCTTCACAGTTAAACTCTACTTGGAAGAGATAGGCATGCCTTTTAGGAGATAGGGATTGAGATTTTTAATTGTAAATCTTTTGGAGTTTACAAAGTTGTTTATTGCCTATACATATCAAGCAAGTTGAAGAGAGTTTGTATCAATTTTATTGTAGGTGGTGAAGAAGTTTTGGTGAAGGAAAAAAGGAATTCTCAAGCAAGAATTGGAGCTATTGTAATCTACTTCAGAGATTGAATAATAGATTAATTCTTGGTGGAGTTTTTTCTTGAAAGGGTTTCTCCACGGTATATGGTTGTGTAATCTTTCTAATATCCCGTCTACTTCTTCTATCATCTTCTGTCTACATTCTACAAATAGTAAAATGGATTAATTAGATAATCACCCACAAAGAATCTGTAACAAAGGAAAAACATATTTAGATCAACAATATTAAAATTTTACAAAGTATTAAGTTAAGAAAACACCTCAATTTTGAACAAGATCTACATCCATTAAAGCCAATTCATGCTAGTTGCAGATTTATAATCCAAGGTTCAAATAAGGTTTGGTGAGTTGTTGTCTGTTGTTGTTCATTCATCATTCCTTTCATTCTTTCATTCATTTCAAGGTTTAATTACCAAAACGGGGTTTGACCAAGGAAAACCCTCATTCCCTAACAAAACAACATTTTTCTCTCTTTGATGTGTGATTGCAGATTTTAGGTTGAAGATCCTTTTCAAAGAGAAAACCTAAAGAAAGTTGCAAAGTTGCAAGAAAAGTTGTCATCTCATGGAAAATCCTCTACAAAATTTATTTCTAGCTTTCCAACAGTGAGAATCGAGAATTTGGGAGTGCAAACATCAAAAGAGAACCCAAAAATAGATTTTAGAGAACCCTAGCCAGGACACATTAACCATAGGGTGAATGAGTCCTCAGTGAGATTCAAAAGGTGACTTTTAGTGAAAGCTACACATTTTTTTCCCCTTTCTAGATATGCCTTTTGATTACTGTTCTTCATTTGAATTTCATAGCTTGCATTTTGGAGTTTGTTTGAATGTTTTGATCTTTCTCTCCAAAGTGCTATTTAGCTTATACTCCCATCCTTGCATAGATAAGAAATTTTCTGATTCATACCTTGATTTGAATCACCTAAAGGTTGTTAGTCACTTCATTGTTTGGATCCCATTTCCTTGAATGAAATTAGGGAAATAGGTCTTTGTGGTGAACCCCCTTTCATAACAATTTTCCACCAACCTATCTCTCTTGATGTTTCATTTTGGTGAACCTAAGTTTGATCATTGCATTTTCTAATTTTGGAGTCCTCTTTCATCCTAGATCTTGCATTCATTTGCATCTCTTTGCAGTCTCATTTAGGGTGTCTAGTTTGCATTTAATTTTGCATTTCATTTAAGGGTTTTAGGATTGCATTTTTGCATTCTTTAAATCTGAAAAATACAAAAAAAAAAAGTCATCTTGCATATCATTTACATAGCATTACATCATATTCATTTGAATTTGAAAATTGAAACAAAATAGCATATCAAATTAGGTGTTCTAGGTTTTCATTTTGTCACATTTTGCATTTGCATTCAATCCTCATTTCACAGAAAAATCAAACTAAAACTTGCTGTATCAGATAAAAATCTAGAAACCATTGAAACTAACTCATAAATCTATAAAAACTTGTTTCAAAACCCTCACCTAGGATTGATTTTCCCTAGGGAAAATGAGTCCTCGATTAGGGTCATATTCTAATTTTTTTGGGCATTAAAACATTCATTTTTGCATTCATGTTTGCTATTATTAGATTTTCATTTCTATTTCTTCAATTTGGTCATATTTAGCTTAATTTGATAAAGTTAGTGCATTGTACGATTTCAAAACTATATTTACAAGACATTATTTTTAGGTTTTGGCATAGTGTAATCAGAAAATCACCTTGTTTAGAATCTAAAAATCACATTTACATATTACATCCTAGGTCATTGCATTGCATTTTTTTGGTGTAAATAAAGTCTTGTACCTAGTTAATTCATTATTAGGGGACTTATTTACATGTTAAGTTTACTTAGGTCCTAGGAATCTTTCTAGAAGGTGTTAGTTGTCATTAGATGTTATCTTATCTTTTGACTTGTAACACATGTGACCTAGGTAGTTGTGATAAGTTGTCTCATGTCAGAAGATTAAGACACTTTTCATAATCTTATGAAATCTTGTATCTCACCTTGGCTATATAACCGAGGGGTATCTACTACATTGTACACATCATATCATTGAATCATAATTGATAATAATACAATTTATTTTTGTCATATTAAGATATTCTCTCTCTTTTGCTTTCCATTTGGCCTGTAGTTCTTGGGTGGCTATCTCCATAGCTAATTATAACATGCTATTAGAGCTGGTTGGGTTCCATTGGATAGTATTTTCTGAAGAGATCTTGGTAAATATTGAAAATTTGAGTATGCTCTTCTCTTGCATCGTACAATGATTTGGAGAATCATAAAAGCTTGAAAGAAATACTAGATTTCGGGTGTTCCTCTTTGTGGCTCTTTATTGCAGGTTCAAATTGGAGCTTGTTAGTGAAAATTTGAGCTCACCATTGAGTTCATGAGGTTCAAGAAAGTCGATTTTCCTTTTGTTTCGTCCAAATAGGACATATGAGGCCAAATGTATGAGGGTTTGAAGTTGAAGAGTGGTTGCCAAATCCAGAAGGTAGCTACATTTTTGCAGCATTTTGAGTCAAATCCAACCCTGCCATCGTGCCCAGAAGGGCCAAAAACCCTAAGAATAATTGTCAATTCGTCAAATTCAGAGCAGTTGTACGTTGAGGCAATTTGTTTTTTTCCTAGGGAGTTGTACGACCCCCTAGGTCGTCATAAATACCCGACGGTATGAATTAAAAAAAAATGATTTTGCAAAATATTTTTTTGAAAATTTGTTTAAAAATTTCATAGCTGTTTTTTAAAAGGCTTTCAATAAAATTCATTTGGAATTTTTATTGTTAAAAATTAAAAAATATAAAAAGTAGTGTAGTACTACATGCGTTGTACTTCTGCAGACAGTACACAGACCTACATACGAAGTCTGCCACGTGGCGTAACCACCGTGGCAGCACTTGACCCCACACAAAAAGAAAACGACGAACAACAAATAAAATTGAGTGCTAGAAAATTAATCATCGACAATGAAAAAAAATCCATCAAGTGCTAAATAATCGGCGGTAACTTGAAAATTCTGGGCGACAATTTTAAATTGGCAGCCAAAAATAGAATATTTTGTACATGTGAAGCATATTCCCGACAAGGGTAATTGAACCTGCGACTTTCTTTTGAATGTCAAATTTAAGCATGTCGGTGCATTATGTCCATATAAACGTCAATTTTAAGTGCACAGTCAGGAGAATATTCCATAGACAGGAGGAGAATATTCCTTTTTAACGCCTTGCAGACTGTCAAAGTTAAGACAATATTTTTCTGATGTCAACAATACGTCAGCAGTTTAAAAAAAATTGCCCCCCTTACCATTTGAATTTTCATTTTGACAGTCCAACTTTGAAGCTTCATAACTTGCTCATTTTGACTCCTTTTTTCAAGAAATTTTAAGGGCATTTTCATGTTGGCAATGATCCAGGAGGATCCAAAAGACCAAAAAATTTAGTCTAAAAATATGAGGAAATTGGAATCATCACATAGAGTTTGTTGAGAGCTTTCCAACGGTATGCAGAACATAAGAAACAAATCTCGTTTGCTCCTAATACAACTGGTCAAAGTTTGGTCAACATGAAGTCAAAGCTGGTCAATCGAAAAAATTAATAATCATGAAAAATTTCTCTACTAGTTCCATCATGTAGAGCTCAGCGAGAGATTTTTGACGCATTTTGAACGGACCAAATCCGAATTTGTATGTGGAAGTTATGACTAGTCAAAGCTGTGTTCAAACCTGGTCAAAGTGATAATGTGGCATCACCAAAGCTTGACACTTGGCAGGACACGTGGCAGATGACATGGTGGGAGCAGTGAGTTGGCATTGACATGGACCAACTAAGTGATAAAATAAGGATTAAACCATATTTATTAAAGAATAAACGTTTGGTCTAAAAATTAAAACAAAGAGAATTTGGTGGGATTTGATCCCTTGACCTGTGCCTTAAAATCATCTTGCCTTGATCGTTGCCCAAGATATAAGGGGAGCCCCTCCATATATATAAATTTTAAATAAGCATAAGAATTTTTTTATTTTATGTAAACCATAAAATAAGGAAAGAGAAAAGGGGGAACAATAATGATTTAAATAAGCTCGTTATTAAAAGATTTTTAAGGGCTCAATTATATGAGAGCCATTTAAATATTAAAATCTATTAAGCCTGAAAACCTTAAAAGGGTTTTAAAAGATTTTAATTTTATTTTAAAGCTAAAGGTGCTTAGAATAGGCGATTTAGGGGATTTTCAAAATATTATTGTTTCAACCCCATAGCAACATGTGAAATTGTATAAAAGGGGGATTTTTGCTCGTGAAAGGCAATGAACTCATGGTGGGAAAACTAGGCATATTGGGAAAGAATTTTGAAGGTATTGGTAGAAGACTGTGAGAGATTTTGTAATGCGGGTTTTGAGGCTTGAATGATGTAATAAGGCGAATAAGCTTGGCATCATTAATAATGCGGTTCCTTATTGAGAAGCGGACCCGAAGACGTAGCCCGAACAAATGGGTGAACTTTGTTATAAAGTTTCTTGTGTCTCTCTATTTTCTCTATTCTCATTATTCTCTCTCATCTTTTTAGTTTTAATTCCTACTTTGATTGTTAATTATGTCATTTGAGTAATTAGATTATGTTATAAAGATAAGTAAAGGATTAAGTGAACTCAATTTCTATAATTTCAAAGGTTAAAATACATAACCACATAATTCTGTTTGTGGTTGGGATAAATCTGTAATTAGGAGCTAAATACAAATTATTTTTTAAACAAGTTTGGTATCAGAGCAGTTTAACAGAAAAAATTGCAAGTGGTGAATGTTAACCAGGTTGAAATTAAAGCAAGGAGAAGGTGCACTTCATGAGATTAATTTAGAGATTGGATCAAGGTGAGTTACTTGAAGACAAACCATGGAACAACCAGAAGAAGGAAAATCTTCCAATCCCAAAATATTTGAGAATGAAGAACAATTTCGCAAAGCATTCCTAGACATGAGATGATGGTGGAAGAGCTGTACAGGAAAAAGAAGGAGAAAGGTGTATCCTCTTCAAAAGATGACAAAGGTAAAGGAGCAAGAAGTGGTGGTGACCCTCCTAAACCTCAGTCTTCACCTTCTTCACCTTCACCTACTTCATCTTCTTCATATTCTTTGTCTAATAAGTCTACTTCATCTTTAAACAAGAAACAACCTGTGCAACCTGAATCTAATGCTCCTTTGTTAAAGCTTGATGTTAAATTTGAATTGCTAATTTATAATGGAGAACTGGATGCAGAGAAACTTGATAATTGGATAAAAAAAAATTGAGTTTATTGTAGGATTCAAAAGTTTACTGATGATGCTTCAAAAATCCAATCAGCCACTCTTCACCTAGGAGGCACAACCTTAATCTGGTGGGAGAGAAAAACTCAGGAAGATCTAATATGATATGGTAAAATTATTTCTTCTTGGTTTGAGTTTATAGCTGCACTTAAGAAACAGTTTTATCCATCAGGTCACATGCAACAAGTAGTAATGAATTGACAATCATTAAGGAAAGAGAAAGGACAGAGTGTACATGAATATAAACTTGAATTTAGGAAAATAGATTTAATTTTGGGCATTCCATTATACACGCAAGAAACTTTGTTGAACTATATAGGTGGATTACGTGAAAATTTGAGGAATACAATACTTATGTTCAATCCTTATAACCTTGACGAAGTTAGTGTGCGTTAATAAATATTTAACTAGCTCCCTTCAGGTGTATTTTCCTCTATGCGTCGGCCCATGCATTGCAAGTAGTCAACTCAGCCTTTTATCTAGGTTCTACTCTCCTGCTCCACGTGTCTACTCCTCGCAACCCCGAGTCTCTGCATTCCTTTCACATCCCAGGAAACTCCGCTATGCTTCCACGTGTCGCGGTTACAGAATAATTTTGATCATGCTTTCTTGCTACCTCATCGGGATCTGCTCGGGTGCCATGAAACTCTCATTCCCAAAAGGTTTTGGTGGGCCCTACAGTTGCTATTTGCGGTGTACTCTTGCTACGTGTCTACTATTTGCAAAATCTTCAACATAGAGATGAAGTAACAACCACGGGTAGCGAAATGCTTCCACGCGTCTCTTTTGCACCTGGTTGGTGATCATTCCCTCCATTATTGATGAAGTTCTCTGCCCATTCGACACGTGTAAAATTAATGCAAGTCCTTAGTGGCAAAAGATAGAGGTTCATACGAGCAGTGAAAGGCTGCCACGTGCCTAGCTAGTGGATCTCATATTTGGACGATAGACCAGATGAGCCTAATGATGCTATTGGCCACTGCGTGTCATAATCATTCACACAAGATGGTGACACTTGTTTGATTAGGCCTTTCCAGGACCACCACCATCATTTGCAGAGGATCCACCTATGCCTGGAGTGAGCGGATGCTTGGTTCCAGATTGATTCTGTTGCAACGGCTTTGGGAATATTCTGAT
Organism: Sequoia sempervirens; assembly: GCA_007258455.2. Classification (NCBI taxonomy): domain Eukaryota; kingdom Viridiplantae; phylum Streptophyta; class Pinopsida; order Cupressales; family Cupressaceae; genus Sequoia; species Sequoia sempervirens. The sequence continues at coordinate 829,909,152 of VDFB02271358.1, read as the reverse complement.
TCTTACATCATTGCCAGGGGATTGCGAAATCTTATATGTTACTGCTCTTTGAAGTGGTGGGGGTTTTTCCTACTATATATACTTTTCTCTGTTGTGAGAAAGGGTCCAAAATTTGGGAGAAACACTGGTTTTCGGTTAAAGATGCTAGGCCTTTTTTTTGTTTTATTTTATTGCAAAGACTCTCAAACTGTGCAATTGTTCGGCCTTTCTACTTTTTTTCATGCTATTTAATCAAACTGTAAACTGTACCTTTTATTTTCTAGAGATTTCATTTGAGAACTTCTATATATGTTGAATGCAACTTTGCTAACCTAGACCATGTCTAATGACTCTTCCTGGTAGTAGGGATGTATGCAATATTATTTTATGTCAATGAATGAATTGTCTATGCTGTAATTTTTGGTTTCTAATTTTCTGGAATACTACAAACACCATTCAGGCCCTTAGATCTATGATTTATCATGCCTATCATTAAGTCTTGGCGCATCGCCTTAGGTTAGACTTTATTTTATTATATCTGTTTCCTTTGCCCTTTCCAAACCCCCATTATAGAAGAAGCCGACTTCTCTAAAAACCTAGAGGTCACTCAGTTTAGCACCAAAGGTCCCCCATAAACTGAGTTTCCCATAAGACACTGTTACCTCGTCAAATTTTGGCGTCAACAATTTGTTCTTTTTTTGGCACACCTGGTGGGACCGAGCTTAAATGAATTTTCATTTTAGAAGGGTGTATGGTCCATCAACTTGTAACTAGATCTCAAACCGCAGGCAACCCTAGTTTACTAGTACCTTCACTGGAAATAGTGCGAGTCACAAATTAGTTGGTGACCGTTCCATTCCCGCCACCCATTCCTCTCACCATGTTGCCGGCCACCAACAGGAATTACGTGGCATGGGACGTTGGAAGTCCCCTAGCAGCCCCAGTAGCACCCACTGTCTGGGGCGTTGTCTGAGTTTTAGCAATGAAAGCTATACCCAAGTTTACCAGAGATGGCTCAAGAACATTTGCAAGATGTGGAAGATGTGTGTCTAGTACATGGGATTATAATGCAGAATGTAGCTCTGAGGCTTCTCATCGCATCTTTTAAAGGAAAGGCGCTAGATTGGTACTGAACACTGTCACCTAGTACTATTCGTACCTAGGACGAGCTCAAAGATCCATTCTATGAGAGGTTCTCAAATGATGGAGATCGTTCTTCACTATATTATTAACTATCTATCATAAAAAGAGCCCCCCAGGAGGCTCTAACAGACTTTAATGCCCTATTTCACACAAATTGGCAAAGGATTCCTGTTACTATACGCCCAACTCCTGAGTTGGCGTTCATATTTTATCTAAAGTCCATCAATTCTGACATTTCCGTGATGATCAAGTCTTTGGGAGGAGCTACTCAACCAGATGCTTACAGTGTCGCTGTCAAAGCCGAGAATCATTTAATAGATTACGGAAAATTTCCTCCTTGACCTATTATGTCGATATTTCCTAAAATATCGATCCCCGCACAAGAAGTTGCGTCAACTAGTGCACCCACAACTACCCAGTCGATGTACACATATGCAGAAGCCCCACAAAATGTAGCCTCTACATCAGGTTCTTCCAAGGATGAAATGAGTGACTTCAAAGAGATATTGTGAACCATGGAAAATGATATAACCACTCTTAAGCGGAACCAATCAACACCTTCAAAGCCTGCATATCAAAACTATCAAGGCGGGCGGTCCTCATATTAGCAGAATCAGTAGTAGGGCCCACCTCGCACTAATCCACTAGCTCCGATCGCAAACCAAATGGTGTCGGTGCCTACTCCGTTGACGAGCACGTCACCAAGCTCGAGTAGGGAATTAACCACAGGGCAGAACAACCTTATTGATGATATCAATCTATGGTGCTTCCCTTGTAGTGATGCGCATATGCCCCGAAACTGTCTGCGTGGAAACTTGCAACAAAATGTGGCGGAGCAATGCAACCAAGGTGCGACAACAGATCACAGAGGTTATTATATATATGCCTCACCACAAATGGAGAGTGTGGTTCTTATCGCAAAAATGCAAGGAATGTCCTTAGAACAAGTATCCGATATTTCTTCTGATCATGCACTTTTCTCCTAGATGGAGGAAGAATAAATGATGTTTGCTAATGACGCGTTCATACCCAAACACTGCAAGTACAATCTGATTATAACACATGCTCAAAGAGGAGATTTACCAGTGAGTAATTGTTTCGCATCTAGTCAGCCCGCAACTCAAAGGTGTTTCCGATCAGATTCCCGGTACTTCTACTGCCCCGCCACCATCCCAACCATGGAAGGAAATTATTACACCAAGAGCCAAGTAGCAGAAACCTTCGAGTTTGTCACCTTTTAATGTGGTCAAACAATTGAAGAAGTCATCTGCTAATGTATCTCTATGGGACATTCTAGCTATCCCAGAGAAAAAGACACTATTACAGAGGGCGCTTCAAGAAGGGGTCAATACAGTGCCAACAAAGCAGTTTTCCATTACAGAGGTTGTTAATCAAATACCACTAGCTAAAGTCTTTACAAATAATACAAAGGAATCCCCTGTTGAGGTTAGAGATAAGTTATAACCCCAACCCTTCTTCTTGACTCTTATTATAGGAAAGAAGTTATTGCACAATGCTATGATTGATTCTGGTGCTAGCACTATAGTTAGGCCTAAACAGATAGCTGAAGCTTTAGGACTTAGCTATGAACCTATGAAAAGGGGGGTAATGCAGTTTGATGGGAACAAAGTTGAAACTATAGGTGTCATTAAAGCACTTCCTTTAACTCTATTTGCTTGCCCTAGTATCACTACGCCGCAAGACACTATGATCATAGATGTTCCTCCTATGTTTGGTCTCTGTCTATCCCAAAAATTTACTTCAAAGGTGGGAGGATAATTGTCCTTAGATTGGTCACATCTGATACTCAGAACCAAGCACAACACAAAAATGAAGATAGAATCAAAGGCTTTACATTCTGAACATGTAGTAGATGAAGCCCTGATCAATTTTGAAGTGGCACATACCTCTATCACCAAGCAAGAAATGTATTGCGTTGAATTACTGGAGGAAGAAAAGGTGAGCGGAGACCAGAATGACAAAGAAGATGCTCTGTTGAGTGAACACATGGACAATGATCCTTTCAGAAATTATCATGCTACAGGATTGGGCACCTATGTAATTTATGATGAAGACCAAGTATTCCCAAAGGTTGCCAAAGAGTCTGAAGGTAGCCAAGCAAGCGAGCTATGGACGCTGTACTTTGATGGAGCAAGAAGCAAAGTAGGTGCTGGAGCAGGGATATGTCTAATATCTCCACAAGATGAAAAATTGCTAAGGTCTTTCCATTTTCATTTCGCTTGCTCAAACAATGATGCTGAATATGAAGGATTAGTTCAAGGTTTAAGCCTTGCAGAATGAATGGGAATTAAGCAATTAATGGTGTTCAAAGATTCTGAATTGGTAGTCAACCAAGTCAGAGGAATTTCCACGACAAGGAATGTCCGCATGAGATCCTATCGGCACTAAATCTAGAACCTGGTTGATGGTTTTGAAGCTTTCAACATCCAGACTATTCCCCGAGGACAAAATAGCGATGCAGATCGCATGGCCATGATTGGTGCTTAGTTTGATCTTGCCTTTGACCTTATACATAACGAACATTCAATACGAGTACTGGTTCGACCAGCGATTCTAGACAATGATCAGAGTTGGAAAGTTTTTGAAAGTGATGAACACATCACCTCGTTCATCCTGCAGTCGGGGGAATTTTCTGATCAGGTTCAACCAAAGATTTTCAAAGCTTATGAAGGACAAATTATGCAGCTCAAATCTAACAAGCTTCCGAAAGGATTGGTTACTCTCCAATTTTTTTTTGATTGTGATGATGCTTGAAATGATAAATGGAAGTTCGTAGTAGAAAAAAGTGATTACGTGGACCTTCAGGTCTCAGATGGCAGGAATCTTTGAGTCGGGAAAAATGTCCCGCACCATGATAAAGAAAGACTCATCAGTTTCTGTGAAAAATATGGAGTAGTGGCCTGGTCTTATGATGATCTAGAGGGGTATGATCCTGATATCATTAACCACACGATTGAGCTAACGAAATGTGCAAAACCAGTCCGACAAAAATAAAGGCCATTAAACCCTAAAATTGAAGTGCTAATGGCGCAAGAGTTAACTAAGCTCATTGAGTCATGCATTGTCTTCCCAATCAAGCATAGTACCTAGGTATCTAATCTGGTCCCGGTTCGAAAGAAGAATGGAGATATCCATTTGTGTGTGGACTTCTAAGACCTAAATAGAGCATCCTTGAAGGACCACTATCCGCTGCCTTCTATGGAGTCAATATTACAAACGGTTGCAGGATCTGAAATGTTTTCTTTGCTGGACGGTTTCTTCGATTACAATCAGATATGAGTTAAAGAAGAGGATCAACACAAGACCACGTTCACCACAAAGTGGGGAACATTTGCATATGCTAAAATTCCTTTTGGTTTATCCAATGCAGGGGCGACATTCCAGCAGGTGATGGACATTACATTCAGCGAACTAATCAATAAGTTTATTCTAATTTATTTGGATGATCTTACTATGTTTTCTAAATCTAAGGATGATCATTTTGATCACTTAGAAATAGTTTTTCAAAAGTGCCAAGAGTTCGGGGTTTCCCTAAATACGAAGAAATGTGTATTCAGAGTACCGCAAGGCAAGCTATTAGGATATGTGGTATCTAAGGAATTTCAATCGACCTCGAACGGGTGAAAGCTATCAAGGAACTTCCCCTTCCGGTGAATAAGAAAGGTGTTTAGTCCTTCTTGGGAAAAGTAAATTTTGTTAGAAAGTTTATTTCCAACTTTGCAGGAATAATTAAGCCGATCACCCTGATGCTTAAGAAGGATCAGGCATTCAAGTGGACGACCGAAGCTCAGGAAGCCTTTGAAAAGGTCAAGGAAGCTATTTCCACAGCTCTAGTACTGGTTAATCCAGATCTATCTAAGGATTTTGTAATGTATGCATTCAGTAGCAAGTCCAGTATCTCTACTGTCCTAACCCAAAAAGATGATGAAGGAAAGGGGGAACATCCAGTGGCATTCTACTCCCGGACCTTGAAGGAATATGAGGTGAATTATAATTTCATTGAAAGGTAGGCCTTTGCAATAGTGAAGGGACTTAAAAAATTCCGCCATCTAATTTATTGCAACAAGGTGTTTGTTTATGTCGCACATTCCAATGTACGTGAATATATCATGGAAGGGGAGATCACAGAAAAAAGAGCTAATTGGATCACCAAGATCCTTGAATATGACGTTGAGGTCAAACCTACTAAAACTATTAGAGGAAGAGGACTGTGTGAATACATGGCGCAGAACGAGGAGATACCCACCGCAGGGGGGCAACCGAAGCTTGTCCTAATAAATGAACTAGAATCGGAGGGTTGCTGGCTGACATATAGAATGAGGTTTATGTGAATAAGAGTGTATCCGCTAGGTCTCTCATCCCAAAAAAGGAGATAACTATTGGCTACAAAATTGTGGATATATGCTAGTAGAGGGAATCATTTTCAAAATAAATTTCAATGGTCTTCTCCTGCGATGCATTACTTCAGAGAAAGCAAAGAGGATACTTGACGCGTTCTACAACAGCGCTGCGGGCATACACTTCTCTGCTAAGACCACCGCCATTAAAGTCATGTGCGTTGGTTACTATTGGCCTACACTTTTTAATGACTCCCACTTTTTGGTAAAATCTTGCAAAAATGCCAATTCTTTACTGACAGAAGAAAAAATTCCACAATGCCTCTCAAACCTATAGTGGCAGACGAATCGTTTGCGGAATGGGGCCTGGAATTCATCAGGATGATTAACCCAACTTCTAGTGCCGGACACAAGTGGATTCTGACTGCCACAGATTAATTCACAAGATGGATGGAGGTCGTTCCGCTTAAAAGCGCGCCGTTCCGCTTAAAAGCGCGCCGTTCCGCTTAAAAGCACGCTGTTCCGCTTAAAAGCGCAATAGAAACAAAGATTGTAGATTTCTTCGAAGAGTTGGTGAAAAGGTTCGGTCCTCCAAAGACTATCATTTCTGATAATGCCAAAGCTTTCCTAGGCACAAAGGTATGTCGCTTTGCATTAAAAAATGGCATATTCCTCAAGACATCATCAAATTATTTCCCACAGGGAAACGACCTAGCAAAGTCAACAAACAAGAGCCTAGTTCGACTCCTTAAAATAATTGGTTCAAAACACCAGAGGGAATGGCATAAAAACCTCTGAGTAGCACTCTGGGAAAACCACATAACTCCTAAGCAAGTCCTTAAGACTTCACCTTATGAGTTGGTATACAAGAAAGAGGTGCTGTTACCTATATCTATGGAGATTCCGACACTCCAATTGTTGAAATCCCTCAAAATAGAACAAAATGGCACCATGGAAGTTTAGCTTGCCGAACTGTTAGAAGTACAGGAAAAAAGTGAGAATTCCCTAATAGCCATGAAAAATTTCAACAAGTGGTCAAGCGATGGTTTGACAAGAAGGCTTCTGACCAAGGCCTAAAGTGCGGAGACTTAGTACTGAAGTATGATAAAAAGGCTGCTAAGCCAGGTCAGCATGGTAAATTTGATAGCCTATGGGAGGGTCCCTTTAAAATCATTCGGTGCAAGGAGCATAACACTTTCGAGTTAGAAAATATGGAATAGGAACCCTTAGGAATCCCAGTTAATGGGATTCATCTTAAGCTGTTCCATTAGGTGCCGAGTTCCATTTTTGTACATATGTGAATAGTGCTTTTATTTTATTTCCCTTTCTTTTCCGGTCTTTTTCGAAATTGGTTTGTGCTTCTACGGAAGTAACCCATTATTACAGAGGGTGGAATAGTAGGATTGCTTTACATAAAACATACACATGTGCAAAGAAATAAACACATATGCTATAAAAGAGCCCATAAAATTGAAATGCAGAATGAAAGAAAGAGCCATGGATTTTTTATAAAGATATATATCTATTTATATATATTCTTTGGTTTTTACATGCAAAATGGCTAGGGAAGCCATAATCCAAAAAGTATACAACTATTCGAGCTATTCTTTCATGTATGCAAAAATGATATCCTTTTTCAGGCTTATATACAAAACTGTAGGGCAGGTGGTCTATGTAACAAAAGGAAATAAAGAAAACTGAGAGACATTTTTAGGAGCAGAGAGGGTTTTCATCCAAGGGCATGAGAGGCAACAATCGACACATCAATGGAAATGTCTACCTCTTATTTGTCAGCAGGTTCTTCGGCAACAAAAGCAACATCGTTCGGCACAACTGCCATTGGCGGGGGAAACACCAGGTTCCTAAACTCGGTATGCCAATCTATATCGTAGAACGGTATCACGTTGTAACTACGAAACATGAAGTGCAAGGCTTCGGTAACCCTTTGTCGATGCTCGTCACGTGTCTGAAGGCAGAATCCACTGAGAAACGACAGCCATACAACTACCGCTTCTTCCTCGATATAGTGACTGAGGTCACTGGCTGACGGCAGACCTACCCCATATGCAGCGTGAGCAACAACTTCACCAAGGCCATTCAGGTACTTTCTGGGAAACATTTCCTTGACCAGCTTCAGGATGAGAGGCCTGGGGATGCCAATGTCTAACATAGATGCTACGAAGTGGGAACATATATCAGTATTCACACGATACTTGTCCTCGTATTCTATACAGTCCTTACCCAGAACCCATTTTATGGCTATCAAGACCAATGAATGCTTATTCTTGGTCATTCTTTTCAGCCGCCTAGTAGAAACCTCCCCCAGGAATGCTGTCTGTGACTTATAAGAGGTTAGCCTAACAAGAGTATCCATGGTTCTAACACTATGCTTATACCTTTTAGCCAATACTGAAATTTACCTATCACCTAGCCTATGAGAAAACTTGCTCAAAACTTTGCTAACAACCTATCACTGCTCAAATACTAAGTATGATTTCCTCACTACTTACCGACCTATTTATAGAAAAAATGACAAGACACATGCTAATCTGTTTTGAGAAAACGTGATGATAACTAGATGCCAACTTGAAAGGCGTGCTTGTGTTTGCTCAAATTTTCAGACCAGTTGCATCTACGGAGGTACGGTTCAATGCATGCTAGATTAATAGGAGCTAATTAATTAGCTTTAAAAAGGTGGCGCTCATCGACAGTAAGCTACACGACTGTAGGCTATTGTGTCATCTCATAGGCATTTCCCAGAGCCCAAGGCAATATCCATATATTTTCAGGCCGTGATTGTTTGCTTTGGCGTAATAATTCCAGCCAAGATATTAATTACGAGCACATACTAACACAAGGTTAGAAGGAAAATTTCTAGTTCAAGTTTCAAGGGAGTCACATCATATCACATGGTTGTTGAACGCAATAATAAACTCCTGCCACCTCAAAATGGCAAGTAGTTCATTTTGCACGAATTGTGAAATTAACGATACATGCCGAATTAAATGCAAAAGGCATGCTTTCCTCTACCACCTTGAGAAAAGATAGCCAAATATTGCATGAAAAGGCTTAATGATTCAAAGTCTTTACAAATGCCAAAGCTAAAGGTGCAGAGTTGTTTTTTTTAGTGTATCCAGAGCCGAGAAAAATTGCAGAGTCCAGAACTCACATAGGTCTTCATCTAAAGAGAAATGTCAGAGAGTTCATCTCAGCCAATACAAGAGGAAATTGGCCAAGAGCTGTTTACAGCCATACGGTCATTTGAAGATGTGTATGCCTATGAGGATTTGGCGTATGCTATGCCTGGTATACCAAGCAGGCCGAAGAGGGCCTATACAATAGAGCTAACCAGGCCTAAAGATTGCAGAAACAAGAAAAGGGTTGAGGAGAAATGGGATAATGTCTATGATCCACGACTCGCAAAAAACCCTAAATCCTTAAGGGAAGCAGTCTGTGCAAGGTTGACGACACCAAAGGCGGACACATCTACAACAATGAAGATTTGGTATAGTGGTCTTCCACAATATATGGTCCCGCTAGTGCACTACTGCCCGGAGATAGTTGATGCTTCCATCTAGTGTTATAACCCTAACACTCGCTACATCGAGGGCCAAAACTTAAGAGTTCACATCACCCCACAGGCCATTTGGCATATGCTATGCATCCTAGACCCAAGTAAAAGAAGAGAGAACATTGAGTCCTTTAACCCTGGCAAAGGAGAAAAAACATGGAGGGCGATGAAAAAGAACTCAGATTTCTTGTTGGAGGAGATTGGTAAGAAAGGCATCCCAGGTACTAAACTGCTAAGTATTCCATTGCCACATGGTGCGTTACACGAGGATTTGCAGGATGCCATGTCCATGCTAGCTTTTGTGTGCGGCCGTGACTCTGATGAGATGGTGGAAACTTTTCAACTGGGACCGACATTCCAATTCCACAAGCAGTACAATACCTTCTGGTATGATTTTGCTGAGTTCATAGTAGATGAAATGATATGGAAAATAAAGAATTATCTGGCGGAGGGAAAGTTTAGATTTCTTTCTTTCCTGGTTCACATGTTTCTACATCAAAACCCTGATTTCTTCGCCCGGTATTTTGAATTATCAATTTTTGATGAACGGGGTAAGAGGAAGCCAGTGTCCACGTGGACGCCTTTTCTTTCCGTATCATATGATTATTATGCATTTTAAAACTATTTCATAACTATGGTCTTGCATGATTTAATTGGAGAAGGTGACATAATCCGGCTTGACATGGATCAGACTGGATATATGTAGAGTTTCACTCCTACCTGTGACTGGTTCTTAGGAACAGATTTTACGATTCTCCAGATGCGTGGCTTCACTAGTCAACCTTTCCTTCTCCCAGCTTGTGTCACAGATAGGGTCTCACGCTTGAAATGTATAGATAGGTGTGTATCATTGAGTTTACCTTCTACAACAACAAAAGTGCCAAGAAAAAGGGATTCTTCACTTGTCTGAAAAATTTCAAGTTGGTGACTTTGGTAAAGAAACAATTAGACCAGTTATTGTAGGATAAACTGGCTTATTTAGGGTTGGTTCTGGTAAATGATAATTGGAATTATAACCCTTTCAATGAATTTTCGGAGCCACACATGAAGGTTACATGTGTTCCCCGACCTTACTGGGAGAAGCGGCATAACCCGCGGTCAGACAAGGATGAAAATTTTATTGAATTGGTGCGTATTCCTACGCAAGATACTAGAGGGCCATGGCACAAGTTCTACTTTGTTGTGGCAGTGGCCAAAGATAATTTCCACATGGAATGTGCCATGTACAATAAGTTGAAGAAGGATGAGGAGTGGACTACTGAAAAAATAGAAGCTTTTTGGAAGTATCGCCAAGAGACAGGGCAATTGGATGCCCCTTATGATAGTTTGAAGGATGACAAGAAATTTTAAAAAATGGTGGAATGAGGGCCACCCTAGCCTGAACTTTAGTATTAATAAGAGTGGGGACTCGGGGGATGAATCCGAAGAGCAGGAAGAGGAAGCGGCGACATTTTCCTCCTCTGCGCCGAAGGAGAAAGGCCCTAGAAAGCCCGCCTATGTGGCAACGAATGTGCGCTTTAATATATCAAGGGCATTGCATACACTCACTTGGGCCGCTAAGCCAACCAGGGTATCACAACAATAAACAACAATAGTTGCCGAAGCTCAGGAGAACCCACCCGCAAAATGATAGCGCACAAAGAGCATTATCAGAGAAGGGTCACAAGAACCAGCCAGAAGAAAAGCGCTTGCAACTAGCCAGGAGCTTGAGACTAAGAGTCACTAATGATTCTGGGGCCGCCATCGACCAGTCAACAGGTAAAATTCACTCCTTCTTCCCTTGCTTCTCATTCCTTGGTATCTGCCCCTGCCTTAACGATGATCCCTACCATGAGTACTAACCCTCTGTCTTCTAGTTTTAATCCAACATATTCAGGAGGTTTCACCCAATTTTCGCAGATCACTCCACTCGGCCTTACTCCTCTACAGACCCTTACACCCACTACTGCCACTCATGCTCTCCTTGCCTCACTTTCCAAAAATGTACTCCCTGTGGGTACCCCTTCTTCTGCTATTGTTGCGGATCCTCTTCCATCGCAATAGGTTGACACCACATTGACAACTCCTCCACCATCCTAGTCTATGAGTCCTATGGCTGATTCACCAATTCAGTCATTACAAGTGACTAGCCCTTCTGTTGGGCCTCAAACCAAGCATTGGAACGTGCCCCAATTCTCCCTACAAACCATCACTCTCTAGAAGAAACAAATGCCTGCGCCTATGAGCACTACCTATCCCTATGCCCTACCTTCTAGTGCTCCTTTTGTAGGCGAACTAGTTTTGTTGCCAGCTAAATTTATAACACAGATTGATTGCGGAAAGGAGGCACGCGCAAGTAGAATGGGAAAGTGTAGGGAAAAATATGACAATGCTTCTGTTGAGCCAAAAATATAGACTCTTTATGATGAAGCCCGACAAGAATTGAAGTTTGCAACCATGTACTCGAGAGTAACCAAGCCTTAGGGGGAAATGCACCTAGAATATTATGAGATATATGTGGTAGGGCTTGACATGAAGGTGGCTTGACCGCAAGATAAGGTTGAAATCATGGAGGAAACACAACGGGTGATCACCTTTGACTTCCTTAAAACTGGTCGCCAGCTAAAGAAGAAGGATGAGAAACTTAAAGAAGCAAGAGAAAGGGTTAGTTTTTTGGAGAAAAAAGAGAAATCCCTAGATGCGGATGTTGCATGTATGACAGAAAGGGTGCTACCAGCAAAGGATGAGAGGAACAGACTTCAGGGTGAACTTGCAAAGATTCAGGCTATTGACCCTGCCATGGTAAAAGAGCTACAGTCTAAGAATCAGGAGACATAACATAATCTGTGACTAAAGAATGAAGAGCTGGAGTGACTCGCCTTGAGTATAGTCAAGGAATGGCGTAGATGAATGAAGCTTTGGAGCACCAACAAGCTCAATATGAGCAAAAAATACAAGAAAAAAAGGTTGAATTTAAGGGCCTAAAAGCTCAAATAGAAGAAGAACTCCAAGAGACAAAGTCTTCTCTAGACATGCACTTAGCAAATCACTCCCGAGCCGAGGAGAATTGGAATAAAGAAATGAGTAGCTTTGTGGAACAACTAGCATCCGAGAAAAAGAAAAGGGAAGAATTGGCTGAGGCCATTATTTCAAAAGATGTGGAGATTGCTTCTCTTAAAATATCTCTCCTATCTTCCCCTACACAGCTAGACATCATTCCGTTGGTTGGGCAGTTGTACATCTCTCACTGGGAAAAGATTAAAACCTTTCGCTTGGTACTATAGCCTACCCTCTGATTCATCGCCAAGGCATCGAAGCTGAGCCAGGAGGCTCATGATATGATTGAGAAATTCCCATGATTCATCTTGGAGAAGGTTCCAGAAGCAAAAGATCTGCTCACCAAGCTATACTCGGTCTTTGATGAAAACCTCGCCAAAGCGGGTATTGAAGATCAGGATGTTGCTGCTCAAACGACAAATAAGTTCATCCATTGCCACTCTGCCTTCCAGCGCACTAAAGCAACCACGACTATTCTGAGCAAGACACTGGAAAACATATGAGGGAGTTTCTCTGAGTTAAATAGGATGGGTTTGCCATCCCCATTCCTTGAAAATGACTCTATTGCCATGACCGAGTAGATTGCGAAAAAGATAGAACAAAAGGAAAATGATCTAGAGGATTTTAGGGATTTTAGTCATCCTCCCATGGTGACTGACATTGAGGGAGTGATTCATCCTCTTGCACAACTACTATTTCATTGTGAAGTAGGGGCCGGTTTACCTAATGCGCTGCCTCACAAAGAAACTATTGATCTAAGTGGAGCGTAGGAGAATTTGTGTAACATGGTGAAGCCATCTGAGGATGAATGGTATCCTTTGCAGGCGGCTCTTTCCAATCTGCGGTGTACTTTTACTACGTGTCTGCTATTCGCAAAATCTTCAGCATAGAGATGAAGTAACAACCGCAGGCAACGAAATGCTGCCACGTGTCTCTTTTGTGCCTGGTTGGTGATTGTTCCCTCCATTATTGATAAAGTTCTCTACCCATTCAACACGTGTAGAATTAATGCAAGTCCTAAATGATGAAAGAGAGAGGTTCATACGGGTAGCGAAAGGTTGCCACATGCCTAGCCAGTGGATCTCATATTCAGACGATAGACCAGACGAGCCTAATGATGCTATTGGCCACTGCGTGTCATAATCATTCACATAGGATGGTGACACTTGTCTAATTAGGCCTTATCGGGACCACTGCCATCATTTGCAAAGGATGCAGCTGTGCCTAGAGTGACCGGATGCTTGGTTCCAGATCGATTATGTTGCAACAACTTTGAGAATATTTTGATTCTTGCATCATTTCCAGGGGATTGCGAAATATTTTCTGTTGTTGCTCTCTGAAGCGGTGGGGTTTTTCCTGCTATATATAATTTTCTTTGTTGTGAGAAAAGGGTCCAAAATTTGGGAGAAACACTAGTTTTCGGTTAAAGACGCTAGACCTTTTTTGCTGTTTTATTTTATTGCAAAGACTCTCAGACTGTGCCAATTGTTCGACCTTTCTATTTTTTTTTCATGCTATTTAATCAAACTATAAACTGTGCCTTTTATTGTTTGGACATTTCATTTGAGAACTTCTATATATGTTGAATGCAACTTTGCTGACCTAGACCATGTCTAATGACTCTTCCTGGCAGTAGGGATGTATACAATATTATTTTATGTCAATGAATGAATTGTCTATACTATAATTTTTGGTTTCTAATTTTCTGGAACACTAAAAACACCATTCAGGCCCTTAGATCTATGATTTATCGTACCTATCATTAAGTCTTGGCGCATCGCCTTAGGTTAGATTTTATTTTATTATATCTATTTCCTTTTCCCTTTCCAAACCCCCATTATAGAAGAAGGTGACTTCTCGAAAAACCTAGAGGTCACTCAGTTTAGCGCAAAAGGTCCCCCATAAATTGAGTTTCCCATAAGACACTATTACCTCATCAAATTTTGGCATCAACAGTGTGCAAGCCATTCATCTTGAAACATGCATGAATAATAGTTTCTTAATGGAATCCGGTAAGCATAAAGAAAGCAAGAAAGGGAAGAAGGAAATGTAGTTGACAGCTTCCTTCAAGAAAGAGGAAAAGCCTTTTTGCTCACACTACAAAAAGAAAGGGCACAAAGATGCAAAGTGTTAGAAATTGCATCTTGATCAGAAACCAAAGTGGTTCAAGGATTGAAAGGTAAGCAAAAGACCGCAACTATCGTGCAGGACCTCAGATCAAGTTCTGATGATAAAACCAAGATTACAGTTGTGGGTATAAAACATATCATTCTTGTTGCTAGTACTAGTTCCCATGCTTCTTCTGTAAAGAATAATGAGATCCCTGTTGAAATTAAAAGGAATGAATTGTTTCATATAAGGACTATTGTAAAAAAAAGTGAAATTGATACACTCATAGATAGTGGATCACAAGTAAACTTAATCTCTAAACAAGTTGTTAAACAATTGGGATTAGAAACAACACCTCATCCAAAACCATATCCATTGGGTTGGGTGCATGATAATGCTCAATTATATGTGTCAAGGCAATGTAAAATCTGATTTGCAATCACATCCAAGTTTTTAGATGAGGTAGAGTTTGATGTAATTCCACTTGACATCTGTGGGATGGTTTTTGAAGTCCTTACTTGTATGACATAAAGGCCATTTTCTACAGGGAACATAACATGTATCATTTGTTTAAGGATGAAATTGAATTCATTGTGAAAGCTCATCGCATGAAGAATGATAGATCTGTTGTGAACACAGGGCATTTGAAAATGATTGTGAATGCAAGCAATGCATTAACCCTCATGTCTGTAACAACTAATGATAAAGTGTCACAAACAACATAGTGTGACCTAATCAGTTGAAAGCACGTTTAATCCTTCAGCCTCAGGTGGTAAAAGAGGATTTGAATGACTCAATTTCTAATGATGTTCCTGTTCCAGAGATCCAACCTATTGATACTTTTTCCTTCACATCAGTTTATTCAGTGTTTTTGCTTGTCATTCTACTAGTTAGTTCTATGTGGCTGGTAGATTCGTCAATGAATATTGATGGGTATTTAGTTGTTTGTATCAAGTATGCTATCTCATTCTTCATCTTGTTTGTGATGGGTCAGATGACCATAATTCTAGCAGGGTGGACAAATGATACTGGGAAAGTGAGGCGACAATTCCCTCACCTAAATTCTATGTAAAAACATACTTTTGGTGGTCCAAAAGCTTCTCAATTGGGAGGAATGATCTAGGATGATCCAGAAGACTAAAAAATACACAGTCTCAAAATCTGATGAAGCTGGAATCATCACATAGAGCTCATTGAGAGCTTTCCAATGGTATGCGAAACGTAAGAAATATAGCTCGTTTGCTCCCGATGCAACTGGTCAAAGTTTGGTCAACATGAGGTCAAAGATGGTCAACCAAAAAAATTAATGATTATGGAACATTTCTCTACTAGTTCCATCATGTAGAGCTTGACGAGAAATTTTCAATGCATTTTGAACGGATCAAATCTGAGTCTATATGTGGAAGTTATGACCAGTCAAAATTATGGTCAAACTTGGTCAAAGTGATGACATGGCATCACCAAAGCTTGACACTTGGTAGGACACGTGGTGGATGACATGGTGGGAGCAGTGAGTTGGCACTGACATGGACCAACTAAGTGATAAAATAAGGATTAAACCATATTTATTAAAAAAAAAGCGTTTGGTCTAAAAATTAAAACAAAGAGGATTTGGTGGGATTTGATCCCTTGACCCATGCCTTAAAATCCTCTTTCCTTGACCGTTGCCCAAGATATAAGGGGAGCCCCTCCGTATATATAAATTTTAAATAAGCATAAGATTTTTTTTATTTTATGTAAACCATAAAATAAGGAGAGAAATAAGGGGGAACAATAATAATTTAAATAAGCCCATTATAAAAGATTTTTAAGAGATTTTTAAGGGCTCGATTATATGAGAGCCATTTAAATATTAAAATCTACTAAGCCCAAAAACCTTAAAAGGGTTTTAAAATATTTTAATTTTATTTTAAATCTAAAGGGGCTTAGAATAGGTGATTTAGGGGATTTTCAAAATATTATTGTTTTAACCCCATAACACCATGTGAAATTGTATAAAAGAGGGATTTTTGCTCGTGAAAGGCAATGAACTCATGGTGGGAAAACTAGGCATATTGGGAAAGAATTTTGAAGGTGTTGGTAGGAGATTGTGAGAGATTTTGTAATGCAGGTTTTGAGGTTTAAATGATGTAATAAGGAAAATAAGCTTGGTGTCATTAATAAAGCGGTTCCTCACTGAGAAGCGGACCCGAAGACATAGCCCGAACAAATGGGTGAACTTCGTTATCAAGTTTCTTATCTCTGTATTTTCTCTATTCTCGTTATTCTCTCATTCTTTTCAGTTTTAATTCCTACTTTGATTGTTAATTACGTCATTTAGGTAACTAGATTATGCTATCAGGATAAGTAAAGGATTAAGTGAACTCAATTTCTGTAATTTCAAGGGTTAAAATACATAACCACAAAATTCTATTTGCGATCAAGATAAATCTATAATTAGGAGCTAAATGAAAATTATTTTGTAAAACCTTTAATTACAGATCATTATAGACTGTCAAATTTAAGACAATATTTTTTTGATGTCAGCAATATGTTAGTAGTTTCAAAAAAAATTTCCCCCCTCACCATTTGCATTTTCATTTTGGCAGTCCAACTTTGAAGCTTCGTAACTTGCTCATTTTGACTCATTTTTTTGATATTTTTTTGATTTGGGTTAATTTTTTGCGCTCTTCATAGTGGTGCAATCAGATTTTGGTTTTGGTGTTTAGATTTTCCAGAAATTGCATATTTTCACAGGTGTTGCTACTTCATCCTCATTTTGAGAACTTCAGGAGCTCATATCTTGCTCCTACATTAACATTTTTGGGTGTAGTTTTTTTTGAAAGTGCATAATTTTTCGTGGACTTTTCAGTGGTATGACTAGATTGATCTCATTATGTACCAAAAAATGTACTTGATTATGTGGAAATTTTTTGCATTTGCATGTACCAAGATCAAAGTCCACTTCGCTGTTTTTGGCAAGTGGAAACTGTAAATGCACTACTCATAAAGTGCCAAGCTCATATATTGCTGGGAGGGTTCTTTGATTGAGTGAATTTGGGGGGATTCTTCTTGTGGTTGTGGTTGCATTCCTCTTGATTTGTGTTCTTTCCTTCTTGTTTCATCATGGAGCCATTTGTAATTCCACTTCTAACACATTACAACTAACCTAAATGGAAATATGAAATGAACAAATTTCTAAGAGTAAAAAGATTTTATAGGATAGTTCATGTGTTTGATGGTGAACCAACAAATAATGAAGCTAAAAAGAATAAGTGGTTGAATAGTTGTGAAGAAGCCATTAGCTATTTGTGCTTGTATGTCTCTCTTGAGTTGTTTCAAATTGATCACTTGGATACACCTATGGCTATGTGGACTACATTGTCAAACTTATTTGGGAAAAAAATGAAATTCAAGGACATTTGTTGGAGAATGAATTAATCAGTCTTAATCCATGTAATTTTGACAACATACAGGAATTCATCGCCAAATTCAAGTCACTAAGAACACAATTGAAGGATTGTAAAATTGAGAAATCAAATACACAATTGGTGTTAAGTGTTCTTTCAAAGCTAGGACCTGAATATTCAGTGTTTGTGTCTACTTTCTATGCTACAAAGAATGCCTTTGGGAGTGAGTTTAAAATGCCTTCCTTTGAAGATTTTTCTATGCAACTCACTAGGGAACAAAATAAGCTTATTCAAATGGGTGCTTTGAAGTTTTCAAAATCACATGCCTTAATTGCAAAGGATGAGAAGTCTTCAAGTGACAAAGAAAAAAAAAAGAACAATCCTAAGAAGAACACACAATCCACATTTAATTCCATAGAAGAACATAAAGATTCATCTTCAAAAGGGGTAACATCTAAGAAGGAGAGGCCTACTTCTGCATATTGCAAGAAGGAAGGACATGAAGAACACTATTGTGATAAGAAGGATATTGATGAGTTGAAAAATCTTCTAAAAAAGAATCATATTAGTTTTCCTTCTAGAATGTCTGGATCACCTCCTCTTCCTTCTTCTTCACAATAGTCTAAAAAACTGACAAAGATCAAGCTTCTACATCAGGAAATAAAGGACATGCTCTTTTTGCTTTTCCAGTTCATGGATCAAGGAGATGGCTTCTAGATTCAGGAGCATCTCACCATATGGCATCTTCCTAGTCCATATTCTCTTCTTTTCAGCCTTGTACTGTGTAGACACCAAAATCTGGTCTAAGCCCGCGACTTCAATTTCTTGATAATTCATATTTCTATGGTCATGATTAAATAATGTCAATTATTTAATTATTTTCTAAAAGTCTTCATTTCATCTATTAATTAAATAATCTTAATTATTTAATTCATTCTCATTTTCTTTATTAATTAAATAAATCTAATTATTTAATTAATTCACTTTAACTTTAATTCTTCTATTAATTAAATAATCTTAATTATTTAATTGATTCACATTTTCTTTATTCTATCTGATTAATTAAATAAACACTTTTTATTTAATTATGTTACTAATTAACCTTATCTTTCTTGTCAAATCAAATAAATTCTTATTTAATTTACCCTTTTATCATATGTCAACTATAATTAAATAAATCCTTTATTTATTCAATTATTCATTTAATCCCTTCGTCACTTAGTTAAATAAATCCTTTATTTATTTAATTATTCTTCAAATATCAAATCTTGAATTAAATGAATTATTTAATTCATAAATTCTATTTTAATGCATTCTTCTATAGTTAGATAATTGTGTAAGTTATCTAAGTATTCACTCTCGCTCAACTCGAGACGTATTTAGATCGGTCAGTTAACTCTGGATTTAGTGTCTGAGTGGCTTTCATGAGTAATCTCTCTGATATGACTAGTCAGTCATCTAGTTCCAACTCGTTTGTGTGTACAAGCATATTAATTAAATATTCCTATTTAATTAATTAAATCTTGTGCGTGTATTCAAACAAAGAGTTGCTTTAATCCATCTTTATCTTTGTCATGCAAAGACTATTCTTCTATTTTCGAATACCAAATTTGAAGATTAAATCATTTATTTAATCTTTATTTCTATTTCTAATTTTTATCACTCATTTTGCTACTAATAGTTATCAGAATGCATGTCTAATCTTTCGATCTCAACTGTCCATTGATCTTTTGATCTTGACCTGTCGTTCGAATGATCAATTTTCTATAAATTGATTTGTCTTTCATCATTTCAATCTCTCCCGAAATCTTATGACTTTTGGAAGCATATCTATTATTTGAATCTTTGATGTTTTGCTAAATCACTATCACAGGCTATACTTGCACAAGAAAAATTTGAAGGAAATTATACTACAACGACAAAATGGAGAAGGGAAATTGAGGTTATACATGGAATTACGTAGATATTGGGTGAGATTGTTTTGTTTATTTATGTTTTAGCTTTCCTTTGTTCTCTGTTGTTTAGCTTAGATTACATTTAGAGCTTAGATCGCATTGTTGTGTGTTTTTTAACCTTTCTTTTGCATTTTCTAGATGTTACACTATGTCTCCTATCTTGATGGGAGCCAATACATACATGAGTGTAATTAGGAAGGGATTGATTAGTTTTGGGAATAACACTTTTCAAGATGTTTTGTGTGTTCCTTATTTGATGAACAATCTTCTTTCCATATATCAGATTACACATGATTGAGATGGGAGGACTGTGGAGTTCACACCTGATTTAGTCATCATTCAAGACTTGGAGAGTAGAGAGATCATTGCTACTGGGGTGGTTGATAATTAATCTCAGTTGTATACCTTTGCAGATTTTGCATCTGATGATGATATTGTTCCTTCGGTTGTTGATCACACTATGAACCATGATTCAGGGGAGACATTTGGCTTCTTAAACTTGGGAGTACTCACATCAAATCTAGTTCTTGAGTCATGCATTCTATCTCCTCCATTTACTATTGCAGTTGATGATACTTGTGATGGCTTCCTGATAGGCATTTCAGACTTGTTTGTGGAGTCTCATATTGCAAATGTGGGGAACATCATTGATGACATTCATCTTCTCTTTGATGGAGAAGATCATTCTTCAGTTTTTGTGAGGGAACACCTTGACCCTCTTGTTCAATCTCTACATAATCATTCTTTGTAGTTTGACATGACTGTGGATACTTTTGGACAATGCTTGGAGGAGGCTTGTTTGTCTTTAGAGGGGATATCTTTGTCTTTGGATCATGTAAACTACATGTATCCATACTAGATTTTGGATTTTCCTCTTCAGTAGTGTGGCTTAGAATGCCTGTTTGGGGTGTGTCGTCTTCGGACATCGACATGGAGACACTTGAGCATGCTTCAGAGACATCCTGCATACAACCATGGTTTTGTTTCTTCCTAAGGGGAGGAACATTGTTTGACATTTTTGGATCATCTTCAACATTCGATGTCGAGCTTCTACCATCATTGTAGGAGACTCAACATTGAGGGGGGGCTGCCTTTTCTCTCTTCTTCTTCTCTCTTATGGGGGGTCTTTTTCTTGACATGGGGTTCTGGCCTTCTCATGCATCACTGAGAGCATTTCATTTTTTTGTATTTCATCTCTCTTTTGGAGAGGATTTTTGTCTCACTGGGGTTTCTCCTTTTCTCCGTTTGTGAGAGATTTCATTTGCATTTGTACATGGGTAACTAACATGATCTGTAATTAGAGGTTTACAAAATAACTTGCAAATTAATCTTAATTACATTTTTCCCCGATTACAACAGAATTGCATGACTATGTTGTTTAATCGTTGAAATTACAAAATAAGTTCACATTTATATACCTAATTACTGAAATGTTGTAATTAGAACTCAAATAGCGAATTGAAAAATACTAAAAAAGAAATTAAATAGAATGTAAGACAAGATATAGAAGAAGAATGAGACAAAAGATAGAAAGATCAGACACAGGTTGATAACAGAGTTCGTCCTTCAAAGGACGTCTCCGGGTCTGCTTCTCAATTAGGACCGCTTTATTAATGTTGCCAAGCAATAGTAATGCCTTGTTACAATATCCAAGCTCCAAAACCTACATAAAATTTCTCACAATCCACTCTCAACACTTGAAGACACTCAAAAGGCCTTTGTGCTTACAATATTCTCCTCCAAAGAATTATTTCTTCCAAAATGAACTTTCCCCAATAATTTCTCTTCTAGAAAATTCTACCCCTTACAAGAAAATAAGACCCCCTTTTATACAAATTTATTTGCTAATATGGGCTAAAACCATATTATTTTGCAAATATACCCATATCTCCTAATTACAACATGTAATTTTGCAAATCTCCCTTATTTGCAAAAATATCCCCATAAATTCTCTATTACAAAAAATAACCCCCTTAAATACCTTTTTACATACTATTTGGAAGTTAACAAAAATATTCCCCATATCCTCTAAATCGAGCCATAATCTAATTAAATCCCTCTTAACAATAAAAATTCTTAAATATCCGGGTTTACAAATGTTTAAATGGTTGACATTAATTCGATCCATTTTTATGGTTTATAAGGATGGGGCTTGGGCCCCTATTTGGTCGGCTCACTACAAAATGTTAACAAAATAAAAATCCGCCAAATGAAATCTTGAAATTCATGGGTGGTGCAATGGTTGGGAGTGCTTAATGGAGATGAGGAGGTTGGGGGTTCAAATCACCCGACCCCCTTTTATAGGGATTTGACACTATACTTTTAAAACAATAAATCTGAGATAGTTCATTATCAAAAGCAACCGGCGGCCAAATATAGTTAAATCAAATTTTGTGGCATGTTGGTAGGAGGTTGCACTTGTGAAGGTCATGGGGTTGAATCCTATGCTCTACTTTTGATAAATAAAACTGTTTCAAACTGATTCATTATCAAAAGCAACCAGCGGCCAAATATAGTTAAATCAGATTTTGTGGCATGTTGGTAGGAGGTTGCACTTGTGAAGGAGAGGTCATGGGGTTGAATCCTATGATTTACTTTTGATAAATAAAACTGTTTCAAACCGACCGAAACTGAGGAGGTAAAGGGGTGCCACGTGGTGCTTCATCATTCGATATTGAAGGACATGTGTCAAAATTTCATTCGCTAGAGAATGCCAACCGAATGCCATGTCATGCTGACTCACCGTGCCACATGTCAAACTATGATTTTTCCACGTCATCATTGAATGTTGACTGTACTTTCCACGTCACCTATTGATGTCATCATTTTGACTGGTCAACTCCTTTTGTCTGCAAACTTTGACCGACTCTATTTTGCTCATACGAACTCTATTTTTGAAATTGAGTATAGTTTCAGAATCAGTGCGATGAGCACTACGACTTGGCGTCATTTTTTCCTTGTTTAAAGATGATCAATTTTTTGCCTTTTTCCTGGCCACCTGATTCACCTGTTTGACTGGACCTTTGACTGCACATAACTTCTGCATACAGAATCCTTTTGAGCCTATTCAAGTTGCATTAGAACCATGTCAGCAAGCTCTGCGCGATGATGCTAGTTTCATGAGATTCTAAGACTATGAAATTTTTAGGTTTTCTAGATCCACCTGGATCATAACATGTCCTAGAAGCTGGGACCCATTCTTGCATCTTTGTGTCATTTGCATAATAATCTGCTACTCCCTAAGTTGCACTTAAGGGGGGTGTTGGTGTAAATAAAGTCTTGTACCTAGTTAATTCATTACTAGGGGACTTATTTACATGCTAAGTTTACTTAGGTCCTAGGAATCTTTATAGAAGGTGTTAGTTGTCATTAGTTGTTATCTTATCTTTTGACTTGTAACACATGTGACCTAGGTAGTTGTTTTGGTTTACCTCTATTTCTTCTACCATTTTTCTATCTAAAGTTAGTGGTATTTAAACATATAGAGTTAGAGGATTGTGAATATGTTGCAAGGGGACATGTTCTCCTAGATTAACTCATGTAAAAATTGAATGAATGATTGTAGACAATATATCATAGTCATGCAAATGATCTAAAATATATATTTTAATCTAAATATGGTTTAGTGCACCAAATTGAAGTGTTCTTCCTTGTAATGTTATCAATGATATTTTGATGAAATTCATGGATGTCTAGATAGTAATGAATGTAATTGAATGCCTTTAAATACAAGGCTACTAATAAAGCATGCAAAATGTGTCTCTAGTTGGCTTAAAGTGGGAAAGGAATGGGTGGGAGCTAGCTAAAATTTGAATTTGAATGTTAAAATTTGAAGGGTCAAGTATGTGACTAAAAATGCCCAGGAACATGAAAATTATTAGATATATTAGAGTGAATAATAAAGTAAGAACAATTTACATAAGGATATGTGTATGGATATGCATAATTAATGCATAATTAAGGTGAATATATTAGAGTGTGTACATGTATAAATAGGTCATGAATAAATATAAGAGAAAATGTGTGTCCCATAATAAGTGAAGACTAGAGAAATGAACCTGACCTTACATAAGATTATATTGTTTGTCAATATACAAAATGCACTAAGAGATTCAATTAAAAAAAAATAACATGAATACATTTTTTAATATAGTTTCTGACCCATTTCTCATTTTTGAAAGAATTTGATCATACTTTTAAGTACCGAATCATGACAGCTTTCCACTACACTCCACTGACCCAACATGACTACCTAAGATAGGCTAAGATATTTACAATTTAAGAACTATACTAAGGGGTTTTATACGTAGAGTTCTTTCTTTCTTTTCATTTGATAAATGTTTGCTTGTCGTCATACCCTAAATAATGTCACTTCTGTAGGGGGCAACAACAAAAACTCCCTAATGCAAGGACACTATTTTCATAGCCCCTAGAGTATTTTTTATATCTTTGATGCTGATCACATAACAAATGCCATCTTATACGACAACTACGTATGGGACTAGATATTTGATTGCAAGCTGACACACAATTTCTCATTACCTTCTTAGAGGATGACAACTAATATTCCCTCAACTAATGGTTTTGGCCTCTTGCCCACAGACATGACATGTGAAATATACATTAAACATTACTACCAAAACCACATATTATATTTCCTCATCCTCCATTCACATTGGCCCATATTTTTATTCTACATTATAATATATCCTAGCAGAGTTATCTTAATAGTAAGAACTAGAAAAAACCAATATTATTTAGAGGCTCTGCATGGTGGAATAGAATCCATCATAACTTGGTAGCAATCCCAAAGATTTTACTTCCTTTCCCAAGATTGATAAACTTTAGTTTCTGCATGTCTGCAATAGGATGAACCAATCTGGAATTGGAAATAAATAAGGAAACTAAAACAGCTTTTGCTTAAGAAGTTAGTGACATGCAATTAAACAAAATATATGGTTTACCCCACAGTACACATAGGAATCTATGTCCCCACTGAGGAAAAAGAGAGAAGTGGCAGAGGAATCTTTGGTTTTTAAATTGATAGTTAAACCATGGGGAGATCATGGGAAGATTTTGTGTGTTTAAAATAGTTTGCAATATACTTGGGATACGTATCAGGGGGTGCATACATATTATAAAAAAATGGAAGTTAAATATACTTTGAACATGAATGTGAATGCGAGCTCCACACAGGTGTCTTTTTAGGTTGACAGACATAGAAGGTGGCATATTCCCAGCCTCTCAATCTGGCTGTGTGTAGGGCTAAAGGCAGGGAAAAAGGTTGATGAGATAGTGATAGATGGGACACTATGGCATAAGCATGATGTCAGCAATTGCGCTTTCCTAGGCACAAATTGGCCAAAACAAGAGGAAAAAATGGCAAACACCTTAAAAAAAAGTTTACTTTTGTCTGAAAGATTGTTGTCATGATAAAAGGAGGAATATTGATTGAAAGGCTCTGATTTTTAGGCATAAACAAATCAATGGTACTTAGAATATGTGGGATATAAATTAAAAATCCATGTTTCCTGCCGCTGCAGATTTATTTAGACCCAAAATATAATTGTCTAATTGTAAAAAAATGTTAAAGCAGGAAAACTCGATCATGGTTTTTATGGTACTGCAATTAGATTTATCTGCAGTTCTGCTTTTGTTGTGTTTTGCTTTGGGTCCCAGATGTGACGATGCACAGGTAAATATATTCATCACTACTGTCTGACAATATGTAAAGATGTGACCTTAAGAAAGGGATGTTAGTGTTTATACTTAATAAGTCTGTTAAAACTTAATCTAATTGTATTCTGATTTTTGAGCCATAACTCTGTAAAATAACTATCTCGGGTACAAACCATCTTCCCCCGGGGCCCAGAGGGCTTTATTAGATTGATCTAATCAAGTTTTCGGATGGGTTGAGTACTGACCAAGTTCCTGGTTCTTTGGGGACAGACGTCCTTCCAAAAAAAAGAATCAGGTTAATGGTAGTTGGTGGTGGCATTTTACTAATCATATGCCTATGTATTGTAGTGCTTATTGTTTGTTGTCCATTTTTATTGGGAATGGCTGTTGTTTTAAAGTTATTTTCAGAGTCTATAATGAACTGTAAAAACTTCCATAATTTTTCATAGATTGATGTTTTTTATTTTTAATTATATTCTGTTTTATGTATTTTTAATGTGATAGTTGAGAATGAGTGATTTTAAAAACTAGCAGTTGAATTCAATGATATAATATGTATTTCAATTGGTAGGATTATAGAATAAATTCACAAAAGAAAAGATAAATAGGAGGTTCATGGATTCTGTAATCAAATTTTAAATATGGTAATGAATAAGAATAATGATGTAATTATATCTATAAGCACTATCTTATACAATCTAGGATTGTGAAAATATAAGTTTCTTATTGATTAATAAGAAAATCAATTTATTCTCTTTCTCCTTCCATATATATGATTTATCTACATTTACTATAAATATATACAGTTGTTGAATCCAAAACACTCTTAATTTATCCACGCGTACTATAAAAATGTACAGTTGATTGAAAAACATTCTTAATTTATCTACATTTACTATAAACACTCATTATTAACTTCGTGAACTGTGAAAAACTCTCACAGACAATAATTATTAAAAAAACTTAATTCCCTTTGAGATACTAGTGTGTATACATTCACATAAAAGGTCATCATGAAACAGGTCATTGGCTTTTGAGATACTAGTGTATATACATTCACATAAAGGGTGACATCTTATACTGTCTCGTGTGTTGTACTGGCTAGCATGTAATGCTGCACTGCATTCTGCAACTGTACATTTACTATTTTTTTAATGGGTCTTGTCTGATGTTGATGGAGCATAGTTTTAATTGTACCTTACAGAGCTATCTGCAGTACATTTGCCTACGTAAAACTGTTACAAGACTGTTACTGCTGTCTGCTTTAGTACACTGTTCATACTGCAAACTATATATTAATATAAATAAATAATTCAGGAAAAGATAATGCAATTCTGTATATATGAAGATCAGTGAATGTACATATTTTTTTCCAAAAGGGGTGCAGATTATCAGGATGGGATCAGAAAGATAGTAATATTGTTTATGGTTTGTTTAAATATTATATAATAATTTTAATATGATAAAATAAGTGAGTTATTTCTATCTTCTTTTTAATGATAAAAGATTAATTGTGATAGAGTAGAGTGCAGAGATTTGTGGATTGAAATTGTGTGCAATTTTTGAATTATAGGATTGAAACTATAATATCACTTATTGAATCTAAAAGCTCACATTATAACTTGATGGACTGTGGAAAACTCATATCAGTAAGATTGAAACTGTGTGCAATTTTTATAATGAAATATGGAAACTGCATGCTATTAATTGACTAACTGTAATCTCAAATTAGATGAAAAATTAAAAAAAAATCTTAAAAATATTTAAAAATAATGTAAAAATACCATGTTTTTAATGTCATTAATTTGATTTAATTTTTTTTAAAAATAAAAATTAAAAAAATTATATATTTTAAAAACACAGACAATTTAAAAATATGCTCATCATATGAGATTATCATTAAAATAATAAAATATGCTGGTTCTAATAAGGAAACCAGAAACTTGGAAAACCAATCAATCCTTCCAGCTCATCTCAGAAAAAGGAAATTTATTGAATGTGATACCCAAAAACAAGCACATTCTTCTAGATAATGCAGACCATATGTTTATGGAAAAGGGACCAATTGAAACCCTTCCTGACTTTAGATCAGGGGGTAACATGTTCATATGATCAAACATGTACAAATCCTTACACCATATCCTACAACACTGACAATGAAATAGGTGATAATAGTCTACTTAGATACGTTTATGTCACCACAGTAAATCTGGAACAGGAAGAAACATTTAATATTTATTATATATTTATTTTAAGTTGATAAGAGATATAGATTTGTACAGTCCAAATAAGATTTTTCTGGAATATTAACTCTGTGAATTTTTGAATCAACGTGGAGACAATATATTTTAACTTGATAAGAAAAAAAAAAAAAGACTTCCAGGGAAGTCTTGCAAAGGAATTGTTAAAAATACTTAATTCCCTGACCCAGATCTACCGGACTTAAGGTCTACCAAAAAATATTAAAAAATCCGAACAATGGTTCTAGAAATTTCAAACTTACATTTGAATAACAGATATATACAGTGCCTTTAGAAGTGTACGAACATTGGGTTATAGTCTTATCATTTACTGAGATTAAGTACATGATTAAATGAATACAACCCATAAACTTTTCATTGAAAAAATGGCCAGAGAAACAAGTAAACCAAATCAGCTACATAAAAATAAAGCCAAGAGCTAGGCTATTGAGTAAATCTTGATAAGCATGTCTCTCTGGAATTTTCTTGTAGCCTGCTCAGTTTGATTATAGTCATATAGTATTTACAGTAAGATAAAATCTTCAATACTGTAGTTAGATCATGCGGACTTATAGATAAGACCACTTAAAAAGTCACCTTACTTGGAATTTAGTTTTCGTTCAACTCAATAAGCTGGGATGAGTAAAAACAAGGTCACAAGCACAAAAGCAAAGTCATCTGCGGATGGATTTGACTTGTGATAACTGATAACATTACCTACAGTTACAGTAAATTCCTTTTCTGGTACGGGATGATTAAGTCTGTGACTAAGGTATTGAATATTTATAACCGTGGCAGCATTATGATGAGCAGAGTCGACAGTTGCAAACAGGAGAAGTAGTGTGGTATTGGGACTGCAGTACTGCAGGTGATACCGTGCCACATACGGTGGAGATGAAGACGATGCACCAAAAACAGAGGATGTGACCGGTAAAGGGCACACAAATCCACCAAGCTTTTATTGACAGCTGTGATCATCCAATGACCCACACACTACATTAAAATTCCTATTCCTCCCATAGTACAAGGCCAGTCACCTCATGCAATTCGATCTCTGATTTTAGCCTAAGGGCTAGGGGAAGGCCAGGAGATTAGCCTACATTTTGCCGACGATGCTGCTAAGTATGAATGTAATTTTTTTCCTTCTCTACTAGGTATGAAATAGGCATATGAAAAAACTCGTTCTTCAATAGTCAAATACAATCAAATCGTATAGTCACCCTGAAAATATCCATGTGAAATGCATTTGTGTGGGAGAGAGGCTGTAGAGTGTAGAGTAGTTGCCAATTTTGAAGCCACGTTTCCACTAGTTATGAGGCCTATAAGTCTACAGTAATTGAAACAATTTGCAGGATACAACTCATCATCTACCTGTAGATTTCTGTCATCTTGCTCTCAT
Organism: Sequoia sempervirens; assembly: GCA_007258455.2. NCBI lineage: Eukaryota > Viridiplantae > Streptophyta > Pinopsida > Cupressales > Cupressaceae > Sequoia > Sequoia sempervirens. Next base: position 829,880,294 of record VDFB02271358.1, on the reverse strand, counting down.
GGGTGTAGCAACTTGAGAGCTGTATCTCAAAGCTGACAGCAGTATTAGATTCTCTCTCACTTTGGTTCAACTTGTAAGAAGATACAGCTTATCTGATAAGTTATAGAACCCCTCAATGTTAACACAGGTAGATTTCCTGGGTTTCAACTATCAACTAGGCCAAATTGTTTTTAGATCCCGTGTTCCTTCTTCCGTATAGGTTTGACATAATGAACTTTAATCACTTTGATTTTACATATACAACTTACATAATCCCAAGTACAACACAGTACTAATGGCTTCTTCCATTGTGGCAGGGCTTTGAGAGCTGCATGAGGCCTGCAAGCATGGGGACTATCGAAGTGATAACAATGATGACAGCATGGCCTTCCAGGATCTGATAAAAAGCTGCTAGCGAAGTTGGAGAAGTGACCAATTAAAGTTGTTTTCTTGTGCTGAAATAAAGGATTCCTTTTACTTTTATTAGAGGTTCCCATACAGAGAAGATTGAATCTCCTAAGCCATGAGAGTAGGTCTGAAGAGGCAGGCATAAGCAGTGCAACTGTGAGCATACAACTTATAAAGAAGGGAAGGCAGGACAACATGGCTTGTGATGGGAGAGCATTTTATTCCCCTAATATCATCATGAAGAGTGAGGACAGCTCTGCTAATTCCATAGCTGCCATGATTGCTGTTGGCTCTTGTACTCCACCTGCAACATTTCAAGGTCTGTAAATACAGTGAACATCTGACCCAGGTCCTGTGCATTTTTGGTTATAATCTATACTACTATATATATCCCAGTATCAGTATATATGTTCTTGGGTTTTGATCCATTCTTATTCCCATGTAAGTTATATTGGTATTATGTTGTAAAATGTGTTCTATTCATGCTACGAGTGGGTACCCGCTTAGTCTTTGCAATTTTACAAGCTTTGTTTAGACCTTGAAATATTCATTATGGATCTGATCTTGCTTGTTAAGTCTAGTATTATTTGAGAATAATGTAGATATGGTTCATTGTTGGTTTCTCAAGTCTGGTATAGTGTGATAAGAGACTAATGTAGACATGGTATTAACACTTTGCTTGAATTTTTTTTTAATCCTTGTGGTTTATGTCTTTATATGATGGTTTCAATTATTGAGATATTTTAGACCAGTTGTTCAAGTTGATGGGAAGGCTCTGGAACTGTTTTCTTTGTATTCTGCGCATGTAAAAATTATCTTACGCAGTTCCATGAGTTTAATGCGCTGTGCAGATCCGTCTCTTGACAGGAAACAGATCATATTTTCTGAAGAAAGTATAAGAAAAAAATGTCTTCAAGGAATTAAAAAAATGGGTAGAGTACCAGAAAAAAGATTTTAGATTGTATAGACACAAGTCTCCTATTAACATTGTAACTCTCTCTATTTGTAATTTCTTATTTTGTTAAAAATGTGAGTTGGATGGTGGAACTAGCACTCTAGATCACAGTTAGGGTGAATAATTTCATTTTGGGTACAAATGGTTGTGCATCTGTATTCAAAGTCATCCATTTTTTTTCTCAGCAGTCTTGAAGCTTCATGAGAAGGTTATAACAGAGTCTTGTGAAAATTACATCAAATCGTGCAGTAATAGGGTATCTGGTTCATTTTTCTCTTTATAAAAAAAAATTCTCTCAATTACTTTGAAAAGTCATTTTCTTTTAATGGTTGGGTGGCTTGAATTGCACTTTGATATGCAGGCAATCGATCAATAGGTGCTTTTGACTCTGGAAGTGAAAGGAAGATTTTAGCTAAATGCAGGTCTTTCTCAGCTTTAGACATGTCTGAGGACCTGGGAGATGAAGATGGTTCTGATGACTCAATCCACTTGGGAGAGAAGAAAAGAAGGTTGACATTTGAGCAGGTTAGGGCTCTGGAAAAAAATTTTGAGGTGACAAATAAATTGGAACCTGAGAAGAAAATACAGTTAGCGAGAGCCCTAGGCCTGCAGCCGAGACAAATTGCAGTGTGGTTTCAGAATAGAAGAGCAAGATGGAAGACCAAGCAACTCGAGAGAGACTTTGATGTTCTCAAGCAGGATCATGATTCTCTCAAGAAAGACTTTGACAACCTTGTGGAAGAGAATAGAAATCTTCAGGCCATGGTAGGGAATATTGCTGCTCAAGTTTAAATCATAATTAAATAGTTGAATAGCTCATTATGCAATATCAGCCATTCAAATCTCAGGCATCTCTTGGTAGAACATATTCCAAACAGTCTTCCAAATGTTTCCATTAGAACCTATCATCCATGCATCTCGATGCACTCAGTCCAAACATTTCCATTAGAATCTACCAACCATTCATCTAGATGCACTCAGTACTAAGAATTTGTAGATGATATGTTGAAATTCTTCTGATATCATTTAGAATTAGTGTATGACATTATCTTCTGATATCATTTCTTCCTTGCAAACATATAATCTGATAGCTTTTCGTCTTCTGATATCGTTTCTTCCTTGAAATCTAGCCTCTCGTCACATTTAGAGAAGGGTTTGAGTTTAATATATTCAAAATCTTTTTACAGCATTTAGAATCTGTCACCCCATCCTGTTGAAGAATTCAGAATCTAAGATATCACATCAATCTTTTTTTAGAGCCTTCAGAATTACTGTATGACATTATCTTTTGATGCCAGTTTTTCCTTAAAATGCACCAATCTGTCTTCGTGATACACTAGAGTTAGCCTGTAATATACAACATTTAGAATCAGTGAATGGCATTATATTTTGATGTCATTTTTTTTCTTAAAATATACCCCCATTTATTCTATCTAATCTATGTAGAGTATACTTAATTGATATACCATATTTGAGATAAAAAAAATCTGGTATTCAGAATCAATGTATGGCTCCAATCTTATGATACCATCTTTCGCTTGCACTGAGAATTTAGAATTCAGAAGCTTTCGATACCATCTAGAACTGGGCTCACATGATTGCATTTAGGACTACTTTCTTTTGATAGCTTAGAATTGGTGTATTGCGGTATGTTTTGATACCATCTACAGCTATTGTCCATAGCATTATGTTTTGATGGAATTTATAATTAGCTTATGGCTTTATCGTTGTTATGATGATCAATAGGTCCAACGTCTGAGAGGCAAATTGAAGGGCAGCCAAGACCAACAGAGTCAGGTGAATTCTTCTCTCAGGGAGGAAAATGAGTTACCAGTGCCCATGTTGTCAGGAAGTGCTGATAATGTCAATGCAACCAAGGAAAATGAAGGGCCTTCCAGCATAGGGAGTGAAGCCAGTTCTGTACTGAATATTGACAGCCCAGGAACCATTGACAGTCAACAGAATAACACCATTGATTCAGCCCTGAAAACTTGTGGGGCTCATCCTCAATGCAGTATCGGTATCAGGCCTAAGGTGGAGGAAAATTTAAATCAAGCAGAAGAACCCAGTTTCAATTTGTTTTACAGCAATTTAGAGGAAACTGGTGCCCTCTGGTGGGAATATTGGCCTCAAACCCTATAACAAGGGATCTGGAAGATCTCATATACACTATATTTCTAAGTAAAACTTTGTTTTTTATCTTCTTAAGAAGGTATTTCCATCACCACATAAAGATAAGAAAAGCGGCGTATCTATTTATGAAAATGGTCTTACTTGCATTATTTTCTGAATTTCTAGTACTTCCATGCTAAAATGTGACTTATTTATAATCAAATTCACACAAATTCAGGACTGTCTGCTAAAACAAACTTCAATTATAAATATGAAATCTGCTGTCCAATCTGTAACTTATTCTATTTACTATTCATCCACTGAAAAAGCAGGAATCTCTTCACATTAAAGGAACGAAAGGGTAGACTTTGACAGCATCCATTGATTTCTTTATGTTCAATCAAAACTCAAACGCATGTGCTCCCACTGTTTGTAAATACAACTTAGGTCATAAGTTAGATGAGTATATAGAGGAACTTATCCTTCTGACCAGTATATACAGAAAAAAGATGTCTATCCATTTACGATCTGTCCTAACAAACCTTACACTTTAATTGCTAAGCCTTACAGTGTAAATATAGGTTGTTATCACAAAGGGTATAGATTAAACTGATTGATATATTTTGTACTAATTTTTAGGTTAAAAAACAATTTCTTCACTTCATTGGCTAATTCAATGGTGGTCTTCTAGATTTTTAATGTTTACGAATAAAAAATTTGAATACCCATGAAAAAGTAATTGAAAAACAGTAATTTTTTAGATTAAAAAACAAATCTTCTTGGCTAATCTAATAGTGGTCTTCTAGATTTTCAATGTTTACAAATAAAAAAAATTGAATACCCATGAAAAAACAATTGAAAAACAGTGATTTTTTAAGTCAATCATTTTTTCTACTTCATCTAATGGTGGTGGTGGTCTTTTGTCTATGTACAAAATAAAAAAATTGAATACTCATGAAAAAACAATTGAAAAAAAGTAATTTTTAAATAAATAGTATCTATATTATCATTCATAAAATAATATTACACATATTAACAAAGAGTGAAAGTAATCATACAATAAAAAAAATAATAAATTTCATTTGGCCCTACCCATAAATTGAATTTATAATTATTGAAAATATCAGAAACTGTAAAAGTTGGGCATATTACCATTTGAAAGTGACACAATACAAAAGGATATAGAAAAAGGAAAAGGTCTGGTGGCTTGTTGAAAAGTAGTTAAATTGTTTCAAGTTTTTGCTGTGTATTTGTCTAGTGTAACATGGCATTTATGTATAATCTCTATCCTACGTACTGCATGGATGGATAAGATACGTTCTGAGGGATGAAGCATAGAGAACCACTCTATTGATAGATTGAGAAATATTTGTACACTAGTGTTTAGTAGGTCTGAATGAATGTTCTATGCATACCCAATTTGAATAAAGAGTCCAATCAATTCAAAATCAAATAAAAATAAAAATAAAAATAAAATTTATGTGGTAAGAATATCTCTTACAATAATAAAAACGATTACATAATTTTATTAAAAATAATATTTTAAATTATGGGATTGATCCTGCAGTGTGTTGGTTAAGTTGTGGTATTGTTGATATTGCCATCAAGATTTGAATATTCGCTGGATGGATTGTGAATGATTACGACGTTTAGACTGAACTGCCATGCTCGCAGATCTGGATGATTGTTGTGTGTTCATACCTAAAACAAAATTTAAATTGAAATAATACCACCTTTACCTTTTACCTGAACTAAATCTAACCACATAAATTGCCCTTTATAATCTGACAATGAAATCTCTCCTTTAGCTGCATTGAGAAATCACTTTTGTCTTTCTCCATGGCATTTAATGTCTGTTTCCATTTCTCTTGATGGGTTTATATCACCACAACTTACAAATCAGATTCTTTGTAACCTGTCGTTTATGGTATTTGTATCCTCCTAGAGAAAGATAGCTGTCCCTGAATATAATCTCTGTCCATGTCAATGTAAACACTATTACTTGTTCACCTTGAGCGATAGTCAATTTGCAGTTGATTATTCTTTTAATTGGATAATCAGAATTATAATCATCTCAAAAGTTATAAAGGATAAGCAAGGTGGAAAGATAAAATATAAACCAAATAAAAATTAGATTAAAAGTTTTCTTGTGAAAGGAGGTCTCAGTTTTGTTAGCACACATCTATAAGTAAGGTCTCCATACGAGTAAATCTGTTCTCATAGATATTTAAATATTGGCTGTAAATCCATCTTGAATTTCTATGTCTATTTCTACATAATTGAATAAGACTAATCCCTAAGAATGAGTATAGGTGGAAATAGATACGGTTGATTTATGTGCCATTTTTTTTTAAAGTAGAAATTGTTCTACATTATACATTTTGCATTGTATAAGAGATAATTATATCAAATGAATTCAAAACGAAGTGAAAAATATTAAATATTTAATTTTCACCATTATAAAATTAAATACCAATAAACTTATATTATCATTTTGATATAAATAATAAATATCATACGTTAAATTTATTCAAATTTAAATTATATAATAAAATATTTAAAATAATAATTTAATTAATAATATTGATAAAACTAAATTTAATATCTCTATAAAGTTAAAGAAGATTAGAAAAAGTTGATCATGACATAGTGTGATGGTTAAATCATAACATTGTTGTTATATCCACCAAGGTTCAACCCTTATTAGGCCATTGCGATTGTGAGCATTGTGTCATCATTAATCCATTATGTTGGCAAACTTCAACCTTTGCTTTTTAAAAAGATTAAAAATGAATATCTTTAATAGAAAGGAAAAATAAATTATATAAAACAAAAATGAACTAAAAACATGATGTAATGCTTCCTCCCAAATGGATGTACTCTAGAAATGATAAAATATTTGTTTCTTAATTTGATAAAATATACTTGTGCAAAATTGGTATGATGAATGTTATTTTAATTTATAGATTTATTATGAAATGGATGAATGGCTAAGATTTGATCTTATATCACAAGTTTATCTCATTAAAGGTGGAGTGGATGTGGAGAGGTGACAAATATTTTTAGTTAATTAGCTTGTGTATTTATTTAATAAATTTATTTAATTATTTTGACCAATGAGTTGATTGATTTGATTTGATTTGTTACCTAATTTAATTGACTTGTTAACTAATTTGATTTGATTTGTTGATTTATCATATTTTTTATTAAATTATATATGGATAATGGATTTATATTTATATTTCAATATTTATGGAAAATAATTTATTTAAATTGATTAAATAATATGATTATTTAATCAATTTTTAATTTTAGTGAATGAAAATTCTTAGGTGTCAAGATGGGGTGGTAGTATGGGGATGCACATATGTGTGATTTCAATGTTTACATTTTTCCCTTCTTTAAGTGATTTTGTTTCAAAGAAAGTAGATATAGGCACTTGATGATCAATATGGCATTAGTAATAAATGATGCATCACATTTCAAAGACTAAGGACTAATTGATTGGCAACATTGTTGATATGTGAACAATATATCTTGAGAACAACATGAAGATTGATTAACAATGTTGTTGATGTGGTAAGGATATATCCTTAGAACAACATGAGGATTCATTAAGATTGAATTTGAAGAATTCTTTAACAATTGGATATAATTCAAACTTAAGTTGGATGGATTTGGAATTGAAGTATATTATAGGATGTCTATTAGCGAGAGGATATAGGGGATCACAATCCAGATATCTATACCCTAGCATCCCTTATGTAGTTTGTTTATACCCTAGAGGACATAGTGAGAGAAAAGAGTAACTGTAGTAAGAATCTATATCTAACAAAATTTCATATCCAACTTAAATAAGAATAATAGTCATCCATAACACATACATGTTTTAAACCCTTATGATTCCATATATTGGTTCATATAACAGTTATAATAGAGGGTCTTAGTCTTTGCTCTATATTGTAGTCCCTTCTTATCTCATATATCCTCTTACCTGATATCTATTGCATACATATATTAGCGCTTAGTCTCTTATAGAGTCGTGACCCCTATAGGGCACCCTTTACTCTATCTTCCTTGTTGACTTGAGGTTTTGCAATTCCTATGTGGTAGGTTGCGATAGATTTTAATCCTTTCTTTGTATCCTTCTAACATCATTCCCCTTTTAAAATTATGTCTTGTCCTGTTGTTCAATTTCTTGGGAGAATATGCTTGTATATGATCTTCAACAGTGCCAATGTAGTATCCCATTTTTTTTTTGCTTGCTAGAGTACTTTGATGTATCCTTGTGTGTTTATATGTGTAGCTTCTTCCTCCACAAGATTATTAGGTATTTGAATTTGTTGTGCTGTACTTCTAGCCTCTCCTAACACTTCACTCAAGTGTGTTAGTTTGATGGTGAGGGTTTCCCTTAGTTTCTTCACTTGCATATTTATTTGTTCTCTTTGTTCTTGGAGCTATTGTAGCTGGGTGTGTGTATTCTCTATTTACACTCTAATTGCTCCATCCATATCTTTCAATGGATCATCATATATGCAACTTGTACTATTTGGGCCTCTAGTTGTATGATATGACCCTTCAAATTCTTGGCGACTTTAGGCCATTGGAGATAATAAATTGATACAATATATTGGATTTTGATATGCTCCCTTCTACATTCTTTATTTGTTTTTCTAATTGTGAATGAGCTATCACACATCTTTTTGTGGCCTCTTTTGTGATTTTCTTCAAATTTTCTTTCTAATAATCTTGCCTTATTTTGTCCTTTTGTGCTTGTAGGTCTAATTATAGACCATAGATACTAATTGTTTTAGTTGCTACATTAGGGGAAGGTAAGTATCCCTTTTTATGTGCAAAATTGAATTCTATAATGTTTGCACCATGTCTTCTAATTGCTTTGCATTATCCACATGCTATTGAAGTATTTATTCTCTTACACTAGAATGAAAAATATCCCCTAGTTGACATTTTTGGAGTGGGGAGATATTTTCTAGATTCACTTGTGAGACCATCGAGTCAGTAAATAGATTAGTTGTGGTGTAGGTGTTGGATGTAATTTTTTTTGTTGCACAAGGAAATCCTTAATTTACTGGATTGGAGAAATCGATTCAGATTTTTCTTCAATGTTTTGTTCTTGTTCCTCATCCCCTCTTTCAATTGGTAGGATATTGGTTGGATAAGGTGTTGGTTTTTTCTTTGATTTTTCTCTTCTAGAAGGTGGAATCTAGGAGTGTCTTTGGGATTTCTATGGTTTTCTCTTGTAGCTTAGCAATTTTCTCTTGTTGTCCCACCATTAGGGTATCTACTCTTTGCTTTGTGTGGAGATCTTATGTTTGAGCTCGTGTAAGCTACTTGTTTTATTTTGTGGTAAGGTCAAACCTTACGTCTATAATTTTTCTTTTTCCCTTATTTTTTGATATTGAGGTTGGTATGTAACTTGATATGGGGTGAGGAGATTTTTCTCAAGCTCTTCAAATTTTGTGTGATCAACCTCTACTATCAACACATGGATGTATCTCCATATGTCCTTTGTGTAGACTACGTCTATAGGGATACTTGATAAAGCTCCATATTTTCCTACCTCTATTGCTTTGAATGGGTATTTCTTGTATTTTGGTTGCAACTTCTTAGTGACGTTAACTAAGGTTGGGGTTGTCATTGTTATGTAGGTTGTATGTGTGAGTAGAAATGCTTAGATTGCATTTGTGTACTTAGAGATTTCAAATGCAAAGTGAATGTAGTGTAGTTGTGAGGGAATTAAATATATTTAGTGTGGTCCAAAAGAACTTGTCATTTTCTTGTTAAGTTTCGTAGGCTTTTCTAGTCGTTTGCAACCTTGGACTGCTAATGGTTTGATTTTATTGTTTATTGATCTATAATACATAATATACAATATGTGTATTTTAAGACTTTATCATTTTCATCCTTTTAGTTGGTAACTAAAATTTTCAAGTCAAGATACACTATTGACACATCCTGTTATGTAGTTGCCATCTAACTTCCTTAATCTTATTGCTCCTGACTTCACAATTTTGTGTATGTAGTATGGTCCTAGTCATCTTACCTTTAACTTTCCTTTCTTTTTAAACTTACTATCATAGAGGAAGATTAGGTCTCCTATTTAAAAAGTATTAGTGCAGAGGTTTCTATCATACAAATCCTTCTATATTTTCCTTTCTAATTGTTGATTGTACAAGGCTATGAATCTATATTTTCATCCAATTTTCTAGTTCTTCAATCCTTTGTGTTAGGGACTCATCATCATTGAACTACAATGTGAGTGCGTATGTAGAATAGGAACTGTAAAGTTCATGGGAACTACCACATCTGTTCCATAAGCTAATTGCAATGGTGTAAACTTATTTGACCTTTTGTAGGATGTGTGGTAGGCTTAGAGTACCACATGTATCTTTATGTACCACTCTAACCTATTTCCATCACACATCTTAATAAACTTGTTATCCTAATCATATTATTTAGAGCTTCACTTGCTCCATTTTTTATGGATGGTATTGTCACCTAAAATTACACCCTATTGAACATGGGGTTAAGCATTCCAAAGACATCATTGAAATGACCCCAAGGTGTGGGACCTTGAAAATTGAGGTCAAGTCTCTAGAGAAGGCTAGATTCCTCTTCTGATCAAAGTGCAGATGTGTTGGTCCAACCTAACACATGAAACACTATCACTACTATACTCTAACAACTCGTAGGGAAAAAGGGTTAGAGGGAATGAATTAAAAGAAAAAAGGGGTGATACAACAAGACAAAAAAAAATTTCTTCTTTGCTTCAGATTGTATAATACATCAACAAAATAACTAATACACATACTTATACATGAAGGTAAGAAATTTTACACAAACATGCAAGGAGTAACTATGATAGTAGCTAGATTTTATTGATATAAGGCATGAAAGTCAACCTTTACAATGGAAAAATGTAGAAGTGCAGTGTCTGCTATAGAAAACTATGAGAGGAGCCCAAAAGAAGAACCCTTAGAACAAAAAAAAACTTACCTTTATAAATCAGACATAACTTAAATAACCACATGTCAGACCCTAACCTAGTTACGGTTAGAAATCAATAGAAGTCCAATCAAAAAAAAAATTGAGGAGATCTTCCCATAAAAAAAATGCACCCAAACAAGCCTAGAGAGCCCCTACATGCCATACCTTTACAATAAATGTTGAAGCAAAAAATGCTTCCAAAATCCTCCATGAAATCAACAATTCTAGGTATGGAATGAGTCAAAAGGAACAAAAATCAATAATAAATGAGCATGGGTGCCCATAATCCACCTGTAGTCATTAGGAGATGCATTAAATGTTGCCATTGAGCCCCAAAAATTGGATCAAGCAAGTGAGAAGGTCTCTTAGGCATTAATGGCACCATCGTGAAAAACATGTCAAATCATAAAATGTTGAGCTTTCAAGCTCAAAAGGAAACTCTATCTAATCATTAAATAGTTTAGAGCCCCAAAATAATATCTCTGGCAGAGGTCAGGCATCAGGCCTACCTCATATCTCCTGTTGAAAGTTGGGAAGCAGGAGACTGATGTTGCAAACCACAAAATTAGATACCTATATTGGGGATCAGGCCTTAGGCCTAAAGCCTACACCTTTTGAACACATGCTATCACACCGTCAAGGGTCAGGCCTCAGGCTTGCAGAGCACTGATTGCTAAAGAAGGAGATGAAAGAAAGAAAAACTATGAAATCTAAAGGGCCGCATTGGGCGTTGGGTGCTAGGGGAGTCTTTCTTATAGTTCAAGAAAGAAAGGTAAGTGAGAAGGGAAGTTCCTAAAACCTGAAAGTCTAATTAGGAGATACTTAGAAAAATCCACGAAGAAGCTGTTAGGAATTTCGAGGGTTGGGGTGAGGCTTGATGCTTAAGAAGAAAGGATGGTAAGTGATAAGGAGGAAGGTTGATCCCTAAAGTCCGACAAGTCAAGACTTCGGTGATTGGGTGGAAGGATTATGGCCTAAGCAAAGAGTGGAAGGGGTAAAGGGTAAGGCCAATGGCCAAAACCTGAAACACTTAGAAGAAAAGGGGTAGAAGGTGGAAGATATGGAAGATCAGGAGCAATGGAGAAAGCAGGTAGGAAGAGAGGTAAGTGAAAGTCTAAAAACTTGAAACATTACTTGACTTAACCAATTTGAGATTCCCCCAAGGAAAATTCATGCAAGATGGCCCATATAGGATCTCTTAGATTGGTTATCAATGATGGGTCATCAAAGGGTGGCATGAAATATCAATATTTTGGTGATTTCTTTGGGATGATTGCTTGCTAATCATGGAATCTAGAGGCCTTATCATTCCATTGGGCATAGATTCATGAAGGTAACTTGCAACAACTAGGCCTCCCAAGAGAAAAATAAAACATGTGCAAACTGTACTTAGAGGAAAACAAGAAAGCTAGAAACATACATACCCTTAAGGAGAATGTACGGTGTGCAACAACACTTCAGGGGGAGCAAGGGATTAACAATATGTACATGAAACTTAAAACCTTTTGAAAAATAGGTTTTAGGTGAATCCCATTTCAACTGAGATTTGAAGGACCTCACCATCTAGCCTAGAGGGATGGAATGCATTGGCCTCCTTGTGGCTAGTGATGACATATGGACCACTCCAAATGCGATCAAAATTGGAATGCCTCCTAGCTTTGGTTCTATCTACATCCCATTATAGCACTAAAAATCCCTCTTGGAACACTTTGTAGACTATTTTTTTTTGTCAAAATGTCTTTTGACCTATGCTTGATGTGTTTCTATGACTTTTATAGATTTGTTCCTTGTCTCCCCCAATTCCAAAAGCTTAGCCAACCCTACTATCATAGCGTCATTTCCTTCTAACTCCAACCGATGTGCCAAATAACTAGAAGGTAGCTCCAATGATCTAATGGTAACCTTACTTGTCTTCCATAAACTAGCATGAAAGGAGAATTACTAATTGCTCTCTTGGGAGTAATTCTATCAACCCAAAGAGATGTTTTTAGTTTGCTATGTTAGACCCTTTGGTTATCTTCAATGGTCCTCTTGATAATCTTGATGAGGTTTTTATTTGAAGACTCATCCATGCCATTATCTTGAGGGTAGTAATTTGATGAAGTATTCAAATATATGCCATGCTTAACTGCTCAATCACTAATTAGGGTACCAAAAAAAAACCTAACATTATTAGAGATGATGGTGGAAGGGAAGCCAAACCTAATCATAATTTGATCAAGGAATTCCAAAAATTGAAGCATAAGTGGAATCCTTTAAATAATTTACCTTTGTCCACCCAATTCAAAGTAGTCTGTGGCTGCTAAAATCTATTTATGACCAGCACTAGATGGTGGATTTATCATGCTAATAAAATGAAACCCCACTGTGTGAATGGATCAACTTGACTGGGATGAAGAGGGAGGAAAAAAATGTTTTCTTTCTAGAAAGGAAAGTACACTTTTTGTACTTTCTCACCCATTTGTGAGAAACATTGAACAAGGTTGGCTAATAATAACCAACCCTCATGATCTTTGCAACAGTGGTCTTTGTAGAAAAATGACCACTTGAAGGGCCATCATGGAATTCTTCCAATAGTTTGCTAAAATGATCTACCTCTATGCATCTTAATGGGATCCCATTGAGATCCTTTCTAAAAATTATGCCATCCATTATTACATAGGGAATGAACTGTAATCTGAAATATCTTCTCTTGGCCTTACTCAGACCTAGAGGATATCTACCTTCCTACAAAAAGGTAGTCATATCATTCACCCAAATGCTATGAGCATCAATGTTGGGTGCTTGGTGTTCCTACAACACAAGGGAAACCTTTGAAGTTTTCTCAAGACATGAGACAAGTTGTTGACACAACCCTCTACCTCTAACTAACTTGGTGTTTTTGATGTCAATATCATACTCCATCACCTTAGTGATCCATCCAGCTCTCTTTTCATTGATATCTCTACTTAACAAAAAATATTTAATGCTAGAATGGGGTACCATTAACTATATCCTATTGTTATACAACATGTTTCTAAACTTTTTCTAATGATCTAACAACAACAATAGCTTTCCTTTCAACATAGTTGTATTTGACCTCATAATCCTTAAGCCCTTCATTGAAGAAATCAATGGGCCACTCCAAATTTTCCTTATTTAGCAAGGTTAGAACAATTGATATAATTTCTTCACCTCCAAAGGTATAAAGAATAAAATCCTTTTCATAATTATGATTGATAAGGGTAGGAGCCTGATCAATCTCTTGTTTGATAACCTCAAAGATGTCCTTACCTTCCTTGGTCCATTTAAAGACCATTTTTTTCTTGAGCATGGAAGTAAGAAGCTTTAGCAAAGCAATCATGTTTGGAATGAACCTCCTCACAAAGTTAATTGTGCCTACGAAGCTCTATAGTCCCTTCCTATGACTAGGAAGTAGGATGGCTAGGATAGATTTTACTCTTAAAGGATCAATGACCAAGCCATCCTTTGAAATAATGTGTCCAAGAAGTTTTCTTTAGTTAGTGGCAAAGACCCATTTATTTGGATTTAGGGAAATACCATATTCCTTGCATTTCTGAAATACCTATTCAAGGTGATTGAAGTGGTCTCTTACATCTTTTGAAAACATGGTGATAGATCATCCAAGTAGACTAGTATAAAAATTTTGTTCACACACCTTGAAATGCCATGTCCATGGCTCTTTGAAAAGTGGCACCTGCATTGGTTAACCCAAAAGGAATTTTGCAATAATAATAGGTGTCCCACTTTGTAGTAAATGTTGTCTTATACTGATCAGATTCCTAGACTAGAATCTGATTATAGCCTAAATAACCATCCAAGAAAGAAAACCTTTCAGAACCACTGACATTTTGCAATATTTGTTCCATAAAGGGAAGAGGGTAGTGATCCTTTAAAGAGGTTCTATTTAGGTCTGTAAAATCCACACAAAGGATAATCTTCCCATTCTTCTTTCTAACAGGCACTAAGTTTTCCACCCATGGGGAATGCTTGATAGGAAATATGATTCTAGCCTCAATAAGCTTAGCCAATTCTTTCCTCATTAAAGGTTCAATTTTAGGATTGATAGGCCTTTGTTTCTACCTTATAGGTTTGGCATCTGGATCCAACTCAATGGTATGTTGGGCAAGGCTTGGGTCAAAACCCTTTAGGTCTTCATAATTCTATGCAACTATATCACTATATTTATTACAAAGATCAATAAAAACTTCATGTTTAGTAGCATACCATACCTTCCCCAAGTTTAGAGACTTTCCTTCTATAATGGTAATTGGCCTATAGTCACCTTTCTTTGTAGTAAGGTTCATCTTTTTCTACTTTAGTTGGTCATCAAAGTTGAAGATAACTTTGAGGGTAATGAGACCATTTGGTAGCTTGTTGCCTCTTAGCTACACAATCTAATTACCATAGTGATTTTTCATCTTGGATTGATTTCTTTTAGAAAATGTTGTCTCTTCTTATAAAAAATTCACAATTTGTTGATCACTTTCAAAGACTTTCCAGTGATCTTGATTGTTTGAAATAGCAATCCCGATAACAAGCTTGATCTTTTGTTCCTTTTCATTTAAAATATCTGATGGTATGTCAAACTAAGCACCAATTGCAACAAGTCTATCAACATGCTTATTTTGATTTCTTAGAGTTATTTGGATGTTAAAACCTTCAAATCCTTCTATCAAATCCCAAACCCTATGTTTGTAGGATTTGAGAAGATTGTTCTTGGTTGATCTTTAAGTTATAACTTGATGAACAACCAATTCATTATCACCAAATACTTGTAACAACTTGATGTTTCTTTTTTACAGTGCAAGTTGGAGACCTTGTACGAGTGCTTCATATTCAGCCACATTGTTAGTGCAACTAAATTGAAGCCTAAAAGAGAAGTAATAACTCTCCCTTCTCAAAGATACCCGTATTACACCAACACTGACACCATTCCTATTTCTAGATCCATTAAAAAAAATCTTCCATAACCCCCTAGATCCTCTTGAATTTTTATGAGATTGGGCATGGAGGCATTTTTTTCATGAATGTAATAGGTACCAAGACTAGTTTCCTCCATTTCAGTTATGATGAGAGGGTCAAATTGGAATGCATTACACCATTCATCTAGAAAATAGTCAGGAAGCTCCTCTAAAGGAGTAGCAGGCTCATGGACAAGACACTCCTTTTGATCATGCAATGTGTAGTTCATGTTTATAGGGCTAAGAGTGTAAGGCTCTAGATGATCCTTTACTATGGGATTAGATTTGATGGTCATTTTGGTTCCATATCTGGTTCTGAATAACATGTGGGACCAATCAAAAGATAGGTCCCCTCTTATCTTGGAAATGAAATCTCTAGACAAACAAATGGAAAAATGACCAAGGAGGTCTATAATTGAAATATCTTGCAACACTTCACAACTAATGCATTCATGCAAGGCTAATTTTAGGCTCTTAGTTACTCCCACTATTTTGACAATAGTGCCA
Organism: Sequoia sempervirens; assembly: GCA_007258455.2. NCBI lineage: Eukaryota > Viridiplantae > Streptophyta > Pinopsida > Cupressales > Cupressaceae > Sequoia > Sequoia sempervirens. The sequence goes on along the minus strand of VDFB02271358.1, from coordinate 829,864,361 downwards.
TCTAATTGTAAGACTCCTTTTGTCACAGGCTCATATTTCATGCCAACCATGTCAACCACTTTCTTGGGTATCAAAAAACTACCAGCCTCAGAATCTATTATACAGTTATGCACTATATGATTTTCAATAATTAAAGAAAGATAGAAGGGAGGTGGCTTACTGATTTTTCTAGGAATCCCTTCTTCTTTGGGTTACACCAGGCTATTTGATGAAGTAGTCTGCTCCTTTTCTTTTACACCATCTAATTTTTTATGCTCTTTTAAAGCTTTTTGTAGCAAATCCATTTGTGATGGAATTGATAGAACCTACCACATAATAACATTTAGGTTATCTTCCTTCATTTGATCCACTATGTTGAAAGGAAGCTGACTAGTTTTTAGGAAAACCTTTGGAACAACTAGTTTTGTTCTTGTTAAGGTGACCCTAGGTTGCTCCATAGCTTGATTGGGCCTACCAATAGGCTGATTTGATTGTGGAACCTTTGATGTTCTATATTGTAGTCTATCATTTGCACCTTGTTGAGGTTTTTGAGACACTGATGCCTTCCCAACCATGGAAGATGTACCACCCTCCATTTCACTTATTTTTGACGTTGTGTTATGTGTTATTGTATCAGGATCTAGTTGATTTACACCAAAAAATTCTTATTGATGCCAATTAACTAGTGAAGAGCATGCAAATGATCTTTCCTGCTAGCAGCTATTTGGTTTGCAATAAATTGTTGTCCTAAGGTGTATGCTTCATTCTGAACCATCAAATTTTGCACAAATTCACCATTTTTGCAAGCATTTTGATTATGAGGTTGCTCACATGGGTAGAGCCACTCTTGATCTTGGGCTAGATTTTTTTGAACTAGGACCAAAGATTTTGAAGTATTAGTAGTGGTTGGATGTATGCTACCCAATGGCTTAGTATGGTTCCACTGATTTTGTCCTTGATAAGGTTGTCTATTTTGCTAATAACCTTGATTTGGAGGCTAATAAGGTTTGTTATTTTGGGATTGCTGCTTTTTAATTGTCACCAATTTTTTACCAAAATTTTGTAGCAAGGTTTTAACTTCATGCAATTCATTTGAAGTAGTAGAAATTGATGGTTGATTGGTAGAAACCATTGGAATATGAGCTAATGGGATAGGAGCCACTATCGATTGTGAAGGAAGCTTTGGAAATAAAAGGAATTGGTGACCTCAAAGCTATCTTCCTAGCTATATCAAGCAATTTTCTACCCTTATGGTAATGTCATATGCACCTAGTAAGGTAAATCCTCCTATAGATTGAATCTTAACAACTATATCACTATTGAGAGCTTGTATGAAATAAAGGAATACTCTGGAGAAGGTTTCAAAAAGATAGGGATTCTATCCCAAGTATTTTGAAATTTGTAGTTGAAGTCACTCATGAATTCATGAGGTGCTCTTTTGATTGTTGTCAAATTTTCTACTAGGGACAAATGTTCACTTTTATCTTCAAAATGCTTGCATAATATTTCACCTAACTCATCCGAATTGTGAATGGAGTTAGGTTCAAGCCTCTATACCAAGTTGTAATGCCTTACCATTAAGGGAAGTGGTTAGTGGCCTAATAGCCACACTGTCCTATGTTACATCATGCATAAAACATATGTTTGCCACATCTATGATGTTCTCTACTGGAGTTTTGGATGTCTCACCAATGAAATGGGGGATAATTTTGAGGGCATTGACTGTTATATCATTCTTCTAGTCTAAAATTAAAGGGTTGCCACTGCTAAAAGATACAAAGGGTTGATTTCTAGGTGCAACCATTTGGAATAAATTCTTGTGTGTCTGAGTAGTAGGTATTCTAGTTTGAAATAATCTACCCGATGGTGCTTCTATTTCTGCTTACAACTAATAAAGATTGTGCAATGTTTCTTCTTCTCCTAGAAGCAAAAAGATGGTAATTCAGTGTATTGAAAATTACCTCTAGAGGATGCTTTTGTGTGAATTCTTGGCATGAATGTATAGGTTTAGTTTGGAACCAAGATGATCACAAAGTCCTCCCTTGAATGTAGAGTCACTAGATACTTTGTTGAATTCCTCCAAAGGCTATAATGTTGAGAGAAACGCCACTTCCTCAACAAGATGAAATAAATTTTCTATTAGTCCCACCAGGCATGCCAAAACTATTGTCACTTGAAATTGCATCTTGTTGAACATGGAGTTTAGCATTCCAAAGGCACCATTAAAATGACCTCAAGGTATGGGACCTTGTAAATAGAGGTCAAGTCTCTGGAGAAAGCCGACTTCCTCTTTTGATCAAGTGCATATGTGTTGGTCCAACGCAACACTTGAAACCCTATCACTACTCTATTGTAACAAATCACAGGGGAAAATGGATAGAGGGAATACATTAAAATAAAAAGGGGGTGGTACACCAAGACAAAAATTTGTTTCTTATTTGCTTCAGATTGCACAATACATCAACAAATCAACTAAAATACATACCCAAACATGAACGTAAGAAAGTGAAACATAGAAAAATAGGGCTTCTCAAAATGGGGTGATTGAATATGTGATGCACCTATCTTCCTTATTTCATTAGGAAATGAGATCCCCAAAGGTATAATTTACTTTCAACACTAGGTGAGTCAACTATATTGGAGATCTTGAAAATTTCCTTATGACAAGATAGGGTAAAATATGTTTGAACAACATTGTGGGGAGAAAAACTAAAAAATAGTAAATGAACTCAAAATTTATGCAATGTGAACTTGAATCATCAATTTAAAGCATAACAAAATTAGAAACAACAGACTTCTAACAAATTTGAGAAGGGTAAGTTGATGTGTACTAGTCACCGTCCTCTTGGGACAGATTCGCCCTAGGGCGAATGGGTCTTGCTACAGAGATCCAAAATATAATTTCACAGTCCTCTGCTCTTGGATCTACACTCTTGATTTCTTTGGATCTCATTGTCAGAAAGTCAGAATTAAATTCTAGAAGTAAGATTATGTGTCTTGACAACTCTGATGATAACTTTGACAAGTTTGCAAAATTGCACTTTTGATCAATCTTCAATCCTTCTTCACCTGCAAATCTACACATACAAAGAGAGGGATTTTTTTTTGTTTTTGGTGAATGGGGCTTTGCCTTAGTCAAACCCCATTTTGGTAATTAAACCTTGAAATGAAATGAAACATGTGAATGAAAGGAATGATGAATGAACAATGCTATGTTGCAACTCACCAAACCCTTTAATGGAGATCTTTAGTGGACTGAAGTTTAACACATCTCTCCAAAGTCTTGATCTTGGATGGAATGGATTGATTGGATGTTGATCTTGATGCTTGAATGCTTGAAACCTACATCACAATGTTAGCTACAAAAATATTCATAGATGTAAATAACTTTGACATGATGCTTGAGATATTGAATGATGATGTAAAAGGATGATAAATCCACTCTTGAACACTTTTGACAATAATATTTTCTCATTTGAAGTCTCCCAAAATGTTTTAGCTTGCTTCTAAATATTGGATTGATAAAAATACCTTGTATTTATAGGTAATTTTCTAATTTCCCAACAATTAAATATCAAAGGCCAACAATTGCAATTTGAACTTGAATCACAAAAATACCACTAGAAACATATTAAAATTTGAGATCTGAAACTTAAGGAGGACCCATTCTCCCTTGGGCGAATGGGTTCTAGGACCTAAATCTAGGACACTCAATTTCCAAGGAAATTTAATTAATGTTCGCAATTGTTTAATACAAGTTTCCCTTAAAAAAAAGATTAATTAGGCTTTTAAATGCATAACTAGGTCAACTAGAGGCTTAATTAAGTCCAATTAAATTAAGGGATCTAAACATAGAGTGAAAATGTAAAGGTGTACATTTTTCTACATGACATTTAGCCTCCACTTTAGTGAGAGGATGAGCCCTACGCTCAAACTCACACTACAGTAGACAAATAAGCTTCAAGAGGGGTCCAAGTGTACCAATGCTAGTGAGATAGGATGACAAAGATCAAGGAGGTTGTGAAAACCCCCAAGATCAAGATCCCATGGAAAAACAACAAAGCACAAGGGAACACACATATACAAATGATATACATCAGAAAGACAAGATACACAAGCATACAATGCCAAAATTGATGCAAAAAGAAAAGAGAAAAGGGTGGATCAAGCCTTGATTGTTTGTCTAATAGATATGGATCAAGCCTTAGTTGTTTGTTCAAAAGAATTTTCACAAGTGGAAACCCGTTGTCCAATATGCAAAAAAGTATATTGACAAGAACTAGTGAAATTTGTTGTCCACTAGGTGAGCCCTAAAAAGGTGGTTGATGGAAAATTCATGCCAGGTCTACAGGCTCCCATAGATAAACCATATTGAAATGAAATTTATACCTCCTGATAACTTTGATAAGGCACCATAGAAAATTTTTCCACAAGCCTAGCAAGCTACATTATGCTAGACACTCATGAAAAACAAAAAGGCTCCACTAGAAAGCAAGTTCTATTATGCTTGGTGGTCATGACAAATATTTTAAATGCAATAGGATAGGATAGTCAAAGGGGTTTTTCTTATTTCATGAAAGGTCTCACCTTAGGGAACATCGTGCTTAATGTCACTAAGGGAGAACTATTCAAGGATAAAAGATTCACAACTTAGGGAATGCAAGGTGTATCATTACCATAAAGAGAAGTTTCATATTCCAAGAAAGTTCATACTCTTGAAGCGCATCAAACCCAATGCCACCACCAAGAAGACCAAACTTTGAAGAAAAAAATTTGAGTGGGGACAACCATGCCCCCACTTTAAAGAATTTTCTAAACACCATGTTGCGAGCAATTACTTTAAAGTAGAACACAATAAATGCCAATACATGAGAGCTTTATTTAGAAATCCCTATGCCAAACATATGTTTCCAAGATAGAGCTACATCATGGAAAGGAGGGTTTCCCCCCATATGCAATCATAAGATAACACATAAGGAATCCATGGATTAGGGATTAGCATATGTCTTTGCTATAGTGATATAATCAAGCTTGGAATCGTCATCATTCCCCAAATGACTCATGGAACAATGAGCACAAAGGAAGAATGACACATAGAGAGAGAAAACAAAAAAAATATTTTGGGTCAATATTGAAGAGACCTAAATGTCTCGATGGCTTGCATCATCCCCAAAAGGAAAACACAAGACAAGAGAAAAGATAAATGGTTATGATAGATTGAATAATGTAGATACAAATAGAAGAATGTCATCACAAATTCACTTCCTCTATATCCTTGCACCAACGAAGTGACAAGGGTCATCTAAAGTAGGCTCACAAACATATAAAGACACACCAAGAAGCATTGTTCGGGGGATCACATTACACACATGCAATCACAAATAACATGAAAGGAAGACAAAGAAAAGACTAGTATGGCACATGCGAGTCAACCTATAGTAGGTTATCTGCATACCAATCTTGCTCATCATATGTAGAAGGTGGACAACTAGCCAAAGGGACAACGACAAGTGTTAAACTAGGACAAGGATATCTAACTCCTTGCCCCCACTAATTGCATGAAAAGGATTAGACGAGTTAGGTGATGAGAATGTGCTCCTTTCAATATAGAAATGTTTTGTAGTAAATGTAAAATATGTAATAGTGAGTAGGATATGATTCTACAACTATTACATGGCACAGATCAAAGAAATCAATTTTTAAAGGATTATACGATCACATTCCTATGAAAATGGTTCAATTTTCTAATGATTCTCTTTAAGGCATGACACTCATTAGTACTATGTACAAGATTTCTATGATATTGACAATGAGACATGTTTTTTAATTTTTCCTTTTTGATTTTACTTGATAGGTGACAATGTTATAAGTCCTTGATAAAGGATTTTGTGTAAAGCTTTTCATTCTCAAACATAGGAAAAGGAAATTGCAACTTCTTGAGTTTATAAGGCCTTTGTATTTTGCTTGATTGGGACAATTATTGAGGTAGAGGTGGAGGTGGAGGACCTAAGGTAATTCCATCATCTGTTTGAGTCATTAATTGGTCTCTTGCTATGATCTCATGAAAGAGAACATCTTTTCTCTTAGGAGATGTGCAAGGGGGAGAGATCTTGATATCCTAACCCCTTGGTATCCTTAGATGGTATTTGCTCTAATATTTTGTGGATTTCATGCTCATATGTTATGTCACATCCTTGTTTGTTTAAGATCTTAAATCCTTGATCATAACTCTCTTCTAAGTTAATGGGTGTATTAGTAACTCGATGATCATAAGATAGAAGAGTATCATTATTGTCCTTGTTAAAAAGTTCATTAATGATCAATGGTTGAGACTTTCTTTGTGATTTAATTTCAAGATGTAAGAGGTTCAACATATCAAGTGATGGAATTATATGTGGTGTTTGCATAGATGGATAAAAGGGTCCATTGTTCTCAAGATTGCGTAGGGATTCTTGTATGAACTGTTGCATGCTATCTTCATCTTGACCTAAGATTTCCACTTCACAGGGACATTCATTAGGAGGTGAAGACTCATTAATAGGCTCAATTGGATTAGGGTCATCACCAAACACACAAATTGAAACATCTACAAAAGATCTCAAGGGCCTCCATATATTACGCAAACACATGTCCATGATGAAATTTAATACTAAGTTTCAGATCTAATTATATGAAGTTTTTCTAATTTTTGAATGAAAGATATTAAAAATGATATGTTTTTAATGCCAATTCTTATTTCAAATAATGCACTTGGTTTGACCAATTGAACCTAATGCAAGAAAGTACAATTTTTTTTGATTTGTGAAACTGAAACATAGATTTAATAGCAGGAGAAAACAATGCAAATAGAGACAAAATACTGCTTAGAAATTTGAAACAACACTTGTACAGGGACTTATTCATCCTAGGGTGAATGGGTCCTAGGTCAGGGTTCTGAAAAATGAAAGTTTGAATTTTTGAGTCAAAGTTTGAATTCCCAGTTTCAGGTTGTAGACTGTGGTTTCAGTGACAATTTTTTCCAGATTTGTGTGTCCTAATGTGAATTAAATTAGTGACAAGTGATGAACAAAGTGAAATTTTTTGAAATGCAATTTTGATCAAATCTATTGATGTAAATGATTGAAAATACTAATATGCAAGTACTATGCAAAATCAATGTAATATGCATGCAATTTTTTGGATTTTTTAGATTTTAAAGAATGTGAAAATGCCAATTTAAAACCCTAAATGAGATGAAAACCAATAAAATTTTAACAACCCTAAATGAAATGAAAAATAATGTAATGCAATGAAAACTAATGCAAATTCTATATCTAGGGTTTTAATGAACTCTAATTTCAGAAATTAAGATGTACAATGTCGGATTCACTAAAATGAAATGTAGAAAAATAGGGCTTTTCAAAATGGGGTGATTGAATATGTGATGCACCTATCTTCCTTATTTCATTAGGAAATGAGATCCCCAAAGGTAAAATTGACTTTCAACCCTATTGGAGATCTTGCAAATTTCCTTACGATAAGACAGGGTAAAATTTTCCTAAACAACACCATGGGGAGAAAAAATTAAAATAGTAAATGAACTAAATTATGCAATGCGATTCTTGAATCATCAATTTAGAGCATAAAACAATCAGAAACAACAAAGTTCTGATAGATCTGAAAAGGGTAAGTTGATGTGTACCAGTCACCAAAAGTTGTTGTTGAGTATCTTCTTGGGATAGATTCGCCCTAGGGAAAATGGGTCCTGCTACAAGGATCCAAAATTTGATTTCATAGTCCTTTTCTCCTGGATCTATGCTCTTGACTTCTCTACATCTCATTGTCAAAAAGTTGGAATTAAATTCTACAAGTAAGATTTCATGTCTTGAAGACTTTGACAACTTTGCAAAATTGCACTTTTGATCAATCTTCAATCCTTCTTCACTTGCAAATATGAACATACAAAGAGAGGGATTTTTTTTTTTGTTTTTGGTGAATGGGGGTTTCCCTTGGTCAAACCCCGTTTTGGTAAATAAACCTGGAAATGAAATGAAACATGAATTGGATGAATGATGAATGAACAATGCTATGTTGAAACTCACCAAACCCTTTAATGGAGATCTTTAGAGGATTTAAGTCTAACACATCTCTCCAAGGTCTTGAACTTGCATGAAATGGCTTGATTGGATGTTGATCTTGATGCTTGAATTAATGCTTGAATGCTTGAAACCTACATCACAATGTTAGCTCCAAAAACATGCATAGATGCATATTGATGAATAAGGCTGATAAATCTACTCTTGAACACTTTTGACATTAATATTTTCTCTTGTGAAGTCTCCCAACAAGTTCTAGCTTGCTTCTAGATATTGAATTGATAAAAAGACCTTATATTTATAGGCAATTTTCTAATTTCTAGACAATTAAATATGAAAGGTTGACAATTGCAATTTGAATTTGAATCACAAAAATGCCACCAAAAACATATTAAAATTTGAGAACCGAAACTCAAGAAGGACCCATTTTCCAAAGGGCGAATGGGTCCTAGGACCTAAATCCAAGACACTCAATTTCCAAGGTAATTTAATTAATGTTTCCAATTGTTTAATACAATTTTACCTTTTAGAAAACATGATTAATTAGGATTTTAAATGCATAATTGGGTCAATTAGAGGCTTAAATAAGTCCAATTAAATTAAGAGACCCAAACATAGAGTGAAAATGTAAAGATGTACATTTTTCTACACTACAAAATTTTTACACAAACATGCAAGAAGTAATTGTGATAGTAGCTAGATTTTATTAATATAAGGCATCAAAGGTAGATTTTACAATGGTAGAATGCATAAGTACAATGTCTGCTGTAGAAAACTATGAGGAGCACTAAAGAAGAACCCTTAGAATGAAAAACAAACTTGCCTTTATAGATCAAGCATAACTTAGATAACCACATGCCAAACCCTAACCCAATTAGGGTTAGCAATCAATAGAAGTCCAATCAAGGAAATATCTGAGGAGATCTTCCCATAAAAAAAATTCCAAAACAAGCTTGGAGAGCTAAGATGTACACATCATACCTCTACAATAAATATTGAAGAAAAAATTCTTCTAAGACCCTCCATGAAATTAGTGATTCTAGGTATGGAATGAGTTAGAAGGGAAAAAAAAGCAACAATAAACAAGCAAGGGCACCCATAATCCACCTAAATTCATCAAGAGATGCATTAAATGTTTCCCTTGAGCCCCAAAAATTGGATCAATCAAGTGAGAAGGTCGCTTATGCATTAATGGCGTCGTCGCATAAAAACACATCAAATCTTGAAATGTCATATCACTAATTATACACACAATCAAATCTAGAAACAACAAAAATAAAATTATGATGGATTGTGGAAATATCATATCACTAATTAATGGCGTTGTCGCATAAAAACACATCAAATCTCTAAATGTCAGGCTTTTGGGCCCAAAAGGAAACTCAATTTGATCATTAAATGGTTTAGAGCCCCGAAAGAATGTGTCTGGTGGAGGTTGGGCGTCAAGCCTACCTCATAGCTCTTGTTAAAATCTAGGAAGTAGGAGATCGATGTTTCGAACAATAAAAACAACTACCTATTGGGGATTAGGACTCAAGACTAAAGCCTACGCCTTTTGAACGTATTGTATCAAACTGTCAGGGGTTGAGCCTCGGGCCTATGGAGCATCATTTGCTAAAGAAGGGGATGAAGGAAAGTGAAACTGCAAAGTCTGAAGGACTACATCAAGTGTCGAGTGTTAGGGGAAAGTATTTCTTCTTGTTGAAAGTAAACATAGATTTACCTCAACTTCAGTAGCTTTGTTTCTTGTCAATACACCTTTCCTTTTTTCTCCAATGATCTGTTCTTCAGAATGATTCTCTTGCACGTACTTAAGGGTCTTCTCTGGAGCTTCTTCCTCTTCATTCTGTACTTCTTCTTCATCAAATTTTTCTTCTAATTCTCTGAAATTAGGTTCATTTTACCATACCCATCCACTGCAATTGAATTCTGCAAGTTTTCATCAACCTTAACATTTGCACTTTCAACTATCTTTCTCAACCTTTTATTGTAACATCTGTAAGCTTTTATATTATTATAATATCGAAGGAAGATACCTTCATCAGGCCTTGTATCAAACTTTCCTAGGTTTTCTTCTTCTCTTTTTATATAACATTTGCATCCAAATATTCTATGTATTTCATAGTAGGAATCCTTCCAAACCATAACTCATAGGGAGTCTTTGTGCTGTTAGCTTTAGCTTGAACTCTATTAAGTATGTAAACAATAGTATGAATAGCTTCTCTCTAGTAGAATTCGGGTAGATTTTCCTCTTTCATCATAGTCCTAGAAACTTCTTGAATCATCTTGTTTTTCCTTTCAACAACTCCATTTTGCTGAGGAGTTCTAGGAGCAGACAAATGCCTCTTTATTCTATGAACTTCACAAAACATGTTAAAATCATTGGAGGTGAATTCAACACCTCTGTCAAACCTTAAACATATGATTTTCAAATCCATTTCATTCTCAACCATAGCTTTATATGCCTTGAATATATCTAGTGCATCATATTTTTCTCTAAGAAATGTAACCCATGTCATTCTAGAATAATCATCAATCAAAAGCATAAAGTACTTGTCACCTTGTATATTTATCACTCCTATAGGACCACAAAGATCTATATGTACTAATTCCAATAGTTTGGTAGAAGATTGTTCCTTTCCCTTGAAACTACTCCCAAGCTTTCCAAACTGACAATATCTGTAGACAACATTGATAGGATTTGTGATTCTAGGCAGGTCTCTCACTACATGAACTAAACTAATTCTCACCAAATTATGAAAATTAATATGACACATCCTTCGGTGCCATAACCAACTATCACTAATCTGCGACATAAAGCAATGGCCATCAACACGGGCTTAAGCTGATAAATGTTGAAACACCATAAATAGTGTTCCACCTTTTGGGAGATAAAACTAAAGGGGAATTAGGGTTTCTCCTCCTATTTCACTTATGTTTCATTAAAGGAAACCAAGATCCCTCAACCAATTGGCTTGATTGAGGAATGGGAGAGGTGATTAGGATGGTTTCCTTGGGTGTGATTAAACAAAGGGGGTTCACCACTAAGCAAATGCTTAGAAAGAAAAAAATGTAAATGATATGCAAATAGAGCTATGTAAATTAGAAAATGTAATTTGAAATCATGTAATCAGACTGATAAATAGAATAAAATAGAGAAGTACCTAGAGATGACTAAGAAAGGCTTGAAAACTCCAAAAATTGTAGCTTTTAAGGTGTACTAGGACTCATACGCCAAACTAGGTGATTTAGTCCTAGTCAAGGGTTTCTGAGTAGGAACTGGAATCTCTTAGTGACTGATCTGGATCTTTTGAAAACTACAAAAAAGGTAGTATTGGGACTCATATGCCCAGAGTGTTGCAAAGTGTCTCATTTTGTCGCAAAGTGTCCCAGGAGTAGAATTTTGAAGTGAAACTTTTTGGGCCTTTGAATATGGATTAAGAACTTTCCCACTGATTTCATGTAAATAGGTTGGATATCTTGCTCTAGATCTAAGTTTCCGTGAGCCTTGAGAACTTTGACAACTTTTGCAACTTTGTCATTTTGATACTTTTGAAGGCTTCAAATCCACTTTTTCTTCAACCTATAAGCTTACAATCACACAAAGAGAGAGAGAGAGAGAGAGAGAGAGAGAGAGAGAGAGAGAGAGAGAGAGAGAGAGAGAGAGAGAGAGAGAGAGAGTTTTGTTAGGGAATGGAGGTTTTCCTTGATCAAACCCCATTTTGGTAATTAAACCTTAATGAGAAATGAAGCATGAATGCAATGAAACATGAAACATAAGATGAAACAATAGAACCTTGTTTGAAACCTCGTAGATCTACAAACAAGCATGAAGTGGCCTCAATGGATGTAGATCTTGATCATGATTCTTGATGAAAGATAACACATTTGAATACTTGAATTGATCTTGAACAATACATCACAACGTTAGCTCAAAACCACATGCATGATGCACTAAATCTTTGACATGATGCTTGAATCTTGAATGCTGCTTCAAATGCTTGATGATTTTCTATTGAATGCCTTTTTGAATACTCTCTAATTCTCTATAATGCTCTTGTGAAACCTTAGGATACTTTACTAAAAGTTTCTAGGTGAAACTTAGTGAAATAAGCTTGTATTTATACTTATTTATGCCAAATTTCCCAAAATTACAACACTACAAGCCGACATCAGATTTGGGATAATAAAATACTGCCAATAATTTGATTCAAAATAGCTCTTGGTTAAAGAGGGACTCATATGCCAGTTATGGTGTATGAGTCCCAATAGCTAAAACCCGAGACACAGATCTCTAGGAGTGTCTTGTTTAATGTGCAACTTGAAATCAGGTCCCAAGACCTAGGTGGGACTCATACACCCAAGGTGGCGTATGAGTTCTAGATCACTAAATCTGGAAGACACAACCTCAAACATTGAATTATTATTTGTTATTTATTAAATTTCAAGATTATCTTTTGGAAAATACATTTAATAAGTCTTATGGATACAAAATAGGACCAAATAAGGCATATAAATAACCCCAATTAATTAATAAAGCCCTAGATTAGTGTGAAAGTGTAAAAATACACTTTATAAAACCCTAAATAAGGAACAATCAAGTCCATTTAGTTTAAAAGGATGCTAAACTTAATGTGAATGTGTAAAACACATTACAAAATTAAATCAAGGCAACATTCTAGGCTCGGTTTTATATTACTTATTCCTAAATTAAGTGTGAAAAAGGGATACATTTTTCTACACTACAAATGTTTCCATCTGTTCTCTTACTAGCAACAATCATAGTTTTGGACCCTTTTTTGATCTCACATGTTTCATCCTCAAACACAAGATTATATCCCTTGCTACAAATTTTTCTAACACTCAAAAGGTTATGCCTTAAACTCTTAACAAAGTAAAATTATCAGTGTTATGCTTGCCATCAAAATTGATTGATCCTATTATGCAAATCTTAGCTCCTAAATCATCTCCAAATTTAACTAGTCCTCCATCATATTTTTCAAGTTTAACAAACTTACTCTTATTTCCAATCATGTGATTAGAGCAGCCACTGTTAACAACCCAATAATTCTTATGGGTGATCCCACAAAGTTGGTTTACAATTTCTGGGAGATTATGATTTTTACGAAAATCACATATTTTTAGAAAATATAATGATTTAAGCCTTAAAAATTTCCATTTAAATCATTCCAATTGAAGAGGGTTTGATCAAACTACCTTAGATCAAACCCCCTTGGATAGAACCACACTTGTTTTAAACCATACCTATAATAGAGTCTCCTTTACAACTATCAAAATGTTGATAAAAAACCACTTTTGATTTACCTTTTGGGGGATCAAATGAATTCTTTAAAATTTATTTTTTGTAAGTATGTAGTCCTTATTATAAGCTTCCCAAAAAGTATAATTTTAAATAAATTTAATTTTATTATTATATTTATTTTTTATTTCTTGTGAATGTAGGTTTTTCACCGCAAATCAAGCTCTTTGTTCTACACATGTGGAAAAATAGAAGATTATCAAATAGTTTTTTTGAAAAGTATGAGTGCACCAGATATTGAAGTCCTTGATCCAACAAAAAAAAAAATTGATACATACAAAAAAAGTTGTGTTATACAGTCTGCCTACGTCTGAATCGTAATTGGTTTGATTTTGAAACCTGATTAAGAAAAAAAATTCAATAAAACACTATGAAACCAATTGGAAGCACTAGATATCGTAGTTACAAATCTAAATTTGTAAAAAATAGAATTTTATCCTTCATGGAAAAAAAGTAGTGTTATACAGTGAGCGTCACTCCTTAAAAATGGTGTTTACTGAAAAACTAGCTTTCGAAGATGGAAAAAGAAGTACAATATGATTCCAATTTTTTTGAAAAAAATATATTTAGAATCTACAGAAAAAATTTTGCAAATCACTAGTTTGTATTATCTTCAAATTCCTCATGGTTTAGTTGCTATAAGTGCCTAAAAGTGAGGATTTAGTTAGAAAAAATCAGTTCAGTGTCCAGTTTGGCCAAAAATTGTAAACCAGTATTGTGGGATCACCCTTATCCTCTTTAACATGAAAAGTAGATAAAAAGTACCTTCAACCTTATCCTTCTTCTTTAGAATACATCCCTTGACACAAATTTAGAGTTAGTAGAACTAGATCCTTCTCTAATACCAAGAACAAGCATTCATTGTAATCAAAGTCTCCATAATCAGATTAATCATTAAAAATACCAGCATCTTCTCTAACATAATAAGCTTTCTTAATCATCTTTCCTTTATTTTCATTTTTCTTTTTGTTCACAACTCTCCTTGGACATCTAGAAGCATAATGACCTATTTCGCCATAACTAAAACGTTTGAAAGGTAGTTTACCTTTGTACTTACTAGTGCCCTTCTTCATTCTTACAAAGTTAGCAAGTCCACATCATCAAGATCTTCCTTATCTAAATCTTCAACCTTTTCTGATACTCTAGCTTTGAAAGTTTTCTCTACAACTATACCATTTTTAAAACATTTTTTCCTCATTTCAAAAGAAGTTAGTGTACCAATCATCTAATCTCTAGAATAAGTATCAAGATTTGCAATTTCCTCAATAACACACACCTTTTCACTATAAGAATCAAGAAGAGATCTAAGAACTTTCTTTACCAATTTAGATTCTTTGACTTGTGCACCAAGACCTCTCATTGTGCTCACCAGCTCATCAACTCTCTGCATGTAGATTTTGATTGTTTCGTCTTCAGACATATGCAAGGTCTCAAATTGTGCCTTCAAATTTCGCAACTTCGCTTGTTTTACTTTTTTATCTACTTCACAAATTCTTTCCAACTTATCCCAAACCTCTTTAGCAGTCTTCAAACTCATAAATTTTACCAATTCAGTATTTGAAAGACTATTCAAAATAATAAATCTTGCCTTAGCATTGATCTCATGTGCCTTGATCTCTGCACTTGTACTTGGACCATTTAGAGGCTTAGTATATGTAGTCTGATAAGCCTTTTCAACCTCAAATACTTGAGTTGATAGATATCCTTCCATCTTTATCTTCCAAAATGCATAATATGTTCCATCGAATCTAGGGCATTCCAAAGTAACCTTGTTTTCCATCCCAGATCTACCTCAAGCAATTAAGCACTTCTCCAAGGAACCTTGCTCTGATACCAATTGTTGAATGAACACAACAACTAAGAGGGGGTGTGAATCATTTGTATCTAATCAAAACATCAAAACCCTCAATAGTAATTAGATCCAAATGCATTCATTAAACCTTTATTCTATATTATAATGATTAATCATGAAATGCAGTTAACATAAACTGAAATAACAACACCATACACAAGGGAACAGTATATTTACATGGAAAACCTAATGAGGGGAAAAAAATAGTGGGGATTAGCTCATAATATAATTAATTGCAAAAACCAATACAAAAGGGCTCACTGCCAGAAAGGGACAGACTATCCAAAAAGGCTCACAGCCAAGGCTCACTACCATAGAAAGAAATACAAGAAGATAGAAGAGATATGTTACACAAAGAACAATTTCTCAATGCAACAAGGAATCCACCAAAATGCTCCAACAATTTCACAGTATTGTTTAAAAGATTTTGGACACCTTCGACTCACTACATTTAGGAATCCAATACTTTGAAGTTCACACTGCTCTACTCAAATTCAAATCACACACACGTCACTTGCATTGATCTCACATCTATCTTGTTTCTCTCTTCATGCAGACACAACTCACAACAACTCAACTCTTATTTATATCAACCTCAACCTTAAACATCTTCTCCAAGGTCGACATTCTATCCGTTGTATTTACAAATTTAAATTAGGTCAGCATCTAAACATTCCTGTAGTGGATAAGAATGAAAGGGGACCAAAATAAAACTTAAACAAGACCCAAAATTAAGTCTCACATGCCATGCTACACATCCATTAATACTTTAACATTTTTGAATGTAGTGTAGACACCAAGTCGACCGTTACCCATGAAAACACATTTGAACATTAAGTGCACACTTCCAAAATTTCCAATACACCTAACCATGAATCCTCTTGACACCAACAAGAGAACAAAACCATTAACTCTCCTTCAAAACCACAAGTCCTGAAAAACAACTGTGGAGCAAGTACATTTCTCCCTGACACCTCTGTACAACTCATCGAAACCAATTCTCATACTGGTAAACACAATTTCCTCTCACCAATAATTGAGAACCCAAAATTTTGAATATAGCAGCCTCTAAAAACCTCAAACAACATACTAAATCTGCATAGGCATAGCATCAATACAAAAGAAACATAGAGCACAATCTAGAGCGCATTCTAAACACTTGCACACCACTATTTTCTCTGTTTATTAAATTTTCTCAAGAGCACTTGGAAATCAAGTACCAAAGACATCATCTCAGCTCATTACTTATTCCAAATCATCCCCATATACTGCACCAAAAAATATAGCTCCATGTACTCACAACACTTCTTCAATATCTCAACTACACATGCACAACCTGCAACAACCTATTTTCCTCTTCTTCTCAATTTTTTCAATATGCTTGAAATTTTCCTCATGCAACAACACAGTTGACATCAATGACAACATGAGTTGGTAGACATCCTATTGACATAAATGAAAACACCTTCATACTTTCAACAAAGTGAAATATATATAGATAGATAGATAGAAAGATAGATAGAGAGGTCTATAGAGGGAAAAAGAAAGAGGGAAGGGAGGGAAGGGAGATGTAGAGAAATAGGTCTAGATCTTGAGAGAGATAGAGAGAAGTAGAGAAACAAAGAGAGATAGAATGATATATAGAGGGATAGGGAGAGAAAGGCGAGATAGAGAAAAGTAAAGAGGGAAAGAGGGAGGGAGAGGTGAGATAGGTCTAGAAAGGAAGGGAGGGTGAGGGAGATATCATCTTTTTCACACAAACATGAGAAGGCTATAACACTCGTGTTATAATATGAGCATGCTACAATACACTCACGTTATTATTTTCTTTGGGTATTTCCAACCATTAGGGTTGGATTTTCCTTGGGCGTCCAACCCAAAGGATTGGACTTACATTTCAACATCCACATGCATGTTCCATGCAATTTATAAAGAAACGATACAATCTCAAGCATACTCTCCATTAGGTTTGAACCTCTTTCATTGTCGAGTTGAAAAATATCACAATAATGTTGATATATCTCTCTTAGCTTTCTAACAAAGTGATTTTTTCTATGTTTTAGATATGTTAAGATTTGGATCTTTAATTTATTTTGCTAGTGTCACTATTTTTTTGTCAAAAACCTATATATGGAAATTTTGGTTTCATTTTTTACTTGTTTATCAAAATTTTAAACAAATTTCATTTTTACAAACTAGACTCTATTATTTACATATTTGATTTACTTTTTTCAATTAGTTTCCAAAAAATGTAGGGGGGGCACACACTCAATTTTTTGTTTTTGGGATGTGTCAACTTTGAAAATTAGTAAAAAAACATATATTCATTAAAAGAGTAGTAGAAAAATTAAGCAAAAACTAGGTGTTAGCTAATTTTCATTGAAACAATTTTTAAAATACTAAAAAATGGTTAACATTTTAGAGGAGCCACACTAGATGCTATCTTCTTTTTTTATAAAAATAGGAGAACTTTGTGTTGCCCCTTATTTGAACCCCTTAATCTCCACCATTAAAAAAAAAATAGTTTAAAAAGTAGATTCAAAGCACTACGACTCTTGTTCGATTGTTGTGTCTTCAAATTTTGAGTAATTATCTTCAATTTATCCAAGAATAGTTTTTCCTAATTTTAAAAAATATTGGCTTCTTAAGACCCCCTTTTGGTCCTCCATTTCGATGCACTTAACCTTAGTCTTTTGTTAATCTTCAAAGCAAATTGCTTATATTTGCACCAAACCTATTACTAAAAGAAAGTTCCTTCATCTATAAACTTTTCTTGGGGTGTGGTCTACTTCAACAACAACATAATCTTCGAGGGGATTTCTAATCCTTTTCATTTTCTTTTCTCTCTTTTTTGGTAGGGGGGAAGGGGGGGGTGAGCTAGGTGGGGAAAGGGGGGTGGTTCTGCATTGTGTTTTCTCCCCTTCTCCACTTTTTGAGAGATTGCATTGTACTTGGGTACTTCATTAGACGTAGTAGTTAGGACTTAGTTTCTTTGTACCCACCTAAGCTATGTTAAGGGGAGGTGTTAGTGTATATATTATTCCATACATTATGCACATGGATATTTATACATGGTGTTAATCCTAGTTAGGTGTCTCAATTAGTGAGAGTTAGCTCACCACCTATAACAAGTTTTGAGGAAGGTAACTTGCCACCACACTCTATTAGTAGGAGTTGACTGCATAGTCTTGTCCACTATTCATGGTGGCAATTTCTTCCATCTCTTCTATTTGTACACCTTATTCATGATTAATCTATACACTGATTTATCTAAAAATCAGAATTCCTTTTTCATGAAAAAATCCAGTTTAGCCTTAAGGCAAAAGTGAGAAGGAAAGAATTAAAATGCTTCATCAACTTCATCTGTAGCCTTCAAATCTTGAAACTGACAAGGTCCACTTTTCCTAAGTAAATTTAACCGACAAGAGACCCTACATTTTTTATGACAGGGAAAGGGAAGACTTAGGTTCCCTTATTGAATACCATGTGACATCGACATTTGAACAAGCTTATTCATCTCAGTCCAAAAAAATTTCAATGAGGGCCAAGTTATGTGGGGCCATGGTTGTTTGTGTGCATGAGTTAGGGTTTTGAAACCATTGTGTGACAAATGCAGGCCACTAGCATCCAGGAGAGTTGAACACGTTGCTTTGACCATGGGATTTGCTTTAAAACGTTTTATGAATGCTTGTAATTTTATGTTTGACATTTTCTTTTTTGGTTGTTGAAAAAATGTGTTGTAGTTAGTAGTTATTTATTTTTTATTAGATAAATTGAGAAGCAAGGATCTCATTCTATTATATAGCAATCTTGAAAATAATTATATAGTAAGTTTTAGGATCCTGTGAAAATGACAAAACAAACAGCAAGAAGAACATCAGATTTTTTATTTTTATTTTTAAATTTGTGAAATGTATGTAATTTCATTGTTGATGTCTCACTTTTAGATTTTAGAAATGTTTATTAGAGAGTTTTTCACAATAATATTGACAACCATATTTTTTTTAATTATTCAGAGATTAAATTGGTATTTAAGATTTATGATTTAAAAATAAATTTATGAGTATCTATTAAATAGTGATAATGATTTATGTTTAAAAAAGGTTAGAATTGATTTATATGTGTAAGGGTAAATCTAACAAATTTAAAAGAAGATAAAAATAAAAGATGTATATTTGGAAAACAACTAAGGTTTGGAGGTGTGACTCATGATGCAACTTGCCACATCAACACATCTAGTGAAAAGTGTCCAAAATTTGACTTTTAAAAAGTTAAACCAAAAGTTAGTCATGGTGTCCCTAGTAGTTGAAAAAAATATGATTTGTTGTTAGTCGAATATCATGTTTTTATTTAAAATATAGCTTAAATGCTATCTAAATGGATCAAATACCTATTGGTAACCATAAATTTTTGTTATCTCTAACTTTTATATTGCATAAATAGTTGAACGCAAAAATCTATTTATTCTTATAAAAACAACACATTATTATTTAAAATACAATACTAAAACTTTTTGGCAATCCTTCATATTTATTGTGCCCACCTTTTATATTTGTGATAGGACAAACTATTAATATGAAATACTCCATTGCATATATACATTACTATCCCAATAGTTGTTGTAAACATAAGAATAATATTTTTCACTATGACAATAATATTTGTTTAAATGAACATCTTATTTTATAAATGATGTACTTATAGTGGATAATTATGATATTTTATTCCAAACAAAAAATTATTTATTTTGAATGTATTTATGCTTTCTTTATATAACATTTATAGGTTCTTATGTGCTCAATAATGGGTCCATTTTAACCAACATTGGGTTATTTTTTGATTTACATGTGAATTAATTGTTTACAATATAAAGCATAAATATGTGACAAGACTGGAAATTATAAGTACAAGCACTATAACAATACTTGACCTTCACAACTATTGGCCCCTCTCCCCTAAGCTCTTTGTTTGGGTGGAAGATTTGAGAATTGTGTTTCAGTATCTCTTGATTTAATGCTTAAATATATATTATTTATCAATTTTATATGTGTGGTGAAAGGGGGATTACTAGAGTTGTCTTTTAGAAAAAAATAGGTTTTAATTTCAAATTAAGTTTAAAAAATAAAATTATTAAATTTAACAATATGAGAGAATGAGAACAATCTATTTTTAGAATTGTATTTTTTTTTAATTCTTTTTGGAAAAGGTTCAATATAATTAATTATTAAATTATCATTAAAATTTAATATAAATTAAACTTAGGATTTTATTAAAAACGGTTTTTACAAGCTTATAAGTTTTTTTTTTTTAAGTTATATTAGACATGGAGAATTTTGGAGGATAAATTGATTAACTATTGTTGAGTGTTTGTCACCATATAATTTAAGTTTGAATTTTTGGAAGTTCATAATAAAAAAAATAGACAAAGTTTATCCCATCACTTATATAATTAACACAAAAAATTATACAAAACCCATCCAATTCTTCAAATAGAAAACTTCCAATTTGATGAAAGAGGGAACCACACATACCCTCACAACACAAAACCCTTCCTTGAATATAAAATAAACATGAAATATTCATTCACACATTGCTGCAATAATATCATAAAAACCAAGTTGCTACTTGCAACCAAACCACCAACTTCATTACAAACTATTTCTCAATATTTACATCAATCCTCAAGGGACTCAAGGGCTGCAACATGGCCCATAAGAAATCATAAACAACAGAAAAATAACACTACAACAGCAAATTAAATTTTCCCATACATTCTTCAAACCCTCTCCTACTATAAATAATGCATAAACAAAGTATAGGCAATCTACAATCAACAATCTCTGATGATCAAACACTGTTGTAGCTTCATTTCCATGCCTTCAACCTGCAATCTCTCAATTTGAAAACCCCTTACAAAGCTTTTAAAAATCAAATACAAAATGATTTGCAATAGCAAATCCAACAAAACCACTCCTTCCAACTCCTGCAACAACACAAATTTAACTATGCCCATTTGCACCAACAACTTCTGGAGTCTCAATGGCTGCACCACAACCATAAAACCTACAAAATATCATTCCTAAAACCCTCATTGGAGGTATTCCATGCCCTCCTTGAGTCTTCCCACCCAAGCTAATGAAAATGAAAAATCCAATCTTTATATGCCTTACCCATGAAGGTGTTCAATTTAACTTCTTGCCATTTCATGAAGATTCCCAACTTACATCCATTCTTGGAAGAGTTACAATGCAACAAAATTAATAAATGATATGCCAAATAAATCCAATTAAATTTATGGCATGGTGCACAAAGCAAGTGGGATATTTATCCCTTTTTTGTTTTTTTTTGAATTTAAAAGCAATTTTCAATCCCTATCATCTTGGGCGCCCACCCCCACTTCCCTATTTTTTAAGGGATTTTTTAGGAGTTTTGCAATTAAAACATCATTATTGTCCATTTTCACTTATTGAGGAAGCATTATTACATATCAAAATGCAAATTCAAATTCTCCAAATGCCTTGACATTCAAATGCTCATGGAAATGAAATTCAAAAGTCAATAATATGAAATCTCGTCAAACCAAAATTCAAAAATTCATAAACAAAACTAAACCTCCTTATTACAATTCTCTTTATTACAAATATAATAAAAATAAAATATCTTATTCTAAATATAAATTATAACAATTTTAAAAAATTAAATTTAGCCAATATTTTTGCATCATATTACATGAGCTAAAGTCAACACCACATTGTCACACCAAATATAATTAAAATGCAAATTTACCAGTTTTTTCATCTTGAATTTATCCTGTCTATTGAAATCCACAACAATGACCAATAATTTCGGCTGAAGTTAATCACCTAAGCTTTTCTTAAATGGTGTTCAGATTAGATAATTTTTTCTTAAATCTAAAATTAGAGTTTCTGCAATAAAGATGGTCTTATTGCTTTTTTTATTAATGACTAGATATTTATTTATTTCCCTGTGAGACAACGTGGGATTCATGGTAACAAGGAAAACATTGCATGAAACTTTTAAAAGACATATAAAAGATTATATGAAATTATTAGTCAAAACCATTTCTGCTCAAGATCATGATTTTAAAGTATTTTCGGTATAAATTCACATTTGATAAGTGGGAAAAGTTAAGCTATGGAGATTATAGATATCTTTTATAATTTCTTTTGTTTGATTGTATCTGTTTTTTGTAAAATTTATGATTATGAAATTATTATTTTATCAAAATTTGTAGTTTAATTGATTGAATATAATTGATGAGGGTGATAATATATTTCTTGATTAAGTCATCAATCAAAATTCAAATTCTAAAAAATATGATATAAAAATAAATTCAAAATCATCTAAATCATATTTTAAACCATTTTAAAAGAATAAATATCTCTCCATAAAAAATACTATTTCAATATTATATCCCTTGATTACAAAAATAATTAACAAATATTATATATTAAAATAATCTTTAACTTTTTGAAAAAGGAAGACAAAGATTTAACAAAAAAGCAAAGTAAATAGATCAGTCAAACATAAAGTAAAAGAAAAACCAACTTTAGACAAGCCTCTTTTATGTTGTCATAGAGATTTGACTATAACATTGGCTTTACCAAATATGAGTAAAACCCTAAGATCTTAAATTTCAAAATAGGTTCCATGTCATTTAAGCCATAACATACAAAAACTCTTCTCTGTCCTCATTCGAAATTTAAGAAATCAACATTGCTAAAGTCCGTTCAACCCTAGTATTAAATGCTTGGTCTAGAAACAATTAAACAATTAATGTATGAGACAAAGAAAATACATCACCTCACATGGGCAATGCAATTCCACTGTGTTCCATTTCGAACCATTATAAGATGAATCATTTCTTGTATTCTTTCGTGTACAAATTTCTATCTCATATTTGTATAGATTTTAAATCATATTTATCTCACTATGATAATGGAGTTTACACTTGTGAACCACTTGAATGCTAGTATATTGAAAAAAATTAAGCAAAGCTTCTACTATAATTTAGAAACACAAGAGCAGGGTCGAACCTAAGACCTTGGGGGAACAAACCCAAGACTCAAGCCAACTGAGTTATCGTGCGAGCTAATTGATAAATAGTTTATTATCACTTAATTTTATCATTAAATACATTTCAAAAAATTATTTCAATACATACTTTACATTCATGCATCTAGATCAAAATTATGGTTGTGAAAGTGAACCTAGTTCACTTCCATAATTTTTTAAATGATCTTTAAAATTTCAAATTTAAATCTATAAATTGAGTCCATTTGTCTCTATTCTTACTAATTGTTAGGAGCAAACTAAAATGTAAAATATTATAAATTACATGTTAGGATGTTTTATAAAAAATAGACCCTAATTCATGTTAGTGTGGGTTTTTATTTTCTCAATATATATTTTTCTTACACTTTTATTTAATCTTTCTTAGATTAATAAAGTGAGTATTAGTGTGAGTGGAGTGAGTTTTTAGCATCTTCTATGGGAGTTACACTTTCTTATTATTGGGTATTTTTGATGTATTCTCCCCATTGACTATATTTTCCACCTATTTCATCTCATCTTGTCTACACATAATCACTCTCCCAGCTTGTATTTATACATTCATGTAGACTCATATTTTTTGAGATCTCTTAATGCTATTTTTCCTTTTTGATAATTTTCCTTTATTTCATTGGATTCTAACTTTGCAATGTTATTTTGATCTTTGACCATTTATATTTTTAGTTTAAATTAGTTTCTATTTCTTACACTAGATCTTGGGTTATCATTTATTTTTCAAGAGAAGAAGCCCCCGATAAAAAAAGAATAGCCCCCCAATAGAGAGAGTAGAGTGAAGGAAGGACTAAGAAGCCCCCCAAAAAATGAAACCTTATCAACCCCCAACAAAGCTCATAGATGAATTTTTTTCTTTCTATGAAGGGTTTGGTAAAAATATTTGCAACACACATCAAAGTCACATAGTGGCAAAGATCAATGAAATGTCTACTTGGATAAGCTCTCAAATCTAATCTATGTAAACCTCTATGTGATTGGTCACTAATGATGGACTAGGTTTTGTGAAATTTTGATGTCACTCTAGGTATCATAAAATATGACTAATGGCCAACATAACTTGATACCAAACTTGATGAAAATATGTCAAATACAAATAGCCTTAGTGGCGGCTATAAATTCACTTGATGGTAGGGACCTTTTATGATTTTATTACATGATTTCCCTTGGATGTACAAACTTATGAGTGGGAAACTCATACTTATTTGGACCAACACTATGCTCATATTAAAAGCTTTAAAAAACTACATCATAGTCAATATATTTAGTTTCTTCTTCCATGCATTCATACTCAAATTTATCATATTGATCATCATATCTTTTTAGTATTCAACATATAATTCCTCATAAGGTAATTCTTCTTCCTTTGTCATTAAGAGGGCATTTGCAAGTTCAAGTGCAAAATATTGAGCTTGTTGCAATTCAATGAGAGTTTCTTGTAGTTTAATTTCAGCCTTGATTTTGTAATGTTCAAATTTTACTCCTTCATGAGACACTATGTGACCGAAGTATTCCACCTCTATAAGACTAAAAACACACTTGGGAGGCTTACCATAAATTTTGTGTTGTTTGAGAACTTGTAAATCTTAATATACATGGTGCAACTTATTTTCCCATGTGTTTGTATAAATAAATATATTATCAAAGAAAGATAATATAAATTTCCTCAAAAATGGCTTAATATGGAGTTCATCAAAATTTGAAATCTAGGAGCATTAATAAGACCTAATGACATCAATAGAGACACACAATGACCATCATGATTCCTAAATTTTATCTTGGGAATATCTTCTTAATACAAATTTGTTGATAACCTAATACATAAGATCAAGTTTTGTAAAAATCATAGCTCCATTTACTTCACCTAGTGAATCATCAATGAATATCTAATAGGAAAATTATATTTGATGGTGTAATTGTTGATATCTCTATAATTTGGACACATGTGCCAAGTGTCACCCTTTTTACATACCATCAACATAAAAGAGTTTTAGGCACTTTGACAATCTCTCATAAAATTACCTCTATCATCCCTTGAACCATCTTCTCAACCTCACTCTTTATTACATATGGGTGCTTATAGGACCTCTTTTTGGATAGTTCATCTTCATCATTGGAATACAATATGTCAGCATATTTATCATCCATAAAATCAGAAAATACAACCATTACCTCGATTGTTTTGGCAACATCTTTATCCCCATAGTGTGCTACATTTGCACAACCATCTTCATTCACTGTATGCACTTCTCCTCCTTCTTTAAACTCTTTTCCATCTTCATTGTCACCTGTTGCACCTGTAAACACATACTCACAAATATTGTTAGAAATAAAATCTTGAGTCTCAATGGACCCATTTTTTTCACATTTTTCCTCTTCCTCAGATGGATTTTACTCTTCCATCATCAACAAAGACTCTCCAAGGTCCGATTTTGTTGTCTTCTCTTGCCTTCTCTTTTGAATGATCTTCTTGATAGGCCACTTTATCCTCTTTCTTATTAGTAAATGCCAACCACTTTCTTGTTCTGCCTTCTCAAGACACTATTGCATCTCAAGATCCATTCTTTCTTTCATTTGTTCCAAGGGTTGCTTCAACTCTATTATCTCTTGCTCAATATTAATTTGTTTTTCCTTTTCATTTTTCTTCTTCACTCACTTTTCTCTTTTATTTTCTCTTGTTTCTTGCTTTGTAACTCCTTACTCTGCAAGTCTCCACGAACTAATCTTTTCAACATTTCCATTCTTCTTTCTCAAGCAAGTCTCTTTCACCTTGCTTCTTCTCAATGCTTCTTCTTGTCTTCGTGATACCTCACCTTAGGCCCCTTTCTTTTCCCCTGGCCTATCCTTTTGGTATCTAGGTTCTTCCTTCAATTTGTACAAAAGACAATACACAAACTCTCAAAACTTATCTTGCCCAGATCTTCAGGCTCTGATACCAATTTGATGCAGAGCAGGGGTGTACAATGTTCCAACATACACAACAACCAAAAATAACCACTCTTTCAACACTTAGTCTTTAATTGGTGGGGTTTCCTTCACAAACCCTCATTCTCGCTAGTAGCCTTTCAAAATGGAATTTTTGGATGTATAACTCTTCAAAAATAACTGATCTCGAGGAAAGAAAACTTGTTTTAGATACCCATTTGGCCATTCTCAAAAATATCTCAAAAATTAGGGTAGGATTTTTTGTACGGTAGGAGTCAAAAATTGACTGTCCTCACTCTAATTAGGGTTAATAGTGCAATTAGGCTTGGGAGCAGCGGGGTTTTTGTGTTCTAGGGTCTCCACTCTCATTCAAATGCTTCAAAAACATCTTACAAGGCCTCAAAAAATTGTTCCCAACACATATATCATTTCCCAATTGCATACAACAAATTTTTCCAAGTCACTAGGGCTTCTATGACTATCAACAAGGCCAAATTCACCATACTATCAATGTTAAATGCTCCCCCACACGTGTAGATCTAGGCATCAGACTTTGCAAGGAGATCAAAGGCATCAGGACAAAATTTTGTACAAATTTTCATGGGTTTCTCATGGTGGAAACTCCAGATATGACAATTTCATAATTTATTTCAACCCTAGGTAGGGTTTTGAGTGAGTTTTAGCAAATCTATGATATCTCCTTCCAAACTTAATGGATTTTCATCAAACCAAGTGCAAACGAAAGGTAGCACAACCCTTTACATGATGCAAACAACCTTCAATCCGTAAAAACTAGTATCAGACCATACAATGTGGTGAAAATTACAAGAAAGCAAGAAAAATCAAAATTTTCACTATGAAATGCAACAAACTGTCATTCATAACTTTCACACAACACCAAATGAGGCCAATCGCTTCAATCAAATTTTAGAAAACATAGTTACAAATTTTTTCTCAAATGTCTATGAAGATCTAGCGGTGGAAGTTTTTCTCAAAATAGATAACCTAGGTACATATTTAGATGAGTTTTAGTAAATTTGCAATAAATTTTAAAATACTCAATGAAAAGGCACCAAACCAAATGCAAATGAAAGTTAGTTCATCCCTCTATAAAAAAAACCAATCTTAGGATAGTACAAATCTGTACCAGTCTATACCATGTAATGGAACAAAAATATTACAGTCAAATTACATAGAAAAACACATAAAAAATGTGTCTAATTGGTGTCTTATTCCTCCAAATTGCTCTCCAACCCTAACTTTTGAAATAAATTCACTTTTACATAGAAAATTTGTCATTGATAACATTGAAAACAAATAACAACTTTTACATCTTTTAACCAATTGATTCCAAACTTTCCACAATGACTCCAAATGATCATCCATGGTACAAAATGACCTTATTCACATGAAACACACAAAATAAGACAAAACTCAAACTATGACATCATTTTGTGATGGGGCTCCTGATGCCCCTACATCACAACCCCTATCCATTTCTCTTTATCTATACATCTCACCTATATCTCTCTCTCTTTCTCTCCTACCCTCTCTAATTGTCTCTATCTACCCTCTCCCTCTTTCTATGTACCTCTCGCTCAATCAATCCCTACCACTCTCTCTTGCTCCCTTTATATATCTCTCTATCTCCCTCTCACTGCCTTTCCATCACTCCCTCTCTCTCCCACTCCCCCTCTCTCCCTATCTCTCAGGTCTCTCCCTCCAACCCCCTTTCTCTCAGGTCTCTCCCTCTGGCACCCTACTAAGGTAACTCTCTCTCTCTCTCCCCCCTCTCCCTATCTATCCCTCACACCCTACCTAGATAAGTCCCTCCCACTCAACCCCCTCTCTCTCCCTCTCTCTCAGGTCACTCCCTCCCACACCCTCTCCCTCTCTCAGGTCTCTCACTCTCACACTCCCTCTCTCTCACTCTCTCTCTCTCACTCCCTCTAATTACCTATCTCTTAAGTCTCTCCCTCTCACCCCCCTCACACTCTCAATTATCTCCCTTTGGAACCCTACCTATATAACTCTCTCTTTCTCTACCTCCCTCTCTCTCCCCCCGTCTCTCTCTCTCCCTCTCTCTCAATTCCCTCTCTCCCACCCCCCTCTCTCTCTCCCTCTATCCCTCCCACCCTACCTAGCTAAGACCCTCTCACTCCAACCCCTTCTCTCCCACTCCCTCTCTCTTAGTCTCTCCCTTCCACCCCCTCTCCCCCTCTCAAGACTCTCTCTCACTACCTCTCTATCTCTCTCTCTCTCTCCCTTTCTCTCTCTCAAGTTTCTCCCTCCCACCCTACCTAGACAACTCTCTCTCTCTCTCTTAAAATCCTCCCTCCCTCTAAAGACATACATAAATACATACATACTTACATACATACAAGCATAATACATGTGTACATGCAATCCTACATACATACAAGCATACATGTACATATGTACATACAATCTTAAATACATACATACATATATGCATACATACATACATCCATTGATACATACATAGAGGCATACAATCATACATACAAGCATGCATACATACATACATACAAGCACACATAGACATACAAACATACACATATATAAACATACATTCAATAGAGTAGAATTTAACATAAGCAAGATATAACATGAGCGTGTTATAATGCACTCGCATTATGTCTTGTTAGACATGTCCCGCACAAACACAAAAACCATGTCAAAACTAAGATATAACATGATCACGTTATAACACGCTCGCGTTATATCTTGCTTTGGAAATCCCCAAGTCTTAGGCTTGATATTTGCATTCGAATACCAATCCAAAGGCTTGGAGGACCTTCCCAACAACTAGAGACATGCTTTTGCAAATTCCACAATATTTCACATAATCAGGTTCATGCTCACCAACAATATTGCACATGTTTCAATGTCGAACAAATCGAACACCTGGGTAATGTTAGGCTCTCTCTTAGCTATCCAACGATGTAATTTTTTTCACTTTTGGACAATGTTAATCCTTTGATCTATAATTTCTTTTGTTTGTGTGTCTCTTTTTTGGTAAAAAGAAATGTTTAGTGTTTTTTTCATTATAAATTAACCGTTAATCAAAATTTTCAATTAAATTACATTTTTAGAAACTAGAATCCATTTTAAAATATTTAAAAAAAAAATCAATTAGTTTCCAAAATTTGTAGGGGTAGCACGACCAAAATTTTGTTTTTCAAGAAGTGTCCACCTTGAAAATTAGTAAAAAAAAATATTCATTAAAAAATTATCAGAAAAATCATGCATCAACTACATATTGTTAGCTAATTTCTCATTGAAGCGATTTTAAAAATACTAAAAAAAGTTCACCATGCTACGTTTCCACAAAAGTTGTGTTGTATTTTTCTGACAAAAACAACACCAATTTTTGTGGGTCCCTCTTTTGAACCCCTTAATCTCAACCATTTTCAAAACAAATTAGTAGTTTAGAAAGTAGACTTGGAGCAATACGATCCTTTTTTTTGTTGCATCTCAAAATTTTGAGTGTAACTATCCTCAATTTCACGTCCAAGGTCAGTATTTCCTAATTTTAGAAGAAAAAAAAGTGGCCACTTAAGCCCCCTTTTTGGTCCCCCATCTTTTTGCACTTACTCCAATCTTTTTTTCCTTTTCCAAATGGTCCCCTCTTTTGGTTATGCTATTAGTGGATGTGAGCCTATCAAACCACTTTTCCATCTATTTTTACATTGAATGACAAGTGGGGCTGCCTCATACTAGTAAGCCTCAATTTTCTTTTAATACTTCTTTGTTGTCATCAGCCCACGCTAGCCTAAATCAAAACTATTTAGAATATTAAATGTAGACCTACCCACTCTATAGGTTGGATTAAGTGGTGGAATGATGCCATTACCCACATTGTGAGGTTTCTTCATATTGATGGGCACTAGCTAGTCATTTTCCATCGGTGATATGATGAGGCCACCACTTCAGATCTCTGAAGGGCCACTAAGGCCTTAGTGGCTAACCCCTTTTCCTCAACCTTGCAATCCAGAGTGGTGGGACTGAGACATTAGAAAAAAGTTGCTAATTGTTATGTCGTGAGAGGTGAACAAATCAAATCTAGACATCACTGGCTTAAAATTGGGGATCATGCCTTGAAAGAGTTTTTTCTTGCTCTTTGTGCTAGGCACAATTCACATGGTATCAAATGGATCAAAGAAGGCAATAATTTGCTCACATATTTCCTAGACATTCTCTAGGATTTTTTTATGTATTATGAAAAAGTTTTCACTTCCCAAGATTACACTTCAAAGCATGCCAATGCTCTCCAAGAATGCCTTGGAGTTGTGCCTAATATACTCTCCTTTTCCCAAAAGGCTTTCTATGAGAAATTTCTCACCATTGAAGATCTCAAGGTGGCTTTAAGCACTATGGATGATGACAAAGCTCTGGCAATTGATGGTTTTCCTTGTGAATTTTACAAATCTCTTTGGGATTGTGTGGGAGAAGACCTTGATAAGGTGTATTTAGAAGCCTTTCATTCTAAATCCCTTGGCCAATTTATTAACAAAAGGAGCATAAAATTCATACCTAAGTTCGGTGATCTTGAAGATATTTACAATTGGCGAACCATCACACTCCTCAATGTCTCCTACAAAATCATTGCTAAGGCCCTTGCCTTGAAAATCCACCACCTTTTCCATCAAGTTGTTTGCCAAGAGGAGACTAGGTTCATTAAATCTAGATTCATTTTGGACACCATCATAACACTTTGGGAAGGTATGGAGTGGGCTAGATGCTCACATCAAAAAAAAAATATTTGAAGGTTGATTTTGCTAAAGCTTATGACCACATTGAATGGCATTTTATTCTTTCTTTGCTTTATGCTCTAGGCTTTGGCCCCCAATTTATTGAATTCATGAACATGATTTTTGCTAATGCTTCTTCTTGCATTACCATGAATGGCTAATAATCCCAATCCTTTGGATTGTTTTGCTCCATTTTCCAGGGTTGCCCTCTAGCTCCTTCTTTGTATGTACTTGCTTCTGAAGGTTTTGGTTATCTCTTGGCCCACTCCGTCTCTCATGGGATTTTCCAGGAGATCACCTTGCCCAACTCATCAGCCTCCATCTTGTCAATAGCCATTTTGTCGATGATTCCTTCCTCACTCTACTAGAAGAAGAGGATAATGTCAAACTAACCTCAGATGTCTTGAGACCTTTTTCTTGGCCTCCGGTTTTGTTATACACTAGCATAAAACTCAATGCTATCGTTAATCCATTCTTCCTAGTCCTCTTTGGATCCATTAGTATGGTTGGAAGTGGATTGCTCATGAGGAAATCTTTAAGTTCCTTGGAATTTCTTTTGCTTTTCAGGTTTCCTCTTCAGACTTATGGTAAGTAGTCCTTTCTTGCATTGAGCAAAAGCTAGATTTTTGGATCACTAAGCAACTCTCGCTAGCTAGAAAGTTCTAGGTTTGCTCTAAAATTCTAGCAACAACTCATGTTTACTACTCTTCGTGTTGGGCCCCTTCCAAGGCCTCCTACGTGAAGCTTGAAAATTTTCTCATAGACTTCCTTTAGGCCTCTTCTGAGACTCACAAAGGGTTTTATTGTGTTGTTTGGGAGTTCTGTTGTCTCCCCAGAGAGTCTGGTGGGCTTGGCTTTTTGGCCACTCAAAGGCAAGGTATTTCTCTTTGTGCCAAGTGGATCATACCTGCTCTCACTAGCAATGAGGCTTGGAAGATTCCTCTCATGAACTATATTTCTAGGAGATATCTAATTCACAAACCGGCTTGGAAAGGGATTGGTTTCCATACCCTTCTCATTATGAAGGATCCTATTCAAATTGAAGGCACTTTTGTTGCCAAAAGAATTTGGCGTGCCTGGGAGGCTATCAAGCCCTAGCTCACTTGGAATGGAATTGGTTTCAGAGATGGTTTATCTTTTAATCAATAGAATATCTAGTGGTCTCCTTTGTTCACCAATATGGGTCATCCTTTGGCCAAGTTTCCCTAGCTTAAGGCTCTCATATTTCATAAGAAGGTTATTTAGTCTCCTCAAGACTTATTTTTCAGCCCACGATAAACCTCATGTTGTGGGGAGACTTCAAAGCCAAGTTTGGATTAAAGAATCATGGTCAAGAAACTTTTGAAGGAATGGTTAATGTCATTCTAATTGACTTGCTTCATAAAATTGGTATCCATTTTGCCAAGACTTGGTGGAAAGATTGGAAGTAGGGTCCAAACACCCCTTTCAAAAACTACAAGTCCCAACTTGGCTACTAGTGGCTTTCTCCTCATCTTCTGATAGTTAGTAGTTTGAACCAAAGGTGGCATCTTCAATCCCTAGTGTTTTTTTGGCACCATAGATTTACTACTATGTGGACTGCTATTGTTGAGCCCAAGCTTGCCCACTTTTCTTTGTGTATTCTTTTCTAAGGCTTACCTCTTTTGGTTCTTCTCCAGAGCTAAATAGTTGTGGAATTAGATTCATGACTTCTTTCAACTGGTTGAGCCTTTCTCCTGGCATATGGTGTTGCTAGGAAATTGGCCCTATCTTACCCATAAGTATACCTAGATTTGACACACTTTTAGGGCGTAAATCCTCTTCAGTACTTGGAAAGATAGAAAATACTATATTTTTTCTCATAATTAGATTGATAAACATGTATCACTTTATTCTAAGTCTATTATATGCTCTAATGTGTTATTGCAAATTCAAGTGGAAGCTAACAAAGTTGCACTTGAGGTGGCTCACCTTCAAGAGCTCTTGGACTACTGGGAGAAAGCTCGGGCTGCATAGTTTCTTGTGTGCCTCCCTCTCCTACTTCCCCCCATGGCCATTTGCCTCCATGTAGTCGATGTCAGGGAAAGAGTGGCTCTATTAGGGACTCTAAGTCTCATCCTCGTTCACAAGCCCCTCGTTGCAGTGGATCACATCCTCACAAATGTTATCCCTCTTTGCCTCCTCAGGCTAGCTTGGGTGGCCTTCTAGAGGAGCTTCTAGAGGTGGCAGTGGTGCTTCTTCCTAGCCCTCTGGTGGAGCTTTTGGTTGGCTAACTAATACTTCCAAATGGTTTCTATAGCTGAATCTAGTGATTTCTCCCTCTAGTGAGAAGATAAAGAAAAAGATGACGATGGTGGGACCCCTCTATCATCACTCTGGACCTTGTTGATGCATGGGGTAGGCTAAACGACATGGACCCTCCTTCCTTTGTTGGCACTACTATGACTGCTTAGTGGCCTTTTATTTCTTTACATGCTTTCTGTTATCTGGGTGCTACCCATATGACTCTTCGGGGTGTGCCTTCTTACCACCCTTTTTTTTTTTTGTGAATGTGTAATATTTATCTTTAATTAATAGATTATGATGCCTATTCATCAAAAAAATTAGTAAAAAAATATATATTCATTAAAAAATTAGTAGAAAAATTAAGTAGAAACTACATGGTGTTAGCTAATTTTCATTGAAACGATTTTAAAATACTAAAAAATTGTTAACATTTTAGAGGGGCCACACCAGATGCTATGTTATATTTTTTTGATAAAAATAGGAGAACCTTGTGTGACCCTCTATTTGAACCCCTTAATCTCCACCATTTAAAAAAATAGTATTTTAAAAAGTAGATTCATAGCACTATGACTCTTGCTCTTGTTGCGTCTTCAAATTTTGAGTGTAACTATCTTCAATTTCTTATCCAAAAATAGTTTTTTTTTAATTTTAAAAAATAGTGTCTTCTTAAGACCCCCTTTTGGTCCTGCATTTCCATGCACTTAAACTTATTCTTTTGTTAATATTTAGAGAAAATTGCTTATATTTGCACCAAACCTATTATTGAAAGAAAGTTCCTTCTTCTATGAACTCTTCTTGGGGTGTGGTCTACTTCAACAACATCATCTTCAAGGGGATTTCTAGTCCTCTTCACTTTCTTTTCTTTTCTTTTTTCTGTAGGGAGGGTTGGGCAAGGATGGGGGGGTAGTTCCCTATTGTGTTTTCTCCCTTTCTCCACTTTTTGAGAGATTGCATTGTACTTGGGTACTTCATCAGGTGTAGTTGTTAGGACTTAGTTTCATTGTGCCTACCTAAGCTATGTTAAGGGGAGGTGTTAGTATATATATTATTCCATACATTATGCACATGGATATTTATACATGGTGTTAATCCTAGTTAGGTGTCTCAATTAGTAAGAGTTAGCTCACCACCTATAGCAAGTTTTGAGGAAGGTAACTTGAAACCACACTCTATTAGTGGGAGTTGACTGCATAGTCTTGTCCACTATTCATGGTGGCAATTTCTTCCATCTCTTCTATTTGTACATCTTATTCATGGTTAATCTACACACCGATTTATCTATTTTTCATGCCTATTCAATGCTTGCATTTTTTGTTTTCAATCTTTCATGTAGGAGCATGTGTTTTTTTATCTTATGTGGCTCACCCGTATAGACATTCTAATCATCTTGACAATTTCTACACTAACCCCTATAACCTCCATCTACATGATTTACCCTCTATCCATATAGAGATAAATTTAAAATCGATATTTTTAATTCCATACAACTTTATATAATAAAGTCCAAAAAATTAAAAATTCATAACTAATTTAAAGAAAATATTTAATTTCATACAACTTTATATAATAAAGTCCAAAAAATTAAAAATTCATAACTAATTTAAAGAAAATAACATTGGACCAAGCAGGTGTATTCTCTTTTCATGAAAAAATCCGGCTCTTGAAAAATTCACCACCAACAATTCACTGTGTCGGAAAATTCACTGCCATGACAAATTCACCTCAAGGAAAATTCACCACCAGCAATTCACCCTTGCGATTAATTTTCTGTGACAGTGAATTGTTGGTGGTGAATTTGTCATGGGGTGAATTTTCCTGCAGTGAATTGTTGACAATGAATTTTCCGACATACTTCATCAACTTCATTTGTACCTGTCAGGAAATGCTACTTGGTAAAAATGGGTGAACACATTTTTATGCAATTGGGAGGTGTAGCCTTCAAATTTGAAACTGACAAGGTCCACTTTTCCTAAGTAAATTTAACCGACAGGAGACCCTACAATTGTTGTGACAGGGAAAGGGAAGACTTAAGTTCCCTTATTGAATACCATGTGAATTGACATTTGAACAAGCTTATTCATCTCAGTCCAAAAAATTTTCAATGAGGACCAAGTTATGTGGGGCCATGGTTGTTTGTGTGCATCAGTATTCTTTAGGGTTTTGAAACCATTGCCTGAAAAATACAGGCCACTAGCATCCAGGAAATGTTCTCTTTTTAACAAATTACACATTTATATGCCTGGTCCTGTTGCCCATAAAGGAATATTACCTTTATGTGTTTTCCTATGGTTGTATCATGATGCCACTCCTGTATCAGTAATAAAGCTGTGAGACTTTATTTTTATCTGTTGTTTTGTTTTTTCTTTTTATTCAGGTTGTAGATATCATGTTGCTTATGTTCACTATTATATAAATTAAAGAAGCTCAACATGTTGAAAGCTATAAATAGGTGTTTTCTGTCAGCTTCTACTTTAAAAGATTGCCTCAAATTAATATTGATTAAAGTCAAGAGCAGGTGCTTGATTTTTTGGACCTGAAAAAAGTTGAACACGTTCCTTTGACCATGGGATTTGCTTTAAAACGTTTTATGAATGGTTGTAATTTTATGTTTGACATTTTCTTTTTTGGTTGTTGAAAAATGTGTTGTAGCATGTATTTATTATTAGTTATTTATTTTTTATTAGATAAATTCAGAAACAAGGATCTCATTCTATTATATAGGAATCTTGAAAATAATTATGGCTTTACGAAAATTTATCGCCAGCGATTCACCAAGGGAAAATTCATCGTCAATAATTCATTGCCACCAGCAATTCACCACCATGGAAAATTAACTACCAAAAATTCATGCAATTAATTTTTGGCGCGTGAATTGTTGATGGTGAATTGCTGGCGGTGAATTTTCTGTATGCCAATAATTATATAGTAAGTTTGAGGACATAGTCAAGAAAAAAAAAAAGCACAATTATTAAAAGAGAGATTCTACAAATTGATATTTAAGATTAATGATTTAAAAATAAATTTATGATTATCTACTAGATAGTGATAATGATTTATGTTTAAAAAAGGTTAGAATTGATTTATAAGTGTAAGAGTAACTTTAACAAATTTTTAAAAAATAAAAATATAAGATGTATATTTAAAAATACATAAAAATAACACATTATTTTTTAAAATACAACTTATATCAAACACAAATGGACCAATATTCAAACACTTGAACTTTTTGACAAGCATTCATATTTCATGGGAAAATAGAAGGTATTTATTGTGCTCACCTTTTATATTTGTGATAGGACAAACTATTAAACAACTTATATCCAACACAAATTGACCAATAGTTAAACACTAAAACTTTTTGATAATCCCTCACATTTATCAGAAAATACCACATTTCATAAGAAAATAAAAGTTATTTATTGTGCTCACCTTTTATATTTATCATAGGAGAAACTATTAATATGAAATACTCCAATAGTTGTACACATAAGAATAATATTTTTTACTATGACAACAATAATTGTTTAAATGAGATCTTATTTTATAAATGACGCTTTTATAGGGGATAATTATGATATTTTATCTGAAACAAAAAAATATTTATTTCACTTTTTAATGAATGTATATATGCTTTCTTTATATAACATTCATAGGTTCCTATGTGTTCAAATATGGGTTCATTTTTTAAGTTACATATGGACTAATTGTTTAGAATATATAATATAAATGTGTGGCAAGACTGAATATTATAAGTGCTATAACAAAAAGTGGACTCCCCACAACTAGTGACTCCTCTCCCCTAAGCTCTTTGTTTGAGTGAAGATCTCTAGAGCTAGGTTTCAATATCTCATGCTTAAACATATTTATTATTTATCAATTTTATATGTGTGGTGAAAGGGGGATTAGTAGAGCTATCTTTTAGAAAATAAATAAATAAATCTTAATTTCAAATTAAATTTAAAAAATAAAATTTAATAATGATATGAGAGAATGGGAAGGATCTAACTTTTAGAATTGTCTTATTATTTTTATCTTTTTTTAACAAGGGTTCAATATAATTAATTATTAAATTCTCATTAAAATAATATCAAAATTAAACTTTTTACGGGAGTGGACCCCTTGTCCACAACTTACCTAGAAAAAAAAAAATTCAAAATTAAACTTTAAAATTTATTAAAAACAACTTTTATAAGATTATAAGTTATAATGTTTTTTAAAGTTAGATTAGATATTGAGGTTTTGGGGGGATAAATTGATTAATTGTCACAGAATGTTTGTCATTGTGTAATTTAGGTTTGAATTTCTGAAGGTTTATTGTTCCATTGACATAGTAGGCAAAATTTATCTCATCACCCATGTAATTAACAAAAAAAAAAATACAAAACCCACCCAATTTTTCAAATGCCAAATTTTCAATTCTCTTCATTGAAAATATATATATATATATACTTAAACTAAATAGAAATTATAATAATTTTTAAAAATTAAATTTAGCCACATCTAAAGTCAACACCACATTGTCAACACCAAATATAATTAAAATACAAATCTCTTGATTACAAAAAAAATTAACAAATAATATATATTAAAATAATTTTGAAAAATAAACTAAAGATTTTTTTTTAAAAAAAAAGCATAAATAGATCACTCAAACATGAAGTAAAAGACAAACCAGTTTACACAAGCCGAGACAAACCTTTTTTATGTTGTCACAGAATTTTGACTATATGAACATTCAATTTCGTTGAACACTTCTAAAACCCTAAGACCCTAAGATCTTAAATTTCAAAAAGAAATGGTCCATGTCATTTAATCCATAACATACAAAAACTCTACTATGTCTTTATTCGAAATTGAAGAAATCAACATTGCATCACCTCACATGGGCAATGCAATTCCACTGTGTTCCTTTTGGAGAGGTCATGAGCACTAGGATGGGACCACTTCATTAGTAGGAGCATGAAACAATTAATGTATGAGACAAACAAAATGCATCACCTCACATGGGCAATGCAATTCCACTGTGTTCCATTTCGAACCATTATAAGATGAATCATTTCTTGTTTGTCTTGTGTATAAATTTCTACTCATATTTTTATAGATTTTAAATTCATATTTATCTCACTGTGATAATGGCGTTTACTCTTTGAAACACTTGAATATAAGTATATTGAAAAAAATAAAGCAAAACTTCTACTAAATTGGAATACAGTCTAGATGAAAGTGAATATAATAGTAATGGTGAAAATTGTATATGTTAGTATAGTTTTATTTCTTGGTTCATTTTGATTCATTTATTTTTATGAAATGAAAAATGTATAAATTAGTGTATTTATATATAAAAATTGATAAATAGTGTTATTATCACTTAATTTTATCATTATACATTTGAAAGAACTGTTTCAATACACAAGCTTTATATTCATGCATCTAGGTCAAAATTATGAGTGTCAAAGTGAACCTAGTTCACTTCCACAATTTTTAAAATGATCCCTAAACTTTCATATTCAAATCTACAAATTGCGTACATTTCTCTCTATTTTTAGTAATTGTTATGAGCAAATTGAAATGTAAAATATTTTAAATTGCATGCTAGGATGTTTTATAAAAGACAAACCCTAATTCAAGTTAGTGTAGGATTTTATTTTCTTAGTATAGATTTTCCCTACACTTTGATTTAATCTTTCTTAGATTAAAACAATGAGTATTAGGGTGAGTGGAGTGAGTTGTTAGCATCTTCTATGGGAGTTACACTTTCTTATTTTTTGGTATTTTTGATGTATTCTCTCCATTGATCATTATTATTTTCCACCTATTTCATCTCATCTAGTCTATATATAATCACTCTCCCAGCTTGTATTTATACATTCATGTAGACTCATATTTTTTGAGATCTCTTAATGCTATTTTTCCTTTTTGATAATTTTCCTTTATTTCATTGGATTCTAACTTTGCAATGTTATTTTGATCTTTGACCATTTATATTTTTAGTTTAAATTAGTTTCTATTTTTTACACTAGATCTTAGTTTATCATTTATTTTTTAAGAGAAGAATCCCCATAAAAAAAGAATAGCCCCCCAATAGAGAGAGTAGAGTGAAGGAAGGACTAAGAATCCCCCCAAAAGATGAAACCTTATCAACCCCCAACAAATCTCATAGATGAATTTTTTTCTTTCTATGAAGGGTTTGGTAAAAATATTGGCAACACACTTCAAAGTCACATAGTAGCAGAGATCAATGAAATGTCTAAGGATAAGCTCTCAAATGTAATCTATGTGAACCTCTATGTGATTGGTCACTAATGATGGACTAGGTTTTGTGAAATTTTGATGTCACTCTAGGTATCATAAAATATGACTAATGGCCATCATAACTTGACACCAAACTCGATGAAAATATGTCAAATAGCCTTAGTGGTGGCTATAAATTCACCTGATGGTAGGGACCTTTTATGTTTTTACTGCATGATTTCCCTTGGATGTACAAAATTATGAGTGGACAACTCATACTTATTTGGACCAACACTATGCTCATATTAAAAGCTTTGAAAAACTACATCATAGTCAGTATATTTAGTTTCTTCTCCCATGCATTCATACTCAAATTTATCATACTGATCATCATCATCTTTTTAGTATTCAACATATAATTCCTCATAAGGTAAGTCTTCCTCCTTTCTCATTAAGAGGGAATTTGCAAGTTCAAGTGCAAAATGAACATGAGTTAGTTGTAATTCAATGAGAGTTTCTTGTAGTTTAATTTCAACCTTCATTTTTTAAGGTTCAAATTTTACTCCTTCATGAGATGCTATGCGACCCAAGTATTCCACCTCTTTAAGACTAAAAACACACTTGGGAGGCTTACCATAAATTTTGTGTTGTTTGAGAACTTGTAAATCTTAAGATACATGGTGCAAGTTATGTTCCCATGTGTTTCTATAAATAAATATATTATCAAAGAACAATAATATAAATTTCCTCAAAAATGGCTTAATATGGAGTTCATCAAAATTTGAAATCTACAAGCATTAATAAGACCTAATGACATCAATAGAGACACAAAATGACCATCATGAGTCCTAATTTTTTTCTTGGGAATATCTTCTTAATTCAAATTTGTTGATAACCTAATGTAAAATCAAGTTTTGTAAAAATCATAGCTCCATTTACTTCACCTAGTAAATCATCAATGAATATCTAATAGGAAAATTATATTTGATACCAGTGTACTTGTTGATATCTCTATAGTTTGGACACATGTGCCAAGTGTCACCCTTTTTACATACCATCACCATAAGATAATTTTAGGCACTTTGAGAATCCCTCATAACATTACCTCTATCATCTCTTGAACCATCTTCTCAACCACACTCTTTATTACATAGGGGTTCCTATAGGGCCTCTTTTTGGCTAGTTTGTGCCATGGTGCTAGATGAATGGAATGTATTTCCAAAAATTACAAGTGCCTATATATATATATTTGTAGATTTGGGTAGACAGGAATATTTGACTAATATGATGCTAATGAAAACAACTGGGCAAAAAATCCATTAGACCCTTTATTAAGAATATTTTGCATTTGATGAGAGCTTACTGTTGATGAGTGATTTTACACATCACAATACAAAAAAAATAATATGTAAATATTATATCTCTCTTGAAAGGAAATCTAACCTTCAAGACACAAAAAAATTACCACAAGGCTTTGATAATTAGGTCTTGACTTGGAAAAATTGACTAAGTGGTTTAATGTATTGTTGTTTAACAAGGGGCCTTAAAATTACCTCATTGGAACTTGATAAGAAGGCTTTAAAATGGTTTAAATTTAATATGAAAACCTAACTCGATTTGCAAATCTAAAATCATAAATTTTCTTTGCCACTTGATTTTTCAATTTGTATGATGCTTTCTTTGTGAATTAACTCATTATTCAAAATAAAATTTAAAAGATATGGTAAGAGAATTTACTAAGTTAAAAGAAACCCTAAGGAAAATGACAACAATGATTCAATGCTTTTAGATAGATGGATCCCTCATAGAAACCATTTTTTTCTTAATCAAAGATCGACTCACAATGCCACAATAATAGTGCAATATTTTAATGGTAACAGAAAAAAAGATCATGAACATTCATATAAAAACTATCCCTATGCATATCCTTGAGCAATTTTTTGGAAGTGCAAATTTGCCTATTCATTTCTAGAAGCAGCATTTTATCATTTAGATACTTAAGAAATCTATAAGGTACTCCAAAGAATCCCTCCATCTTGTGGTAGGTGAATTTTGGGAACTGTTGTCACATGAAATTGCACAATGCTTAGCATTCCAATGACATGATGGAAATGACCTCAAGGTGTGGGACCTTTGTGTGTATGAGGTCGAATCTCTGGAGAATGTTAGCTTCATTTTTGAATCCCAATGCAATGTGTTGGTCCAACCCAACACATGTAAACCTACCACTAACATCTCACAAGGAAAAGGGGAGAAGGAGAACATGAAAGTGAAACAAAGGTGATACACCAAGATGGAAAGTTCACTTCTTCCTAACCAAGATTGCACAATATATCAAAGAAGGGGGCCAAAGAACTCACACAACTCTCCATTTGGTTGATTTCATGAGAAAACATGGAGGTTAGGGTTTGACAGAGCGTTGGAAGGAAAGAGAATTTCTCAACACAACAGTTGCAAACAATTTTAACACAACATACATGCATAAGATTCGAAAAAACACTCCAACATGAAGGTAATAAACTTACTCATACATAAAAGAGGAGAGAACTAGCAACAACGATCAAATTCATTAATACAAAGGCATATAGCCAATCCTTACAATGGTAGAATGTGAAACATAGTGTCTGAAAAAGGAGAATCCCAAAGGAGCAAGAAGAAGGACCCAAAAAATGAATACATTTTTTGCCTTTATAGATCAAGCATAATTGAAAAACACAAGTCAAAACCTAACCCTAACCAAGGTTAACAAAGAAGACTATGGCATGCAAACTTGAGCCATCCATGAAAATCGTGACCTAAGGCATAAATCCGCCAAGAAGTCAACAAAAAGTAATAAATGGGCATGGGAACCCATGAAATCCACTTGCAAAAGGAATGGAGTGTAATAAATGTCATCCTTGAAGCCCATGAATTAGATTTGGTAGCTCAAAATTCAAATTAAGCCTAAAATTTTTTTCCAAAAAAACATGTCAAAATGCAAGATGGTCGAGGCCTTAGGCCCAAAAGGAAAGTTCTGCAAGCATAAAAAAATGGTTTGAAGCCCTGAAAATGTGTTGTCAGACATCAATAATCGAATTGTTGGAGGCCAGGATTTGTGTGTATCTCTTACCGCTTATCGGTCACTAAAGGAAGAAGAGAGGAGGAAACTGTGATGAAGAGAGGAAAGTTGGGGGTAAGAGAGGAGGCTTACCTCTAAAAGTCAGAGGTAAGGAGGAAGCCTTACCCCCGAAGCCTGAAGCATTAGACACTTAGTCGAATTATTGGCTCAAGACATCAGGAAAAAGGAGAAGGGGAAGACCGGAAACCATATAAGTAACTTTCGGAGGTTAGACCTCATATCGTCGAAGGTTAGAGGTTGGACTGAAGGCTTACACCTTGTGAAGAAAAGAAGGTAAGGTGTAAGATGCAAGCATGAAGGGTGAAGGGCGAAGGCCAGTAGAAGAAGGGCGTAAGGATGGAAGATGAAGGAGGGAAGGCCAAAGGGAAAAGAAGGAAGAGGAGAGGAATCAGTAAGGAGTAAAGGGTAAGGCCGAAGGCCAAAGTTCAAATGAATTAGAGGTATAAGGGGAAGGAAGGGAGAGATGGAGAAGGCATGCAAGGTAAACAAGTAAGAGATAGCTTGAAAAATCAAAATTTTGGGACTTAGCAAATTTTAGGAACCTTCAAGGAAAAAATCATGCAAGATGGCACATGGGGAATTTCTCAGATCAGATATCAGTGATGGGACATCAAAGGGGGGCACGAAATTTCAATAGGAACTAAATAAACTAGTAACTAAGTATCTAAATCAAGTCTATAGAAACTTGGAAGAGAGCCTTCTATTGAGATATCCTTACAATTTTCTTACAATGAACATGATGAAGGAATCATTCACTCTCTTGTAGTGATTTATTACATTGTGTAGTTGGAGTTGAGGATATTAATCATAAACCTTGTGTTGATTTGGATGATTACCCACTAGACCTAGGCATGCCAACTCTTGATATCTAAAGTTATTGGTTGATGTGTAGACAATATAAGAAGTCATGTGAAAGACCCTAGTTTTTCGCACCATAAAGAATTGATGGTGAATATTTTCATTGATAATCCAATCCTAACGGATCTTCTTAGATCTTCTAAGTATTTCCTCTACATAATAAAACATCCAATTTTCAAATGTTGAAGCTAATTCAATCCTCATCACCCTAATCAATAATATTATAAAATCATTGACTTGAGGGATGAAATCACTTTCATATAAGTACATAGCCAACTTCATAGCTAAGGACTTGGGATGATTTATTCACAAGTCATTCGTTGTCTTCATGCATTGTTCTTATCCTTGGTTGAACACTTTGAGGTCCTTATCCTTGGTGATAAGAGACATGGTTGAGAACACTCAAATGGTAAAATTTTCTATAATGGAAACACTTGAAAAATTCTCCAACACTCTCCCATCTTCCAATATGATTTTTCTTGAATCCTTATAGCAGTGCTCTCTATATTCGATAATCAAATTAGGACATTGAATTGAAGTGGGAAAACCAACAACTTGAGCAATCTCATTCTACACTATTTTCCTTGTATAGGGAGATGAATTACTCCCAAATATTCTCTCCTTAAACTCCTCTATGTCATATGACTAAGGTTTGTATCCCCTAGAAAATTCTAATCTAAAGTGATATTTGTCTTTGGATACACACCTTTGAAGGGTTTTAAATGGTTTAAATTTAATCTAAAAACTCACCAAACATTGCTCACCTACAACGAGTTGATGCCTCCTTTGCAACCAAGTAACCCAATATGGATTTAGGTGCTTTGTTAAATCTCCAACTTTAGCTTCTCCACCATCTCTTGTAACACTAAGTTATCTTTACTACTACTGTCCATAATTATGGTGCAACACTTTCCTCTAGATATACAAATGGTCTTGAATAGACTCCTCCTTTGTGTCAGTTCCTGTTGCTCCTTCTCTAGTTATAAAAGCACTTTCTTTAACATAAGAATTTCTCCATCTTCTAGGTCTATTAGACCCATTTCATCTTCAACTTCAACGGTAAAGTTCCTCCAAATATTGGTCTTTCCACTCTCTTGAACTATATTTTGAGTGAATTCAATGGATCAGTGACCTACTTCTCCATAATTAAAACAAGCTCTAGAAAACCCCCTTCCTTGAGCCCATATTCTCCTCTACCCCTTGAATTTTCACCTCTTCCTCTACTAGAATCTCATCTTCCCCTTAAATTTG
This sequence comes from Sequoia sempervirens, assembly GCA_007258455.2. Lineage (NCBI taxonomy): Eukaryota > Viridiplantae > Streptophyta > Pinopsida > Cupressales > Cupressaceae > Sequoia > Sequoia sempervirens. The sequence continues at coordinate 829,819,627 of VDFB02271358.1, read as the reverse complement.
GGCCATAATTCATTTGTGTCCAAATTTTTTCTTCTTCTTTAAGTGGTTGTCCTCTTCTATTGTTTACTTGTCCTCTACCTTGCAAAGGCTTTCCCTTTCCTCTAAAATTTCCTTGTGATCTTCTTGATAACTTTTCGTCAGCCTTAAGTGCATACTAGTAGGCTTCTTCTACCGTCCTTATTATGAACATGCTAAGTTCATATTGAATAGCAACCACAACCCATTCACATATCTCACAACCTATTCATCATCTTCAACATTCCCAACACAAATGTCTAGTTTGTAAAATTCCTCCATATAATCCATAACACTTAAATCCTTTTGTTTCAGATTTTGCATCCTCTTGAACAAATTGATGTGGTAATCCCTAGGTAAAAATTTGGACTTCAACTTTGAGACCATATTATCCCATGATTTAATCTTCTCCTTTCCCTTCCTCTTTCTTTTAGTCTGTGTCCAATCCCACCATAGGGATGCATGTCCCTTCAACCTTGTGCAAGCATACTTCACCTTCTTTTTTATCTTGAATGGATTTTAAATCAAAATATTTATCCATTTCCGCAATCCAATCAATGAGTTCTTTTGGATCCAAACTTCCACTATAGCTCATTGGATCTGTCCTTGGCTTACTTCCAGTCTTAGAAAAAACTTACATGAACCTATCCTCTTGTGCATCTCCTGGACTCCTACCTCTACAACTTTCGGTACTTCCTCTTCTTCTTCACTAACATACCCAACATGAATTCCTCTTCATTGGGATGTTTCTAAGACTTCTAACCTCACAGTGATTCCTCTTAGTATCTCCACAACTGATTGATTATCTTCTCCTCATGGGGATCTTCCTCTACCCCGTCCTCTATATTCCATGCTCTCTTCAATCTACCAGCTCTAATACCAATTGATGCAAATCAACAACCAAGAATCCTAAATTTTTAGTTGTTGTAGCTCCCTCACTCTACAATTGGAAAAACAATCAGGGTTGGGAATAAAATTAAATATTTTTGTTAAAAAAAAAATCTCCAACACAAGAATTGACAAGAAATTCATGAGGAACTTACTAACTTTATTTATTAAATCTTCTAAGAGCTTACAAAAACCGTTTCTTGAATCGAACATTTAACAAAGGAACATCAACAACCATTCTTGTTATCTCCAAAACCAAAATTTATGCTACAAGAGACCTTCTTACAACTCCAAAAGTAGAAAAATCACTCCAAATATCCCCAACTCCACTCCTAGGTGTCCCTCCTTGGTTTCACAGGTGATTTCTCTCTTCAAAACTTATTATTTTCTTTTCTCTCACCTTTCGAGTCTTTCTCCCAAGCTCCAAGCGTAGCTTTTCCTAGCATCAAGGCTGCATTACTCACCTCATTTTCCTTCCTGGTGTGGGAAACCTCTCCTCATTCAATTCTTCTTGGAAAAAATCAATTCATTTTCCAAATTTTTCCCTTCACTGGCTCAATCCACTAACTCCTTTCCCAAGTACCTAGATCCTTCCACTACCAATTCAAAGCCAAATTTTAAATGCACAGAGGAGTTACAACATGCCAAGACTGGCCTCCTCTTTCTTGGGTGTGAGACTTCATGTAACTCCCAAAATTCAAATAAGTGACAATTTCCAATACTTTCAAACCCAATTTGAATTAAGTTTAAATACAAATTAACTCTAATTTTGAGGAGTTGAGAGGAGAATGAAATTAAAATAAAATTGTGTCTACAAACACAATCAAAACCAAAAATCAAAGGAAAATAAAATAATATTTTTGATGTGTAGGATTGCTTGTGCACTGCGATGCTTTTGCATTAGTATGTTAAATTTGACAGTTATTTACATGTCAAGATATTAAAAAATGGATATACATATAAAGATATAAGAGTTCAATTAAAAGTAAATCTAAAGGTTAATTTGTAATAGATATATGTTTCAATCATAATATATAATATTCACTTTTATTCTATGTTTTTCTTGCTTCATTGTTTATGATATAAGTGGTGGCTCCATAATGGTTATTTAGGGGTGCAAGGGAAGCTATGTATGGAAGGATGGCTTATCCAAGGTTTAATAATCAAACAATTAAGAAGTAGATTTGTGTGAGAGCATAACATTTTATCTAAATAATGAAATTTACTTATCTAAATCAATTGGGTTACTTAAATTAATGTTGGAAATTGAGTTATCTTACATATTGCAACTGGTATGTCTATCTTAGGTGAATCTATATAAAAGATACAAAAGATATCCTTCTTGAGGTTCCTATTATTTAAGAACATGTGATATATAAATAGAATAGTCATCTTAGAAAGGATGTTTCTTGTTGTCTTTTACATAAATTTATCTAAGATAAATATGATAATTAATATACATTCTTTATGTATATAAATAAACACAATTTGAATTTTTTTACTTCATGAGATCCACCAAGTGAAGCTCTAAACTCTTATAACCTCCATCTACATGAACTGCCCTTCATCCATTCAAAAATAAATTTAAAATCGATACTTTTTATTTTCATACTACTCCCTTCTATAATGAATTCCAAAAAAGAAAAACCTAATTTAAAGAAAATATCATTGGACCCGAGAATGGGTATTCCTTTTTCATGAAAAAATCTAATTAGCCTGAAGGAAAAAGTGAGAAGGGAAGAATTAAAATGCTTCATCAACTTCATCTGTATCTGTCAGGAAATGCTACTTGGTATAAATGGGTAAACACATTTTTATGGGAGGTGTAGCCTTCAAAGTTGAAACTGACAAGATTCACTTTTCCTTGACAAATTTCACCGACAGGAGACCCTACAATGTTTGTGACAGGGAAAAGGAAGACCTATTGAATACCATGTGAAATTGACATTTGAACAAGCTTATTCACCTCTGTCCAAAAATTTTTCAATGAGGGCCAACTTATGTGGGGCCATGGTTGTTTGTGTGACAAATGCAGGCCACTAGCATCCAGGAAATGTTCTCTTTATAAGAACAAATGACACATTTATATGTCTGGTCCTGTTACCCATAAAGGAATATTACCTTTCTGTATTTTTGTATGGTGCCACTCCCATATCAGTCATAAAGCTGTGGGACTTTATGTTTATCTGTTGGATTGTTTTGCTTTTTCTTTTGGTTCAGTCATGTTGCTCATGTTCACTATTATGTAATTTAAAGAAGCTCAACATGTTAAAAGGCTATAAATAGATGCTTTCTGCCAGCTTCTACATTCAAGATGGTCTCAAATTAGTATTGATTAAAGTCAGGAGCAGGTGCTTGATATTTTGGACCTGAAAAAGTTGAGCATGTTCCTTTGATCATGGAATTTGCTTTAAAATGTTTTATGAATGATTGTAATCTTATGTTAGAAAAATGTGTGTTATATGTATGTATTACTTATTTATTTTTTATTGGATAAAATGTTTTTATGAATGATTGTTATCTCAGGTTAGAAAAATGTTTAAATATATTAGTTATTTATCAATTTTTATGTGTGGGGTGAAAGGGGATTAGTAAAGTTGATTTTTGATTTTATTATATGAGAGAATGGAAAGGATTTGAGTTTTAATAATTTTTTAAATTTTTTCAAGCCGCTTAATATAATTATTTTTAAACTTTTTCTTAAAATAATATTAAAAATAAATTTTAAAATTATTATTGTTTTTAAAATTATCAATAATAAATTATATTTGATATCAAGGTTTTTGAGGATAAATTGATTAATTGGTGTTAAGTGTTTGTCAGAATATAATTTAGATTCAAATTTTTATAAGTTCATGGTTCTATTGACATCGTAGACAAGGTTTATCTCATCAGCCAAATAACCCGACAGATAAAAATTTATGAAAAACTTGTTCAATTCTTAAAATATCAGACTTCTAATTCTCCTCATATAAAAATAATAAATATAATTAAACTATACTAAATATAAATTATAATAAACCTTTTAAATTAAATTTAACCAATATAACACCACATTGTCATACAAAATAAAATTAAAATGTATGTTATACCAATTTTTCAGATTGAATTTAGCCTGTCTATTGACAGGCCCAACAATGACATCAATATTTTTGGCTGAAGTTAATCACCTCATCTTTTCATTTCTTAATGGTGTTGAGATTATATAAATTTCTTTTAAATCAACGCTGTCTAATTTTATTTAGAATTTCTGCAATAAAGATGGCCTTATTGGAAAAATTACATGCTTTCTTATTAACGACTAGATATTTATTTATTTCCCTGTGAGACAACGTGGGATTCATGGAAACATGGAAAATATTGCATAAAACTTTTAGATGGCATATAAAAGATTCTATGAAATTTTTAGTCAATGTGTTCAATATTTTTCATGTGTTAGGTTATGGAGATTATAAGACAAACTTACTTTACATAAGTCCAGACAAACCTCTTTTATGTTATCACAGATGTTTGACAATAAGACCATTAAATTTCGTTGAACACTTATAACATTGGCTTTGCCAAATATAAGTAAAACCCTAAGGTCTTAAATTTAAAGAAATGCTCCATACAAAAACTTTACTTTGTCCTCATTCCAATTTTAGAAAATCAATAATGCTAAAGTCCATTCAACCCTAGTATTTTGGATGGCAATGCAACCACTAAAATACAAGGTGCACGTTAAATGTTTGGCCTAGACCTTTCCTTTTCCTGTATTATTGGAGAGGTCATGAGCACTAGGATGGGGCCACTTCATTAGTAGGGTCATGAAACAATTAATGTATGAGACAAAGAAAATACATCATCTCACATGGGCAATATAATTCCACTATGTTCCATTTCGAACAATTCTAAGATGAATCATTTCTTGTTTTGTCTTGTGTACGAATTTCTACCCCATATTTGTATAGATTTTAAATTCATATTTATCTCACTATGATAATGGAGTTCACACTTATGAACCACTTAGAATATAGAGGATTCAAATGTATTGGAAAATTCTAAGCAAAGCTTCTTTTAGAATTTAGATGGTGTGAAAATTGTTTATGTTGTATTGTTTTTTTAATTCATTTTTATCTATTTATTTTAATGTAATAATAAATGTATAAATTAGTGTATTTTTATATGAAAATTGAAAGATAATTTAATTGTCATTTAATTTTATCATTACAAATTTTAAAGAATTAGTTTTAATGTACATATTGTACATTCATGGATTTAGGTCAAAATTGTGATTGTCAAAGTAAGTCTAGTTCACTTCCACAATTTTTCAAAATGATTCTTGAACTTTTAAATTCAGGTTTATAAATTGGGCAAATTTCTCTCTATTTTCACTAGTTGTTTTTTATTAGAGGTAAAGCAAATTTTGAAGGGGCCCCAAAACCCTTTACAAAAAAGGAAAGTTGTTTGAAAAGATAAACAAACAGATCAACCAACATCCAAAACATCAACAAGATGGCTGCTAAAAAGGAGGAACAAAAACAAAAAACTACATATTCTTCAAAATATTAGCAGCTTCCATGTCACTCTCAATTATCTTCTGATGCACATCCATAACTTTACAAATCTCTTTGAAAGGGACCCCAACTTGCATCTTAGTCTTGTTGTGAGTTCTTGCACTAGGCCCCAAAATATTTACATCTTTAATCAAAACATCCTGCGAACCAACAACCTTATCAACTGAAGTTTCCTCCACCACTTGCCTATCCCCAACAACTTCCTTATCACTAGGAGCTCCCTCCATCCATTTCTTAGCCTTCTCATTGAGAATAGTAGGCCCTTAGTTTCATTTCTCATAACAGATTTAGTCACTTCAACAACCTTATCCACTTCATGTTAACCCGTTCCATCTACTCTTCCAAGGTCACAATCCTGTCTTAAAAAATATGCTTCAACTTAAGCATCTCCTCAATAACAACCTTTAAAGCATCAAATAGCTGGTCCACTTGTGTCTGGAGAGAAGACTGTGAAGATTCCCCAACTTTGCTCACAACCCCCTGAACCCTCACATTGGTCATATTAAGCTCGTGAAAAGCCCATTTGAACAATCTAAATAGGGAAGTAGTACTCTCCTTAGTTAGACCCAAAACATTAGGTAGATCCTCCCTATTTAAATTCAACACATATGTGGCCTCCGCTTCACCCTCCTAAGAAATACTATTCATTTTTTGGCGCTCAAAAACCTCTTTTCCTTTAGCCCTAGCCATCAGTGTCTGTATTTTATGAAGAGAGCTCATAATATCCTTAGTCACCATCCTCCTTCTATTCTACTTCTCCAACCCCTCATTAGTGGTTTCCATAGCATCCTGCCCACCACTAGCCTTCGAAGGGGAATCAACAGGCTCCTCCTACACAGGGCTACTAGACCGCTTAGACAACTTCTTTTTTCTACCATCAGTCAATCCTTTCTTTATCTTAAACCTCAAAACAAGGGGCAAATAGGTCGCATCCCTAACAACATCAATCATTTCTTTCAAGAGGGTAAAAGCAACAACTAACCTAATTTTACATGGTTTCACACCAACCCCTTCCTCATTGCAAGTCTCATATTCCATCAAATCATGAGAAGATTTACCTTTACCACTCTTACTCGAAGTAGGGGGTTGCGAATAAACTTCCATAGAAGCCACAAAGTCAGGAACATAATCCTCATCCTCTTCCGACTCAGACTCCTCCCAAACCATTTTCTTCTTTTTCCCTATCAAACTAGTCACTAGTTCCTCCTCTGACACAGTCTCATACTCCAAGGCTGGCTTCTTTTGCTTTCCTTTAGGAGCCCTTTCAAGCTGCTTAGGAACCACATAAGCCTTGGCATAATCTATAATTAGAAGAATTAAACCAACATGTAGCATAGGATTTTTAGGATTTCTTTTATGATCCTTAAGACCACTCTCCAAAGAAACCAAAAGATAGAAAGGAAAGGAAACTTTCTTCTTATGTCAAAAATGATTCAGAAGAACAAAGTGATAACCGTTGATAGAAGAGAACCAAACTTTTAAGGTTATGTACCTCATCAATTCTTCAATGGCATCTCCCCACAGAGCTTTGATGGAGCTACACAAGTAGCCACCACTTTTAGCACGCTCGAGCTTCATTTCTTCATCCCCTTTAAATAAAATCTGCAATGCAACATTAGATTCCTTCTTATCTCTATACACCTTTATGCCCTCCGTGGAAAGACCAGTAATGTTCACTATGAAGTCCTCATTGATATCAAATTCAATACCACCCAACTTTAGAACCCTATTATTCCATCTCTGGACAAACAACTCCATAGCCTGTGGATCATTCCCATGGAGCCACTCCAGGTATGGTGTTAGCCCACCCCATTGCAATATTTTCCAAATTTCAGATTTAGTTTTCAAGGTGTCACAAGAAAATGGCTCCACCCTATTTCTATCTCTTCCCATGATCACAAACTTAGAAAAACCCAAGAGCTTGAGGACTTTACAGACAATTAGGAGAAGCCTCAAGAACAAAGGAAAGAAAATACTCACAATCCATGTGACAACGACATGGTGGTAGAGATTCATTATTAACCTTGAAGGACACCCCATATGAAGGTTACTCGAATTACCATAAGCCCAGGCACGATCACTCCAAAGGATAATTTGCCACATGAACAGGATCATGTGAACACAAATCATCATGAAGTTGCCATCCAACTTAGCACTTTTGGTAATCATTATTAAGACAAGAAAGTGCCTCAATAGGAAGGGAATCGTCCACATCCCAAAACCTATAGCCGCTAACACCAAAATTAGCAAAGACATCTGCAAGAACATTGCCCTCCTTGAAAATATGAGAAATATAAAATTCATCAAATGAATTTAAAATTTCTATGGCATCCAAAATAAGAGGTTCAAAATCCAAGAGGGGGTCGAAGACTACTTCAAATTATTGATAATATTTAATGAATCTCCCTCAAGCCACAACTTTCTAAATCCTTTAGATTGAGCCATCTTCAACCCATGATAGGCTACAAATGCTTCCACGAAGTGGTTTGTTTGGGTTGCCAAAGGGAACGCCATAGCGGAAATGAACCTACCATTAGAATTTCTCAACAATCCCCCACAACCAACAGGTCCCAGATTACCTTTAGCAACTCGATCAAAATTAACTAAATCACCCATCCAACCAGAGGAGCCTTCCAAACAACATCATCTCTAGAGGCTTTACCTCTAGTCAAAGGAAGATAAATATCACATGACAACTTCCAATTTTGCATTATAGAAATATCACCAAGCATAAGTGCAATCTTAGGGCCATTCTAAAAAGAATCCCCTGCAACAAAATTCTTCTTGATAGCAGAACAAATTTTAAAATCCACAAAGATAGCAGGAAGAGTAGAGCTCCTAAAAAATTATGTTGTTACGTTCTAGCCAAATACCCCAAGCAAGGTGAGGCAGAGAGATAGACCAAAGAAAAAGTAGAGCAGGATTAGATGAAGGTCCCACCCATTGAGACCACAGTTCCCCAAGTGAAGAAGGAAACACCCAGCTGAGATTCCAAAGAGAAATAACATAAGCCCACACCTCTCTAACATATCTGCACCCAATCAGTAGTTAAAACCTTATTCTGGGAAAAAAGACAGAAAAAAATATTCACCTTTGGAATCAATTTTGGGAACCAGAGTGAGGCCCAGAAAGGGATAGGTCCAACAAAAGAAACTTGAAGAGCAAAGGCCAAAGAAACATAAAATTTACCATTGGAAGAAAGCCTCCACACAATCTCATCAGTAGGGGCATAAGAAGGAATATGAACTGAGGAAAGAGCATTAAAGAGACCCTCCAACCCCAGATCTACCTCATGTAACCTTTTCCACTTCACCCCATCCATATATGTAGCAATAAATCTGCCAAACCTCTGAATACAAATACCCATGAAAGGAAGGGACCAAGGCTCATCTTTGAGTGGCCTATTACCAAACCAGCAATCATCCCAAAAAATAATTTTCCTACCATTCCCCTGCTGCCAAAACAGACCTTTAGAAACAATCTTGCGAGCCTTAACCATGCAGTTCCAACTCGAGCAGAACTAGACGAAGGGGAAAATCCACAAGACAACAAATCCCTTATATAATCCACACCACGAAGATATTTTCCCATAGCAATTCTAGCCCACTCACTATTAGCAGAAATTAGGTTCCACGGTTGCTTACCAAGAAGAGTTAGATCTCTTATTTTATGAATGCCAAGACCACCCAAATTTTTAGGCTTGCAAACATCATCCTAGGAGACCAAATGAATTATTTTCTTTTCTTCAACCCCAGACCAAAGTAATTCTTTCTAAATTCCTTCCAGCTTATCCACAAATTTCTGTGAAATATAAAATAGGCTAAGAGCATAAACTGAAAGATTCTGAAAAGTAGATTTGATTAGTTGCACTTTCCTAGCTTGAATTAACAGCGCACCCTTCCATCCTGGCAATTTGGAGTTGAAATTATCAATCAATCCCCCCCAAAAGGACTCAATAACCAAATTAGAACACATGGGAAGGCCAAAGTAAGACATATGAAGTTCACCGATCTAACATTGCAAAATCCTCCCAATTTTAAGTTGCCTATACTCAGGAGTATTAAGGAAGAGAATAACACTTTTAGGTAAGCTAATCTTCTACCCCAAAGTAGCCTCATATTTTTGCAAAATAAGTTTAATAGCTTTGGCTTCCTTAATAGACAACTCCACAAGCATAAGATTATCATCAACAAACTATTGATGGGAGCAAATATTGTTCCGAGATCAAGGAGACAAACTAGTCGTCTGACTAGAATTGATAAATCTTTGAATGAGGCAGCCCAAAGATTCCACCATGATAATAAAGAGAAAAGGAGAAATGGGATCTCCCTGTCTCAACCCCTTCGAATAATCAAAAATATGAGAGGAGGAACCATTGACAAGAATAGAGAACCTCAGGGTAGATATCAGATGAAGCACCAAAACCACCAGTTTCTCCCCAAAACCAAAAGCTTTTAGAATCTTAGACAAAAAACCCCAGTCAACTCTATCGTAAGCTTTAAGAAAATCCAACTTCAGGATAAAACCAACATGCATATTAACAGTTAAAGAGTGAATATTCTCATGAACAGTAAGGATAGAGTCAAGAATTTTCCTACCCACCACAAAACCATTTTGTTGAGGTGAAATAATTTGAGGAAGAACCTTCTGCAATCTCACCACCAAGACCTTAGAAAAGATCTTGTAGATAGAGTTACACAAACTAATAGGATGAAATTCATCAAAGGAAGCACACCTAGTTTCTTAGGAACAAGAACAATAAAAGACGAGTTTAATTCCTTCAAAATATTTCCACTACCAAAAAATTCCTTAGTAGCATCCACAACATCCTTCACAAGAATATCCCAAAAAGACTGAAAAAAGAACATCGAGAAACCATTAGGCCCTGACACCTTGTTACCTTCAAAAGAGAAAACAACACTTTTAATCTCCTCCTCTAAAGGGATCCCACCAATTTCCGATTAAGATCATCAAAGATTATATGAGGAATATCTCAAAGAACATTCTGACACTCAGAATCCAGCTCCCCTTCCTCGGATAACAAGTTAGAAAAAGAAGAAGATGTAACCTACATCAAATCCACATCCTTATCCAACACTTGATTATTGAAATCAATAGCATTAATATGATTGGAAGCCTAGTGTTTCAATGTAGAGAGATGAATAAACCTTGTATTTCTGTCCCCACTTTTTAACCACATAATTCAAGATCTTTGCTTCCAAAATTCTCCTCCTTATCCACAATATTATGCAATCTAGATAAAAGGACATTCTCCCTCAAAGCAAGAGCTTGATCATAAACAGACACTTGAATAGACTGCTACACTGTGAAAAGCTCTCGATTAACATCCTCTTTCTTAGAAAAAATGTGCCCAAAGGAAGACCCGTTCCACCTCCTAACATTTTTCTTCACATTAGCAAGTTTCTTAGCAACCATGTACATAGAAGAACCATCCACTTGAATATTCCACCAGGATTGAATCAAATCTTTGAGGTCAAGATGAAAGTGCACATCTTTTCAAACCTAAAAGGATTTTTTTCCCTCCCCAACAGATCCACCGATAAAGAGAGAGGGAAATGATCAGACCCCAATCTAGTCAGGGCAGGCAATGAGCAAGAATAAGAGATAAGCCAATAAGGGGAAATAAGGGCATGATCAAGCTTAACTTGGATAAGAGATTCACCCACATGTCGATTAGACCAAGTGAAAGAGGCCCCTTTAAGATCCAAATCAAGGAGAGCATTTTCATTAATAAGATTCATGAGATCGTATCTACTATCATCCACAATCTGTGATCCACCCAACTTATTAGCATCATGCAAGGGTGTATTGAAATCCCCCATTACCAACCAATTGGAAATAGGATGCAAAGATTTAAAAGAACTAAGATTTTACCAAAACTTTTTCCTGGCACTCTTACTATTCAGAGCATAGATATTAGAAAGGGTCCAAGAGAACTTATCATGAACATTGATAAATGAAGTAGCCACATGGTTACAGTCCTAAAACACCTCAACCCCTAAATAAACTTAAGATTCCAAAAATTATCAATCCTACCTAAAGCACCAGCCACCTTAGAGCAATGCATACCACAATCCTTAAAGAGCTTATGCTTAAGTTTAGATAACCTATCCATTCCCATTTTAGTTTCTTACATATCAAAACAATGTCAGGCCTATGATCTCTTACCATGTTAGCAATAAGATCATGCTTATAAGGGTGATTTAACCCTCGCATATTCCAGGAGATGGTCTTCATGAGAGCTTATGGGAAGTGCTCTTAGAGCACATCTCCAACAAAGTTCTCTGAGTTCCATTAGAAATATCCATTCGGCTCTCCTTATCCCTTGTAACATTTGAAGAAGGATGACCTCTACCTCTTGGCTTAGATCTGCAATCTAACCTTTCCTTATTTCTTGTAATAACTCCCGAAGGGGGAGATTGTTTCTTTCTATTTCTTCATTTCATCAGAATAAAAGGAGGGTTTTCAAGATCAACCATATCACCAGTATCCTTCAAATCAGACTTTGAACAAACCACAACCTCTCAAACTTAGAACATTCATCATGTGGCAACTTCAAAAACCCACTACCACGAGACCCCAAAAGAGGGGAGCCCAGTCCCTCACCCTCAATCTCCTAATCTTTGACCTGATCCACAGATCTAAAGTTTTCACAAGGCTCCTCGGTACTGAGATGGGGAGGAATCACCTCAACCACACCTCTTGACTCCTGAACCACATTAAGCTTTTTAGGTTTGACTTGGGCCATAGGAATCACAATGTTCTCATCCATTACCATCTTCATTTCTATAGGTTTCTCACGCATAGGAGCAGCCTCATCAATAGGAGTATTCCCCCCATTCTTTAGAGGATCCAAAGATACCACCTCAGGAGCCTTTTCCTTTTCTTTCCACTACTTAACCACTTGCTTCTGCACTTTTAGAGGATATTTTTTAGCCCAGTGGCCAAATTTCTTGCAATGGAAGCAAGAAAAAGTGATTGATTCAAATTCCACCACTTGTTCCCAAACACCAAACATAGAGTCAATCTTCACTAGAGCGGGAAGATCCATTGACTATTCCACATGAACACAAAATTTGACATAAACAAGATGCTTCTTAGAAGTCGTCATTTGGTCAATTGATAGCAAACACCCAAAAGTACTCGCAATCCCTTTGAAAACTTCCTCATCCCATAATTCAAGAGGGAGACCTAGAAGTTTCACCCAGACCGGGGCCACCGTAAGGAGTGTGTGTTAGGATTAAAGATTGGTCTCCACCTTTTGAGCATCAAAGAAGACTTCCCAATAAACCAGGGGCCACCCGTTAGAGCCAACAATAGATCATCTTCACAGTTGAAAGTAAATGGAAAAAATCCTTTGGCCATTGCAGCCACATCCACCTAGCCCTTAGGCCTCCACCGTTTCAAAGAAAAATTTCGAACCAGCTCAATATGAGGATGAGGCCCCACAAATTTTCCCAAAAGAGACATATCCATATTTGATACACATTTTTCAACAATGCAATCCCAGACAGAGATTGAATATTCTCCAGTCTTCACATTAGAGACAAAATCCATAGGAGGAGAAGAGATTTTACCTTTGGGCTTCACACCAAAAAGATTAGCCCATTTGAGGGATGAGTCCGAGAAGAAATCACCCCTAGTCTTATCAACCTGAGCCAGAAAAAGTCACACCCAAACCATCAACTGACTGACCAGGTTCACACTTTTTAGCACCGAGATTCCCCTTTTCATAGGACACTAGAGAATCCAAAGGACAAGAAACCTTCAGGGCTCCTTTCCCACCAGAATATTCATTTTTTGCAATAGGGGACCCACGCCGCTTACCATCAGCCAGGGACCCATTTGACATCACCTTCCCATCAACAAGTTGTCTGCCATTAATGTCTGCTGCACCTCCAAGGTTTCCCGCCTTTTCAAAATTTGAAATTGCTCCACTGCCATCATTACCACCTGAGGAGAGCTCCATACGATGATGGCTCTTTGTTTCCACTAGTATTTCTCTCACTAGTTGTTATGAGCCAACTAAAATATAAATATTTTAAATTGTATGCTAGGATGTTGTATAATATAGACAAACCCTAATTCATGTTAGTGTAGGTTTTATTGTCTTAGTATAGCTTTTCAAACACCTTTATTTAAATATATTGAATAGTGCTATGAGAAGATTGAGTTGTTAGCATCTTCCATGGGAGTTACACTTTCCTATTTTTAGATACTTTTGATGTATTATATCCATTGGTCATATTTTCTACCTCTTTCCTCTCACTTAATCTATAAATACTCACTCTCCTAGGTTGTATTTATACATGGTGCAGGAGCACACAAGAAGACTGATGATCAACACCAACCAAACATATTGTTGGTTTGTTTACCTCAATTTTGATTTGATTTCGTTTGGTTTTTTTAGCTCCAAGTTCATCATAGAGGGTTTGAAAGTTTGAATACTTATTACTTCGTTGAAATGTAACACTGAAATTCAAAGATTCAAAATTCCAATATTTGTGTATATGTTAGTTCATAAAATTACAAGTGATAAATAAATTTGAAAAATTATTTGAGATGTTACATTACCAATAACTATATTCATACTTATTACTTCGCTGAAATGTAATGAAAACACAAACACTACAATGCAGTACTGTGCTATTCACCAAATGATAGAGGAGAGGAGAGGGAAGCTTACCACCTCCACCAGGAGCACTCAAGATTGCTTGGGGGAGAAATGAGAGGAACTCAAGCCTCTGTTGTGAATGGTGTGGTCCCAAACGTGCTCTACCGAGTTGATGGAGTGTGATGTTGTTGCAATGGAATGCTTGGAATGCTTGGAAATGAGTGAGAGTGAGCTTGAGAGTGAATGCGTGAGTGTAGGAATCGCAGCTTGATGTGATCAAGAGTTGGAATGCAAAATGGAAGAGTGAATATGAAGGAATGAGGATGAAAAATGACCATATTCGGGTTAGTCGGTCGAAGGAGGTGTTACAACTTCACTGCCAATGGGAAGAGTAACACCTTTACTGGCTCAGCTGTAGGAATCTACCAGCGATGTAAGCACACTGCGCGGATGTTTGCACACTACGTGGGCATCCCAGACAAAAACGCCTCCACTAACACACAAAATAGGCTCCACGTGGACCACCAACAACGGGCTTAAGTAAATTTAAGCCTTCAACTTTGGTTTTCTAAAGCGTATAAAGACAAAAAGGGGAATTGCACCTAGGGTGCAAATTCACTCTTATACATTTTCCCCCCACTTTAGCGAGCACAAGTACTGATGAGTGCTCGGTAAAGTAGATCTAGAAGACAGTAGGGTTAGAAAAATATACCTGAATTATCAAGGAAATAGTACTTGGTCTAGCGTACTCGAAGGTGTAGGAGATGTGAAGGGCTCCATAGCTACTTGGAACTATGAAGTTGGAACAAAGCACCTTAGAGGACCACGGACCTACAAGGAGGAAAACCCCCAAGATCTCTTGCATGGAGGAAGCCCCAAGGAAGTGGACTCCACAGAGTCAGGAAGGGGTGACATGTCTACTCATAGATAGAGTATGTCTGAAGCGGCGACATGTCTACCTGTAGGTAGAGTGTGTCTAAAGCAGTGACATGTCTACCCGTAGATAGAACATGTCTAAAGTGGCGACACGTCTACCTGTAGATAGAATGTGTCTACAGGGGTGACACGTCTACCCGAAGATAGAGTGTGTCTAAAGCGGTGACACACCTATAGATAGAGCGTGTCTAAAAGAGGTCGATCATGCATACCGTAAAAATTTCAAAGGGGTCCCTCGGGAACCCTTCAAAAGGAGAGGGGTCCACTCAAGGGACGTGTTGTTTGAAAAGTATAGTCTAGTCAGGCTCCCCCCGAGCTAGACATGAAAGGGCGAATGGAATGAACCTAGTCAGGCTGCCCCCAAGCTAGACGTGAAAAATTCCATTCATCATAAAGGCTTCTGAAGAAGGGGTCCCTAGGGAACTTGTCGTGAAGAAGAAAGGGGGTTTGCTCAAGGGACATGCAATTCAAAAGAAATTGTTCTCCTTAGAGTGATTCGTCATCAAGGGATCCTTTTGAAAGATGTTCACTTCATCAAGGAATTCAAAAGTAAGGTCATGCCCCCATGCGAGGGGAAGTCAAAGCAGTTCCCACTTGGGAGGAAGGTCTTCAAGTCCTTTCTTTACGAACCCGTGATGAAGGAAAAATGTTCTGTTAGGGTCCCAAGTTGAGAATGTGATTCTAAGGAAAATGTTTATTGTGAAGACTTTCAAGAAAAGATTCATTTGACAACGAATTAATTTTTTGAAAATCGAAGCACTAAAGAAGAGAACATTGTCACACTTAGGAGGGACAACTCAAGCAAAGAAGAGAGAAAGATGAAGAGAAAGCGAAAGAGAAAAGGAAAAATACCAACAAAGGACACATGGGGATTTGGTTTGGCAGGGTCAGATCTGTCCAAGCTCATATAGTAATAATTAACCGCAATGCAAGGTGAAAGATCATCAATCCCCAACTAGATCAAGAAGAATGCACAAAAAACAAAGAAAAAATTTAAAAAATTGGGTCAACATGGAAGGGAATTGTAAATGCCCCCAACGCTTTGCATCGTCCCCAATTTATCAAAAATCAATAACAAAAATGGAAGAATGATGGTACAAATAGAAGAAGGTTTATGGCACACAAACCATGCCTATATCCAAGCACCAATAGGGGCGACGAGGGTCATTTAGGAACACATAGTATGAGTACGGGGGAACACATCACAAAACACACACACACACAAGATCAAGAAAAGGGGACCTCCTCCTAACACTGATCATCCAAGAGGTCATCCGCTTCCCAATCTAGATCCTCATAAGGGGAAGGAGGATGAGCCTGCAAAGGTGGAATGTTAAGAGGAGGAGCATCTGACCCTCCCACAACAAGGGCCAAGGAAGAGGGCCCCTCAAGGTCCTCTCCACTGAGCTCCTGTGGAGTCAAAGTCAGCAATTTTGCGATGATTTCTGATAGGGCCGGGACTTCATCCACAGAATTAAACATGCATCCCGTAGGAGCATCATGCTTATCCTTAGCGGACAGCGCAGGTTGTGCCTGAGATTCACCATTAAGCTTGGCGAATGAATCAGGAGCGGTGACGAACTTAGGGGAAGCCGGGACTAGTTTTGTCACAAGGATAGAACAAGGCATCATGAGGCCACCTTGTGAAGAAGGTGGACTCCTCATACATTCTTCTTTACCAAAAGGACCAACCTTCACCTCTTTCTTCGTGGAAGGAGATGAACTCCCCACAGACGATGCTAGGGGTGCAGAGGAAGCGGAGGATAGAACCGCAACAAACACAACCAAAGTGTTAACCATGTCCACGGGCCTAGGGAAGGGTTGAATATCTGGGATGGACATCAACAAAGGTGGCTTCGTTGAAGGAGCAATAAAAACCTATACCCGTTTAGGGTTAGGCACGTATGTGCTCACAACAGAAGCCAGGAGCGAATCAGGTTGAAGAGAAACAACATGAAGGGAGGAAGGAGACATGATAGGAGGTCTTGAAACAAGAGTAGTTGTTTCTTCCTCCTTCTGCTATGAGGTGGCCTGCTTGGCCAGGAGAGCCTTTCACTTGCGCTTGCGCTCATGTGCAAGGAATTTTCTATGACTCTTGGAGTTAGATGTCGGGGCTTGTGAAGGGATGGGAGGTTCCTGCTCAACCATAGGAACGTCCACTATGGTCATTTCAGGCAAAGGAATGGGTTCTTGTATAGGACCAGGGGGAGCAGGCTAAGGAGTGATAGGAGGAGTCGACTCGAGAGCCTCAGCAGTGGGCCTCTTTCCACTCACTACCTTAGGAGTAGGAACAGTAGGAGGCTACGAATCGAACTCTCTGCAAGAACCTTTCTTTCTACCGTATAAGTAGTACCATGGTCCTAGCTATTCATTAGGAAGGTCCACAATTTTAATTTTGGGCCTACGCTAAGGAGGAATCATTAGACTCAGAGTGTAGCCACTAGGATTGCTCATCCAGTACTCTTCCCAGGAAAGGGGAGAGGACAAGGCAATCTGGGAAAAGGTCATTTTCCCTTTACCTTCATGAGGAGGAGAGAGAGCCATTATGGGATTCTCCTCTTTCTTTGGGGAAAGGGGATCAAACGATATAGCCTTCTCTTTACCTTTGTCGGGAGGAGAAGGGGCCGACATGGGATTCTCTTTCTCTCTTGGAGTAGTCATGAGCACGGACTCCTTCCTCTCATCTCTGGAAGAGGAGGCGACTGATTTTTCCATTGCAAGAAGGGTCAGCTACGGCTCCCCTTTTCCCCCAGTTTTGTACTTCACATAGTTCTTGGGGAGGGCCAAAAGTGATCCAGTGAATACTCGCTATGAGATACCAATGGCTGATATCCGGTATCATGCACGACACCCTCATGGGAAAAATTTAGACACTTATGTATAACGAATGCGACCCCATTTATGGAAGCCAGCCAAGGAATGCCTAGCTTTACTCTGAATAGGTCCGACTCCAAAATAATGTCGAAGACCATGTCAACAGTCCTAGGTCCAACCAGGACAAACAAAGTGATTGAGCCATAAGGTTTAAGATTCATACCATCATGGGTACGGATGGTAGATTTTGTCTCTCCATACTTTTCTTTTTGTAATGAGTTCAACACTAATGTTTCTTCGATAATAATATTCACATGGCTCGCAGGGTCTACCAAGACTCCCTTCACAATGTTACCGTTGACGCGAGCAGGAATGTAAAGAGGTGAAGGCTTGTTGTTTAAGGGTAGATCTTGTGCTGTAAAATGTAATATTTAGTGAATCGGGTGTGGGTGGAACAATAGAAGTTACTGTGACCATGTTTACATAGGCCTCGGGTTGAGGAATAGAATCAGTGGGATTGATAATCCTGTTGGCAGAATGTGACGGAAATGGGTTTGTGTATATCTACAATTCACTGTTAGCTTTCACCACTAATTTGTTAGTGTTTTGTTTGTTCCCATCGAGATGAATGCTACTATCCTCGATGCGGTCTTATATCTCATGATGCAACCGCATACAACGTTCGATATCGTGTTTGTTAATGTGATGGCACTGACAATAAGAACTCCCATCATACCAATTAGTGTAGGGCTCCCTAACAGTCTTAGGGGGTGGAAAAGGTATGATCTCATCCTTCAACAACTTTTGCAAGAAGAAAGTGTAAGATTCAGACAACTTCATAAATTTTTGGTTGCATTTGAGGCCGTTCTCATCGACAATGGATACTACATTCGGATCAACTTTACCCTTTTCAGAGATTGATATGATGGATTTCCCTTCAGAACGGGAGCACGAGGAAGATCCCTTGAACTGAGCAACTGTCTATTGGTATTCTCGTAAGGCTACACACAAATGCGCGAAAGAAGGATATTTCATAAGGTCAAACTTCTCTTGCCAAAGCCTTTGTAAGTTCCCTATGAACACGTTCTACACATCAAAATTGGGCAGCTGATACGAGATTTGTGAAAGAAGCGCTTGATAACATGCTATAAAATTAGTAATTTTCTCATTGTCTCCTTGCTTACATCAGACAAGATCCGAGAAGGTCATCTTCGGCCCAATGTTTGCTTAGAATTTTCTAAGGAATTGATTAAGAAGTTGATCGAATGAGAAAATAGAATTATCAGGCAAGGAATAGTACCACTCGAGTGTTGTGTCCTTGAGAGATCGGGGAGATAGTTTAGCCATCAAGGCATCATGATGGAAGAAGTCGATGCAGAGGGCATTAAAGGAAAACACGTGTGTCTACAAATCCCCCTTACCACCAAACTTTTCAAATTTATGAATCTCCATTCCCTGAGGGAAGGGAGTGTTCAAGATGGCAACTGACAATGAGCTATGTCAAAAGAAAGGCTAGAAGACAAGTTGGGAAGAGGCTTGGGAAAGGCTCACTTTACCCATATTTTGAAGTAGAGTATTTAGAATAGGGTCGTTAGAAGATAAATGGCCAGAGGAACCTCCTCCAGGGCCACCATTGGTATGACTTCCACTGGAGCCACCACCACCAGTAGGGCCACCGCCGAATCCACTGCCACGACCTCTGTCAGAACCACCTTCACAAGTACCACCTCTACTACCAAATCCACCACCCCTACCAAAGCCTCCACCACCGATTTTGCCAAGACCCCCACCACCGGAGGTGAAAAAAGGGGTAAATCTAAAGGCCAACGAGACCTTATTCACCTTGATAGTTTCCAGTTGATTAGGGATGGAAGGGATACTAATGGAAGGGACCGCATCGACCATGTAGACAGAGGTGGGAGGCATTGATACTCTTAGCTATCTCTCGTGTTCTTCAAAGGTGACTCCTTGTGCAAAACTAGGGTTGCTCGAAGGGGTGCATGCTTCGGCGATACCGAAGAGACTACTTAGAAGCTCTACGCCTGTTCGGTCTTTATCCATCATATGTTTTAGTTCACTAACAACTTGAGCAGCCCTAGCCATCTTGAGATTTCTTTCTAAATGATTTTTGAGGTCGCCCAACCCCCTTCTAAGGGCAGACACATATTCAACAGGGATTTCAACGACCTCATGCTCATCCATCGATGATGGCATGGGAGACGCAAGAGGAGTGGGAATGTGATCAGTTTCATCGGTGAATCCCATCTCATTCCTTGATAACTACTCCTGCGCAGCCAAACTAATGGTGAGACCAGAGAAGAGACCAAGTGAGACCTTTGTTCTATCCGTCAGGAGGTGTTGTAAACTTACGATATGCCCAGAAGTTGTGGACTGGATTGTGATGCTCATAAACCTTCACAACACTTGAGAACACAACAATCGTGAAGTAACCGAGGGAAGCTTCAACATTGACAGATGAACAGGCGCTGGTTCATGTCGGGTTCACCAAAAATTTAAGAGAGGGGGACCACCGCGTGCAAGACCCTAGGTCATGGAGGGTCAACACGCGAGAGGCTTCCCTAAATTACCTTAACTAAGTGTAGTGTTTAAGGTATGAGGGTGAGAATGATGAGGTTTATGGAACCCTACAACCAATCTACAATCCCGAGTTTTAAGATGGGGCTAGGTGAGTCAGTTTTTAGGTCCAACTCTGCACCTCAGGGAGCTCTCTGGCCGAGGACATTAGTGCGGAATTTGGACAACAGTGCGACGCACTGGTGTCTCGAAAGTGTGTCGTAGTCCGTACAGTTAGAACACAACCGAGGCAAGATTGAACTCATTAAAATGACTAATGGCCTAGCTTAATAGATTCTAAGAGAACAAAACAATACTATGAAATAAGAGAAATATAGGCATAGGTGATAAAATAGATATACCAAAGCTAAGGGTAAGTGCACCAATCTATGACACAATTTAGCTGTCAAATTTTAAAAATTCACAAAGAAAGGCCGAAATTGGCTCAAACCCTCATTTGTCTTCAACCCGTGGCTTGGCTTGGAGAATTGGACGTCTACAACTCGTGCTCGCCAAATATCATCCATTATTTGCATCGTTAGCTTGCTATCTTTCACGAGGATGCCGCCAACACATTAGAGACGTCGAAGATTGCGAAGAGGTATGTATTTTTATTCAATTTATTTCAAATTTGATTTAGAATGCAGATTGAAATAGGTTTTTATAATAATTTTTTTTCTATTATCAAGGAATAAATCTCCACCTCGAAACTTTGAAAATTCATAGTCACCCCCTTAGGAAGAGCCTCCTATTCAAGAACAACCTCAAACCCCTCCATCAATTCATAGGCATCCTCAAGGAATGCAAGAAAATGTTCTAAATCAAATTGAAACAATAAAAGAGACATTGAACAATTAATTGGAAGATTAACCAAGCATGTCGAAACCCACCCTTATAGGAGAGGGATTGTTGAATCATTGAAGTCAATTGTATCTCATGTAGGACAAATGAGCGAGAAAATAATTTTTTGGTCAAATAAGAGGCATGAGATGAGACAATATTATGCTAGAGGTTTGTCATATGTAGATGTTAAAAAATGAAAAATTAGCAAAGCTGACTTGTGTGCCTTATTTACAGACTCGAAAACCAATGCACCTTTGTCTCATACATGCAGGAGGTTCCCTATCCATTGGTGCCACCATGATTTAATGAAAAAAAAAATTTGGGAGCGGTGGTGGATGGTATTTGACCAACCTCCATGCAATAACCATGAGGTACCACAATACTTTTTGAGGAAACTCTATTGTGATTTTATCCTCAATAAGATGCCAAATTATTTTGACATCTTAGAATTTCAGGGTAGAGGTGGGGGCTCCACACATGATAGACCTGTTGCACAATGTAATCCACAGCTGGCACCGAGACCCTTGGCCAGACCCATGGTGGAGCATGTCGCTATTCCTTCCATTGTTAAGGATAGTGTAGAGGTGGACATGTTGGAGTCGAATGGGTCACTCACCCAGACCATTTTAGAGTGTGCAAGGCCTCTAGTAGAGCCTAGTGTGGAGGAGATGTGTAGGCCCCGAGCTCCACCCCACCATTGTGGTGCTTGTGGTGAAATTTGCACATACGATTATCAGAGTGCTCAGGATGCAGCTACATATCCTACATCAATTGTAGAGGTGATGGCTTTCACATATGATATGTTGAATGATACATTCAACATTGACAATCAAGTAAAATTCAGCAAGTTCATTTAATGTTGTTTATTAAATTATATTTTGAAATTTAAGAATAAGTAAATTAGTAGAATTTTTATTTGATGAAATTTCAAGGTTAGAGTGTTCATGAGATGTGCCCCATTCTTACAAACCCTTATTCATTCTCGACGTTGAGTCCACATATATGCAACTAGTATTAATGATATTATTATTGCATTTGAACAGTTGAATTTTATATTTAAATGTTTGTCTCATAACATGCTTTGGATTTCAAATAGTTTCCTAGTGGACCTTCGAACTCCACACCTCACAATTCATTTCCTCAAGGACCTTACATTTAGGTAGCCTTTATTCAATAATGGTGTTGTAAAAAAATGTTAGCTAGTTTTCATAATTTTGCATATACAAATTTAAAAATTTGATGAGAAACACAAACATTGCATTTGTATTCCTTGATTGTGCCACATTATCTTCTCCTAATTCACTTTTTGTTCCTTTATTCCTTCTTAATCCCATCCCATTAACATTTAATAGTTCACCCTACCATTTAATCTTTCATTTACCATTTGTAGATGTGACATCAAATAGCCCTGGTGATATTGGTGGTACAATGGACCACAGAGTTGCTGTAGCAATAGCCAGTTCTGATCCATTGAGAGAGGTATGCAATAGATTATTTGATTTGACATTATATTTTCCCTTTTATGGTATATTATAGAAAATTTTCACGATAGTTTTGTGTAGCTTAATTTCTATCTTGATGGTTGCTACAGGTGGTTGTCACTCCAGATTGTGGATGTGGTAATGATGTAAATGTGAATGATGACTATCTGTATGCGGTAAGTGATTATATTTTGTTATATATCATTCCACACTTCAATTTTTGTGTATTAACATCTTTACATTTTATGGTATTAGTTGAAGGTCCAAACTGAAGAGAGGAGGACTAGCGCGAGCGTGTTCGAAAGACCATAGAACCAACATTCACTTCATCCAGCTGAATTTTGAAGGCAACACAAGATCTATTTCCTTCCTCTAGAGGGAAATGATTGTATTAGGGTTGTTTGTTGTATGCCTATGTGGCATTTTGGAACATATGTTTTGCACAAGTGATATATATGTGACATTTTATGTCCATAATATGGCTCCTTTGTACTAAGACTCT
Organism: Sequoia sempervirens; assembly: GCA_007258455.2. NCBI lineage: Eukaryota > Viridiplantae > Streptophyta > Pinopsida > Cupressales > Cupressaceae > Sequoia > Sequoia sempervirens. The sequence continues at coordinate 829,796,383 of VDFB02271358.1, read as the reverse complement.
ATGGCTTTTTTGGACACACTCTATATACTTTTATCAATATATATCACTGTATACCTTACGGCTTTTTGATTAAAAAAATCTTATGTTGCTACTGCCATTCTTGAATGATGTTACCATGCGTATTATGTAAATTGTATGCTTGAATGTTGTAGGCATGGATTTTGTTTACATCTAATGCTTAATTATTTGCTGTCGATTTCTCAATAAGCTCCATCTAAAGCGTATTGTGTAAATAAGCTCCATTCCTGGTGGTTTGTATCCTTTGGAATGCTTCAATTACTTGTGCCTCACTTATTCGCATGTATGCTTCACTTATTCACATGTATACTTCACGTATAGTGTGTGTATTCATGTGTATGATTCATGCTTCAAATGCATAGCAACAAAAATCTTTTGGGGAAAATTTGACAAAGCAAAAGTATAAGAGTTTTTTTAAAAGTCGGGAAAAAATCATATTTAAAAAACCGTAAAAAATTGTAGAACAAGAGATAAAATCTATTTATTTTGAAATTGAACTTAGGTATTTCCATAGCATATAGAGATATAGAGAGCAAATAAAATAAATATTTTAACTAATGAATTGTAAAAAATATTTTTTTGTAGTTTATATTCATATCGTTTATTACATTTTATTGCACATCTTTCAAAGTCAAAGCATTACATCACATTGCATAACTAATAACTAGATGCTGATAGATGACAAAATTTCAATTACAATATAGTTTTTACAAAGTCAACCTAAGCAGTTATGCAATTACTTCACATTGCATAACTAATAAGTAGGAGCAACTGCCAATTGCATTTTGTTATCATTGCATTCTATGAGGCCAGATTTCTTTGACGTATTTTATCAAATAGTTCATTTCCTTGTCTATGTTACCACAATTTTCATACATTTCTACCAAAGTATTTTGTCAAATAGTTCATTTCCTTGTTACTATGGCTAAAAGCATAAAACAAGTGCTTTCAAACAACTATGGATGCTTGGAAAAAATCTATCAAAAGCATAATAGCAAGCAATACTATAGAAAAGGCAATGAACTGCTTGAAAAAAATGCCTAAAAGAAATGTGGTCTCATGGTGATGGAATGCCATGACATGCAAATTTCTATGTATTTTCATGCCATTCCATCACCATGAGACCATGTTTCTTTCAAACAATTCATTGCCTTGTCTATGCTACCACATTTTTCGTACATGTTTACCAAAGCATTTTATCAAACAATTCAGTGCCTTGTTGATATGGCTAAAAGCCTAAAATAGGTGCTTGCAAACAAGCTATGAATGCTTGGAAAAAATCTATCAAAGGATAATAAGAAGCAATAGCATAGACAAGTGATGTAGAGACAAGAGACCCAAACCCACTCAAAGTATCAAATTTCCTTCAAGAGACATCTAACAAGATTAAAAGGATCTATTGGACCAATCCAAACAACTCCCAAATTTTGAAATCAATCAGAGGTAGGATTTCCCACTTTCACCCTTGCAAACCTAGTAGCAGTGTAAACCCGTTTTTAGGCACTTAACTCCATAAATTCCCAAAACACTTGAAAAAAAAGGATGATTCAGACACCCATTACAGAGTTACCAAACATACCTTATCCCCCCATATGACTCCTATGGAAAAAAATTGAGAAAACTAAGTTTCTCACCGTTTTAGGCCTCCAAATAGGTCAATTTTACAAAGGACCCCCTCTTAAACTTGTGCAAAAAAATTGAGACCCTATTGCTGAAATTGGAAGGTTATCAAACCCCAAAATCCCCCATTAGATTTCATTTGTACAACCACCTCCACACCAAACCCAAAAACCCTTGTTTTGTGCACTTTTGATGAGGGTTTATTCAAAAAGACACTTCCAGGCCCTTTCCATCTAGTTAAACACCCTTGAATTCACCCCCACAAGCTTAAAATTTCATAAGATAACTTTTCCTAACACCCCATCATCAGGTTCAGGTCTATACCCATTAAATTCATGCGTTTTCCAATGGAAACAACCCTAGGGACTCATTGAAATCAAGAAACATGCCTTCCCTAAACAAAAAAAGATGCATACATGTTTATTTCACCTATCTAAGCCTATCCATCGAGTTACAGGACTATACAGTGTGTGGAAGGCTTAGAAACCCATTTTGTTCCCTTTCAAAACCCCCAAATAGGGTAAATCAGTAGTCCTAGAAAAATAAACATTTCCTAGAAAAATAAACATTTCTCCCTCAATTTCCACGATTAAGACCTCAAATTTGAAGCATTAGAGAGCCAACACACGTACCTAAAACATCTAATAATTTTTAGAACAAATTTAGGTTGTACGGGTCCGTACCAAGCCTTCAAAGTTTGGAAAAATAGGAAAAAAGTTGTTGAGAACATGGTATTTCATGAAAAAAAAATGTGTACAATCTTCAAACTGCCTTCAACAACCCTGGACGAGCCATTTTTGATGCTTTTATAATGATTACATTCAAATCCAACTTCTCTCAATGTCTATAACTACCAAGTGACAACTTTTCAAAGGAGGTAGGGTCGTTGGTTTTCAATTTTGTTGCATTTATGCAACTTACAAATTTGACATTTTCCTCCTAACTCTTTATTATTTCCTAATCCTCTAGATCCTCTTAAATGACTTCCTATTCTACTTACCTTGACAACATTTGACCATCTTGACAAATTTTAACATGATTACAAGTTATGGATAAATTATCAAATGAAAACTCCAAATCATTTTGGAAACATGAGAATGGTCTAAGTAGACCTTATTGAAACAAAAAAAAACTCAAACTCTCCTATCTTAATGACAATTCCATCCATGACCATTCAATACCATATCAGGAGGCTTGGTGCTCCTACACCAACAAGGCAGTGAACTGTTCAAAAAAATGCCTCAAAGAAATGTGGTCTCAATGTGCTTGTCATGGCATTCCATCACCAAGAGAACGCATTTCATTGACTATTTTTTTCAAACAATTCACTGCCTTGTCCATGCTACCACATTTTTCATACATGTCTACCAAAGCATTTTATCAATCAATTCGCTGCCTTGTTGCTATAGCTAAAAGTCTAAATAGGTGCTTTCAAACAAGCTATATGGATACTTGGAAAAAATCCATCAAAGTGTAATAGTAAGCAATAGCATAGACAAGGTAGCGAACAATTTGAAAAAATGCCTCAAAGAAATGGGGTCTCATGGTGATGGAATGCCGTGAAAAGAAATTCCCTGGATTGTCATGGCATTCCATCACCATAAGACCACATTTCTTTGAGGCATTTTTTCAAATAGTTTATTACCTTTTATATGCTATTGTTGTCACCTAGAAATGCACCCTATGCGAAGTTGTAAGAACTAAGCTTTCTGGTGAAGCATGGGATCATTTCAAGGCTGTGGGTTACCTGAAGTTGAAATGAACCTCCGGAGAAGGCCGGCTTCCTTTGGTGTCACCTAAAACTAATGATTCTATAAGGGAAAAGGGAGAATGAGTGCATAAAAATGAAAATTAAACTCTAAGGTGATGCATCGAAATGACAGGAACAATGAGATACTTGAGCTACACTTGAATACTGGTGATAGCCATGAGACTGCACAACAATATCCTGTAGATCACACATTCAAACAGGTTTGACATGCACATGCCTTTAAGAAGGAAAGGCATATTTTCACAAACTAGAAGATCATGTGCAGGATTAAGTAAACACGGTTTGTAACCTACATGACACTACTTCTGCAAAGAAAGGTACGACATGAAACAAAGGCTATAAGGAAAGAGAATATTTCACTAAGTAGCTCAATTAATCACTCAAAAGGAATGCACTATTCTTGACAAGAATCAGAAGGCAGAATGATGGACCATCAATGGTAACCAAGGTAGATTTTGTATATTATGTTCCAAATTGAGTTACAGAATCCTGCTAGTCTGAGAGAGGATTGCAAAAGGGTCACATACTTTAGAAGAGCATACATTGGAACTCTTTTACAAAAAGGAAAAAATTCCTTATATACAAAGAGTAAGGTCAGCCCCTTAGGGCCTACAAAATATCTATCAGAAAGATCAGCCCCTTTAGATTTTTCATGTAGTTAATGCTGCACCCTGCATGTCCATGTCGGTGAAGAGTCATCCCCAGAGAAAACCTCCTGATCTTTCTACAACCACCGCATTCATTCTAATACTGGCATCATATCCTATTCGAACCACCTTAGTTGAACGCTTTGAATGCCCCTGAGCTCATAATAGATACGTGTTGCATTCATCTTGTTGATGTTCCTTAGACTGCCACGGTTCACCTCAGTTCCTCCTGGTTGGTCGAGCGTATTCCACGCAGGCTCTTCATTTCTTTTGGCAAGACTCTGCTAGTCAAGAAGACTTCATAGCGAGGTCCCCCAGTCATACCGATATCTGCTTTTGTCGCTGAGACACCCTCCATTCGCCGAGACCTCTTGTAGACTTCCTTTTCCTTCGCCGAACTCTTCATTCGGCAAGACACCCGGCGAGACCCTTTGCTATTGGGGAGACATTGGCCTGTCGGCCATACCTCCTGTCGGGCTCCTTATCTTTTGGCGATGAGCTACTTTCTCTTTGGTCACGGAGACATCGCCGGTCGCTGAGACTTCATAGTGAACTCCTCCTGTCTACCCGAGCTCTCCTCTATTCGCTAAGACTTTAGCCTGTTGGCCAGACATCATACCGAAGGCACTTTTCTTTGGCAAGGGTCTTTCATTTCAGGAGGCTTGACTGGTCGGTGAGACCCTTGCCGATGACGCTTCCTATGTCGCCAAGACCCACCAGTGTTACCGAGACCTCTTAGAGAGCTCAAAATGTTACACCGAAGGCTCCTTCTACTTCACTGAGATTACTCCTCGGTGAGCTCCCTTTTGTTGGCGAGACCCCCTTGGTTCGCCGAGACATCTTGTCGGTCTCTCTTTTCCTCTTCGGGCTCATTCTGCATCAGCAAGACCTTTTGCGTCGCTGAGACTATATGGAGAAGGCATCTCCTCTTGGTGATCTCTTGTTGTCGGCGAGACATCGAAGTCGGGGAGACCTCTCTCTGTCTTGAATGCTTTGCCGAAGGCTCCCTGTTGTCGGCGACACACCACTGGTTTGCCGAGACCACTTGCCGAAATACATCTCACGCCAAAACCTTATTATTGTCAGGGAGACTTCACTGGTTGCCGAGACTTCTCTTTAAATGCTTCATTATGCTGAAGGCTTTTTAAGTCGGGGAGACTTTGTGACTTCGGCAAGACCCTTTGGCGAAGCTCGCTTGCTTTTCCGACGCCGCCTGACTTCGGCGAGACTTCTTCCGATCGGTAAGACCTCCTATCGAAACCCGAACACATACGTCGAAGGGATCCTGCTTTGCTTTGTCGGTGAGACCCGATGCATTCACCGAGACTTCTCTCCAAAGAAAAGAACTTCCGCCGAAATGAATATCCTTTTGTCGCCGGGACGATGATCGATGTCTTGCCGATAGGGACCTGTAGGTGAATCCAACTCACTGTGACATTCCTGGGGTCTTGGTGACTCTATCCTTAGAAGGTTTTCATGCCAAACCTAAACAAGGCAGGCTTCTTCACTGAGTTCCCTGCGACCTAGCATCAGGTTCATTATTTTTTCCCTTGTGCAAATGTTTCATTTGGCCCTCTCGAACCTCGGTCACATGATTCTGCTTGATTGAGCCTGAGGGTGAAAATTAGGTAACGGCTAGCACATTTTTCATACATGTCTACCAAATCATTTTATCAAACAGTTCACTATCTTGCTAATATAGCTAAGAGCCTACAACAAGTGCTTTCAGACAAGTGATGGATGCTTGGAAAAAATCTATCAAAGCAATTTAGTAAGCGAAAGAATAGACAAGGTAGTAAACTGGTAGTATGCGATGGATGCTCCCATGTTTTACAAATGAGGGGTGAGCTCAATTTATAGGCTCCTTGAATACAATTCAATGGCCAAGATTGATTTCGAATCAATGACCAAGATTACAAAATAAAATCCTAATTAGGGTTTGTCACAACTAACTACCTCTCAACCAATGAGAAAATTACATTTGGGGCAAGGAAAAATTTAGTGGTGAATAATTGAAATCGGGACTTCCAGAAATGGCTAATAGTACAAGCTAAAAAGGATGTTGAATCCCTCGGTTTTTACAAAAAAAAAATCGTCTCAATTAATTTTCCTCTATAAACGATGCATCATTGGAACTGATTCGCTAGTAGTTTATACTATAATTACAAATATTAATTAAATTTTCCAGTAATATTATATTACTATGATTAATTTTGGGGCAATATCGCCACTAATAAATTAGCATTTAATTTTAGGGATACTTTAGCCTTGAATAGGGTTTTTATTTATTGTCATCGAATCATCGATTATCTTTTTAATCAGATGGCTATAGGTTGATTTTGTGCCCTAATACGCACATTCCTTTTAAAAGGCTTGTTGAGGCCCATAATTTGTTTTGGTCCACATGATTAAACGTAATCGTGTGGCCCAAAAAAAATTTTGGGCCTCAACAAGCCTTTTAAAAGGCACGTGTGTATTAGGTCGCATAATCAACATGCAACCATTCGATTAAAAAACTAATCAATGGTCTTCATTGTCGGCGTATCACCCAAACTTGAACCTTGTAACCTATGTCGTAGGGTTCTTGAAGTTTGAAACCAGGTGATAGTGTGCTAGTCAAGGGATCGCTGACTTCTCTAACCTTGGAACCTTGTTGCAGTGTTTAGAAGTTTCTTAACTTCCTGACTGGTCGATCTTCTTTGTTGTCGCGACATCTTGGAGTTCCGTAACCTCCGATTGTAGGTTGTGAAGTTTGTGGTTTCCCTGACTGGGCGACAAGCCGATGGATGGTGGGACTAGTCCACGAGGATGGTGATGGCTATGTACGGTAGTGACTTGGATGCCGATGGATGTGGGGACCACTTGGAGGCTGGGAGTTAAATATTTAAGTCTTTTTTAGGAGACTTGTTGCGATTATTGTAGATTCCCATCTTGATTCTCCAAAATTGCACAAGTGGTGTACATGTGTCTTGGTGGAGACCACAAGGAATAACCAATAGTTTGGTGTGATAGTCAAAGGCAATGTACGAGTGATGTGTCAACACGTGGCACAATTTCATTTGTTGATTTTACATTGCTATTGTAAATCAACAATCATTAGAAAATTTTAAAAGGAGAGATTCACCATTGTAATTAATATTTTTAGTGATTATTAGCTAGGATTCACAATTGTGATTATTATTTTTACCAATTATTCATTAATATTTTCCAAGATTTTATAAATTTTTTTAATAATGTACATAGATTCGCCAGGAAAATTAATATTTTTTTTCAAATAAAATGAAAGATTCGCTAGGATTTTACACTTTCACCGAGGGGGGGTTTCTTAAAGTTATCCCTGATTTGGGGACACTTGTCTTTTTTCTAAATATAAACCAACAGTAAAAATTTGTTGCATTATGAAGTGTCAGGTTCATTGAACCTAGACATGCTAGCTTGGAACAATTTGATTGGTTGGAAGATGACAAGGCACCATCTCAGTGTGTTGGATGTCCCCTTTGATCTTGGCCTAAGGCAGACTTCAAGATATGTTTTCCATCTCCTTTTTTCAGCTTGGGGCGGACTTTAAATTGTCTTTGCCATGTATGCTTTGAGCTAGGCCGACTTTACATTGTCTTTTCCATGTATGCTTTGAGTTGGGAGGACTTTACCTTTGTCTTGGACAAGCATTATTCAAGCCAAGGGTGGACTTGATAGCAGTTTGGACATAGATTTTCTTTCCTAAGCAGACTTTGCATCATCTTCAGCATTTTCCTTGACCATGGGCATGGTAGACTTTGCTTGTGCCTTGCCAAGATTGGGCGAACTTTCTCTTGACTTAGACATACTGATTTTCCTTCCAAGAAAAAACTGAGAGAGGTTATTGTAGAGGGGCATAACACAATCCCATAGGCTCAAACGAGAAGTTTCTAAGTGTCACGGTGTCTGAGTATTGTCATACTAAAGTTTGTAGCCATTTTGCACTTCTGACTCTTAAGGGATTCAGCCGGTTGAATGTAGCTCAAAGTGATTCAGTGCATTTTGGTGTGAAAAAATACCATGCCTAGCATAAAGATACCCACTTGGATGCATTGGAATAGTTAGTTTGGTCACACGAGTTGCATAATGAATGTTGCACCACTTTGCAACTTTGCACTACTTGCATTTGATAACTTTTTCCCCAAGAGAAATTTTTTTGTCATAGGAAAAAACCTCTGAGATAGCAAAAAATGAGAGAGGCTATTATAGAGGGGCACAACACAATCCCATAGGCTCTGACGAGAAGTTTCTAAGCATCACGGTGTCCAAGTATCATCATGCTGAAGTTTGCAGCCATTTTGCACTTCAGACTCAAGGGATTCAGCCAGTTGAACATAGCTCGAAGCGATTCAACATGTTTGGGTGCAAAAGAGGACCATGCCTAGCATAAATGTATCCTTTCGGACGTGTTGGAACAGTTATTTTGGTTGTACGAGTTGTAGAACGAAAGTTGCACCACTTTGCAACTTTGCACTACTTGCATTTGACAATTTTTTCCCCAAGAGAAATGTCGTCATAGGAAAATGCCTCCGAGATAGAAAAAATTGAGATAGATTATTGTAGAGGGGCACAACATGATTATAGGCTCTGACGAGAATTTTCTAAGCCTCGCGGTGTGCGAGCAATGTCATGCTGAAGTTTGCAGCCATTTTGCATTTCAGACTCTTAAGGGATTCAACTGATTGAACATAGCTTAGATGAATTCAGCACATTTGGGTGTAAAAGAGGACCATGCCTAGCATAAACATACCCACTCAGACACGTTGGAATGGTTAGTTTGGTCGTACGAGTTGTAGAATGAAAGTTGCACCACTTTGCAACTTTGCACTACTTGCATTTGACAACTTTTTCCCCAAGAGAAATCTCGTTGCCACAGAAAAAACCTCTGAGAGGTTATTGTAGAGGGGCACAAAAAAATCCCATAGGGTCAGACGAGAAGTTTCTAAGCCTCATGGTGTCTGAGTAACCTCATGCTGAAGTTTGCAGCCATTTTGCACTTCCGACTCTTAAGGGATTCAGCCGGTTGAACATAGCTCGAAGCAATTCAGTGCATTTGGGTGCAAAAGAGAACCATTCCTAGCATTAACATACCCACTCAGATGCGTTGGAACAGTTAGTTTGGTCACATGAGTTACATAACAAAAGTTGCACCACTTTGCAACTTTGCACTACTTGCATTTGACAACTTTTTCCCCGAGAGAAATCTCGCCGCCATAGGAAAATGCCTCTAAGATAGCAAAAAATGAGAGAGGTTATTGTAGAGAGACACAACATGATCCCATAGGATCTAACGAGAAGTTTCTAAGCCTCACGGTGTCCGAGTATCATCATGTTGAATTTTGCAGCCATTTTGCACTTCAGACTCTTAAGGGATTCAATAGACCAGGAGGCTTAAACTCAATCAAAATGACAACTTGCCTTGAAGATGCATCTAACAAGATTAAAATGGTATTTTAAAGCAATTCAAACAATCTTGCAAGTTAGACAACAATCAGAAGCACCATTTCTCAATTTCACCCATGAATCCTAATAGTAGTGCAAACTCAGTTTTTGGCCTTTTACTCAAATACTCTCCAAGACACCTGACAAATGTATGATGGTTTCAGACACCCATTTCAGAGTTGTAACACATATCACAAATTCAGAAATAAGTCTTTTGGACCAACCTCCTAAAATCACCCCTTCTACAATGACCTAATTAGGCTGATTAGTCCTAAATTACAAAGCAACATATTTTAAACTTCTCATAGGCCCTTGAAACCTTGGGGCAACATTTCATATGCCCTCAAACCTCTGAAGCCACAATTTGTTCCCAAGGTTAACCCTTCCAACATAGAAAACCACAAAACCCTCAATTTCATGCCAAACCAAAAGGGTTTATTCAAAATCCCACTTGCACAACCTCTCAGACCATGCCACCAACTCAAACATGTGTATTCTAACCCCTATGTGCTCAAAAGTTGAAAAAAACTCCACACTCTCATTGATTTTCACAAACCCTTGGCTGAGGGCTCCATTTTCATGTGTTTTCTTTAACAAAAATCAATAGGACAACAAGATTATCTCCTTTGTTCCTTCCCCACAACTCTAATTATGCAACCTACAACTTAATCATACTACCTAGGGCCCATTACACTAGTTACAATAGATGCAATCGGTGTAAGGGCCCTTTAAGACATGTTTTTTATCACAAAACCCTCAACAGTGTGCTCTCGGTCTGTGATAGGAAAACAATGATTTCTTTAACAAATCTTTATTAAATTATTTCAAACCTGATGCAAAATAAGGCTAACACAGTCCTCCATAGATTACATAGAAAATTTCGGTCTTTACAGCTTGTACAGGTTTGCAAAATGTGAAAGAAACAAAAAAATGAAGAAAACTCAGAATTTTCTTATTTCCAATACCTTAAACTTCGAGCCAACATTACAAATGGTGTCCTCATGCCCTTTTAAAGGATTATCCTCTTCAACCAATGACCAACTACCCTCCCAACTGAAATTTAAACCACTTATGATCGTCGGAGATCACAATTTCATCTTTTACACAATTTAATAACATCATTACATGCTTTGCAATGTTTTCTCTTTTTGACCCTTTTAATCACCTAACCTATTACAATGGGTCTAATGAGACCTTATTCGCCTAAAAACCATGTCTTATTCACGAAGACAATATAATACCACCCTTGACACCACCTTGACAACTTTGACACTCTTTTCCATTTAATCACATCAAAATCCACAAAAACACCCTAACACACACTCTTCCTATCAAACTCTTCATGGAAAACAGAGAGAAGGTTGGTGCTCTTGCACCAGGCCCAAACATCCAAATGACCTACCATGCCTTTGCAGACCTTCTATCACATCAAAATCCACCTGATAACACTGAAACAACTAGGTTCTAACCTTCTTCCAAACTATTTCTTTAATCTTCTACTTCAAGCTATGCCTCTTAGGCCTAAATTCACGCTTTTTCCATAAGGGCAGCGTGGAAATTTCCACCAAATGTCTTTTCCACCCATTGTATTCTACTGTAACTCAGTGGAATGGCATAATTAGGTGTAGGGGGCATGTATGCATGATTTCAAGAGTAGGGGTGGCCATTTGGGGGTTTGGGCATGATGCCTAGTTGTCAAGAATATGTGTTTTGAGTGAAATTTGGAGGTTAAGAGTAGGTAGTGATGGAAAACACTTGGGGCAGAACTTTCTAAGAGTTAATTAAGAAAGGGAAGACATATTTGAAGGTGTTGGAGGCATTCAAATGGTGAGGAGAGGTCTGGAGGTGAGGTTTTCAATAAACCCCCTTTGAAACTTGTCAAAAGTGAGGATTTTGAGTTTTGGAGTGTTGGTGACTGTTTCATTGGATGATGATTGTTGATTTAGTGCTTATGTGCCCTGCTCATGACTATCCAATGGTGTTTTAGGTCTGGAAGGAAGATTAAAGGGTCGTTGGTTTGTTGAGAGTTTTCCACCCTACTTTGCATCACTTTGGCATGTTTATCAACATAAAACTATGATAGTTTTTGTATTTCAATATGTAATGATAATGCAATATGAAATATGTAGTGTAAGACAATGACATATATGTGTATTTAAACTTTAAAGTTAAAATGTTAAACCTTACCATTGTTCTTGTCTTCAAAGTTGTTTAAACTATATAATTTAACCATAATATAACTAAGCAATATACGATATAATTTAACCATTATTCATTATTTTTTATTGACAAATATATAATATAACCATTATTTTTTATGATATTGTACATTGATATTTAACCATTGTTGAAGATTAAATTTTTGAATAGTTTAAACATGCACATGACGAACAAATTATTTTGATTCTCAACTTCTATATACGAAATTATCCAATAATCAAGTGTATGTCCATATACAAAAATGGCATCAACGCCAACCCAAACAAAGTTTTACAAAGTTTGGCATATGCCATCTTGATATCTATTCATAATATACATTCCAAAATGTCTATCTCATCCTAAACTATTGGTGGATCATCAAAATGGAGCCTCTTTCAAGCACTCTTTGGCTATGAAGGTAACTGCACAAGAAAAATTCAAACCACAATTGAGATTAGTTATATTATATAATTTAAAATTGAATAATTAACATCCAAATCAATATACATTGAATTATAATTGAACTCTAAAATTGAAATCTTGATTACCTCATATATATACGTCTCTTCAAACCGTCATGAGTCCTAGAATATGCCCCTCTCAAAGAACCAATCATACCAACTTTTGCAGTGTCAATCTATATAGGTGAACACAAAAACATCAAATTGATACAAGTTAACATACAATTATCGGTAATAGGAACATATTTACCAAACACAAAATAAAATAAACACATACCTCTTTAGGCATCTCTTTTTCTTTATCTCCTTCAGCTGTTTCGACACCTCCTCCCTGAGGTGTTTCAACACCTACTCCTTCAAGTGTTCCAACACCTACTCCTACAAGAGGAAAATAAGATAAACATATAAGTTAATATATAATTTCATTAATGACAATCAAGTATAAAATGCATGAATTCAGGCCTAAAATTCATGGGTTGAAGTAGTAGATTGAAGAATTTTTTTTTAAGAAGGCTAGAACCAGTTGGTTTTAGTGAGATCTGGTGGGTTTTGATGTGTTTGAATGTTTGCAAGGACTGGGGAGGTCATGTTTATGTTTAGGAATGAAGCCCTAGTTGAGAGAAGTGCATTTTTTAATGGAAAATTGAGGTTTTAGAGACTAAAAGTGGGTGAAGTTTGGGGGCAGCATAATATTAATGATTATTAAGTATGTGTAGGCTTAAACAAGGGTGTTTGAAGTGGTCATAAGGTCACAAGAGGCCTAGAGATGGGTCTTTCAATGTATTCTCCAAAATCCCACTGTATTGTAGGGGCAACTAGGCCAAGTAGGCCTCTTTTCCAAAGAGACACCTTCCCAAACACCTGCAATCAAGTCAAACACCATGGACAGTCATTAAATAGGTTACCATCCTTAAGATTTCAAAAAATTTAGAGCTCCAACCACTCACCAAGCTACCAATCCACTAAACCCTCACTCTCAAGCCACCAAACCTAGGTTTTTCAAGGAGCCTTATTAAAAATCACTCTTCCTACAATTAATTCTCACATCCAACACCCCAAACATACCATATGATGTTTGTACATGCTCAAAAGACTCTCACAAATGACTGCCCCAAAGGATTTCATCCATTCACACTCTAAAATGATGCAGACCCAGGGGCTCAAACTCAACCAAATTGACAACCTTCCTTCAAGAGGCATCTAACAAGATTAAAAGGCCTATTAGAGAAATTTCAACTATTCCCCAAAGTTAGACAACAATCAGAAACATATTTTCTCACTTTCACCCATGTAACCTTGTATTAGTACAAATCTAGTTTTTGGCCTTTAACTCCAATATCTTCCAAAACACATGGAAAAAAATGGACTCAGATACCCATTTCAAAGCTATAAAACATATGTAAACCCCAACATTAACTCTTTTGGACCAACATGGAGATCCACTACCCGTACCATGGAAAAAACCTAGTGAAATGGGCCTCTTTTTCAAAGAGAGTGCCCTTTATCCTTCACCAAACCCTCTAAAACCTTGGGGAAGCAATTCAAATTCCCAAAAAATATAGAATCCACAATTATATTCCACTTGTACAGCCAAATCAACCCCAAACTCAAAAACCCTTGTTTTATGCACTATTGATGAGGGTTTATTGAATATGATGCTTCCAGACCTCTTCAAACCTCAAAACCAACTTGAAAACTTTCCAACAGCCCTACACATGCTTAATGATTCAAAATACATGACCTTCCATATAGATTCCACCAAACCCTAGACCAAACCCCCCATTTACATGCATTTTCTACACAAAACTCATAGGAACAACAACCCTGGTCTACTTTATTCCTTTCTCAAAGCATAAATCAATCTCCCTAGCATCTAAAAATCCTCCATAAGACCCAATACACCAGTTACAGTGAGCATAATCGGTGTAAGGGTCTTCAAGACATGATTAAGGCTAGAAAACCCCAAAACAGTGTATACCCGGCTATTCACAAGAAAACAACTATGGAATGCTTCAAATTCTTTGTTAAACCTTCAGACCTGATGCAAAATGCAAAAGATTCATGCCACTAAATTTTTCATAAATAAATTACTCAATGCAATGACTGTACATTATTGTACAGGTCTGGAAAAGACAGGAAAATTCAGAAATTTGATGCTAACAGTGAGAATTCAATTGGATTTCTTCACAAAAACATGAAGCCAACATTAAAAATGATGACCACCACCCTTTTAAAGGTTTCCTAATCAAATAGAACTAACATAATAGCCTCCAACTGAAGTTTGAATCCCTTATTAGCCGTTGGAGTTCCAAATTACATTTGTTTACCTATCTTTGTTAACAACTCATTTTATTCCTTTTACATTCTTTTACTATTTGACCCTCCAAAACATTTAAAGCATTTCAAATACATTTAAAGAACCTATTTTGGTCTAATTAGACCTTATGAGACCCTAAAACATGACCTAATACATAAAAAGCAACATGAACCTACTTAGACCCCTATTTGTCATCATTGACAATTGCTTCACATATTTGACATTGTTTACAAAAATGGATCAATGAGACACAAAATAGTCTTTATAGACCTTATTAAATCAAATAAACATCAAAAAAACTTTTCAACATCCCTAGACACACCTAATGCTCCAATTGTGAAAGTAAGGTGTAGGTGCTCCTGCACCATAAAACCACTCAAATTCACTCAAAATCACACATTTTCACACCCAAGGCTACATGCCATCACTCCAAAACGATCTCCCTTGCTCCAAGAATCATCTTCTAACCTATTCCACACCTAATGGTCTCATTCCATCGAGCTACAATATATACATTAGGTGGAATGAGCCATTAAATGACTTGATGACCTCAAAACTTGAAATTTAGACTTCTAGACCCGCCTATAGTAAAATCCACCCTAAGAGCTCAAAACAAGATGGATTTCAATGCCACAAAAACCAAAATGTGGCTAACACATCCATCTACCCAAATAAAAACACTTTTATTCAATTCACTTTGGCCTTCCTTGACCATTCAGCTTCCCCACTATGCATTTCTTGCACTTCAAAATTTGAAAAATGACACTTTGAGTGAGTTTGGACCTCCTAGGTCTGCATCAAATAGAGAGCAGCATATAACCATCATTTTGCATATCTACATTATAGAAATTTTGCAAACCCTTATACAATCAAACTTAAATTCTTGAAATAAAGCAATGATCAATAACATGACTTTACAAATTCAATGCACGCATACTTACCAATCAATCTAGGGAACCATCTGGGTCTGCTCTACTCTTTATCGTGTCAAGTATTTCCTTGTGGTCAGACTCATGCAATTTCCACAAGTTCTTGTTCACAAGTCTGCCTTTATATTTGATCAAATGAACATTGGTGGCAATGACAAGGTTCGTGTAGTGAAGAATCTTCTAATGTGTATCGAAGTCCTCAAACAACCAAACTGCAACATTCTTAACTGGGTACCTTCTAAGCCATGTTCCAGTAACAACCATCGAACCTGTGGGATATTCTATGTTTTCTCCATCTATAACTGGGGCCTCCAATTTATTTTTTTCTCGATACAATGACACATGTAATAATCCGTACCCTCTTCATTGTCTTCATCTACAATCACTACATATACATGCCCTACATTGATATGTTCATCTTGTTAGATGTATTTAATGAACATCAAAATAAAACCTAAAAGTAATATATATTACCTAGTTCTACAAGGTCCGATACATGATCAAAGTCAACGCATGATTGCATCTCTGTGATTTGTAGAGCTGTAGGGAGCTGATAAGTGTCAAGTGGGGTTAGACTTCTTACAGACCATTCATCAACCCACTCTGTTGACTCGCAATCATTCCATGCTTGAAGTGTACATGTAGAACAAAAGCATGCCATCTTTCATGTATAGATTGTCCATGTACCTGCATTGGCGCTTCTAAAAGAGTGTAGCTCACTCGATCCTATTAGTGTACAACAATCCTCATATTTTGCAATGTTAGTATCATCTACTAAATGAAAAAATCTACAAGCTAAAAAATTACCTTGACTACCTAGACTACCTAGACCCATTGCATGATTGCACCACTCAACAATTGATCTTGCATTTGTCAACTTTACACTATCTTTGTACTTTAACTCTTCTTGTGCAAGGGCTCTTTTGATACTTGCACCTGCTCCATCATGCTCCCGCTTTCCATGCCCGACCTTTGAGAAGTTCCACATATGTTGAACACCACTGATCTTATGCATCATGCACAACCAGCAAAACATTATAGCATTCTTGAATTGTGATGTACAGTTATATGAACATATGATATGTTGATTGAATGATATTCCCCTGCTAGCCAGATCAACATAGAACATCTGAAAGCAACCTTGCACAAACTCGGTAGAATGTGTGTGATCATCACTGATGTAAAAGTGACACTCCCTCAATACTTTCATGTTATCCTCTGTACTATCATTTGCATGAATGAATGTTATATGCACAAATATAGCAATCTATGTGGAGTTGTAGTACTATGATTGCACCTCGTTCTATGGCTATAGTGTGTAGTTCTCCGCGAAGTCGACAACTGAAATGATTCTATGAAGTGGAAATGCGTCCTTGCATAACTTGAACTGTGAGTACAACCATTGAGCTCTATGTGTATGCCTTGCATAATCATAGACCACGTGATCATAGAAAATTCCCATAAATTGATATACTGGAATCTTATCACTGAGCAATTCACACTTATTTGCTTCTTTCCCATCTTTTAGACTATAGGCCACTGTCTTGTATTTTCCAGATTCGACAATTTTGTCTCCAATTGTGTGTGTACTAGCCATGTGTTGGAAAATTGGAAAATGTTGCATGTCACCACAATAATGACATGTGCCATCCAAACATGACTTCTTGTAAAATATTTGACCATCCTCTCTTTCACATAAAATGGAAGATAAGAATTCCCTTGAGGATTTGGGTGGAGGCCTTATGTTACATTCCTGCAAAACATTGTCAGTATGCATATCTACACATATACGTCGATAAACATCATAATGGTTAGAAAACTCAATATGTACTCTACAACAAGTAGTGCGTGTGTGATTTATTTTGACATAAAAAGGCTTTAGCATTTCAAAATACCTTTGACATATTTTAAGTTTAGGAAACTTTTGAACAAAATTAGCAAAAAATTGGGTTTGAGTGGTATCCAAATAATGCTTTGGATGTGGGTCACGGATTTTACTTCCAATTCTCCTTCTTAAAACATCTCTTTGATTGGGAGAGGTCCTTGTGTTATCCTTCCAATAATCTACGATTAAAGATCTTAAGCCTTGAGAAATTCTTTTATCTTTCCGTGGCACTCTACCCGAGAATTCCCATAACTCATTGCTATTTGGTTCCTCCAATCTTTCATGCCTTCCTTTGGCTCTGATTAGAGATTATCTACTTATTTTCAAAGATTTACTTGTCTTTGTAAAGTATACCTTATTCCTTTCTTGACTGCTTAACAGTGTTGTTGTCATCACACGTCTTGTGGCACAACTATCCTTCGTGCGTGAGGTAGAACCACATTCTCATATGAACACATCAAGTTCTTTACAATGGAATTTTCAATTGAGTCATTCGAAACTCTCAGCCCAAGAGCCTTCATGGTGGGCCTAAATTTTAGTTGCCTTATCATTTCAACAAATAGTTGGCATCTTCCACCCTCACCTAGCTTCTTAAAAAAAAAAACTCCATATCCTTTGTGCAGCTCTTTGACATGTACATTTTGACATCTTATTAGGCATCCATTTCAAAACATTGGAATGAATATCAATAAAAAATCTAGGTTTTCTATGTAAAACTCTAGGAGGAGTTCTCAAATGTAAATTTGTGTCAACATTAGGAATGTTAACAACATCAGGGATAGATCGTGTACCTTCAATCGAAGGTGCAATTGATGACATACCTTGAGATTGACATGTAAATGATGTTGTACCTCCAACTTGGGATGTTGTTTGTGGAGTGACTTCAAATAGAGGCATGTTTTCTGATGTACTTTCGAAATGTAATGTTGTTGATGGTGTGTCTTCAACTGTAGGTGTGATTTCCGATGTACTTGGAAGACCACATGTTGTTGTTGGTGTGTCTTCAACTGGAGATGTGAATTGAACTTCACCTATGGTTGATGATGTGCCTCCAACTTGGGGATCCATTTGTGTCCTTCCACAAAAAATTTCGCATTCATGCCCTTTGTTTTTCCAATTGTACATCTCTCTTAGATTGCATGGGAATTTCTGGTTGTATGGGCTACAATTCTTTTGCTTCACGAGCTGCAATTTTTTATTCTCTTCTCCTTGCATTTTTTACTGCATGTTCTTCCAGTGTTAGAGGCTTTGGTCGTTTCCTCAGAATGACCTTGAATGTTGCATATTGACAATCGCACATAGAAAAAAAGTAAGTAATGCATTTTATGAAACATATTGATAACACTAATTACATTGCATTTTATTGAACACACCAAAGCATTTTATGAAAGAAGGCAACAAGTTGTTTGGAATTATCAAACATGTCTATATGCTACAACATTTTTCATACATAAATCTACCAAGGAAGAACGGTAAATGGTATGAATGAATGAAAACTTACATTAAACCAACTATGTCTTGAGTCACTTGAAATCATCTAAGCACATGATGAAGGTGAATTCTTTATGGCACAAAAAAATTAATAGAAACTTGCACATTAACATTGATGAAAGCTCTTAGGTTTTCCAAATTAGTTGAAAATAAAAGTTTTACCACAACCATCAGTAATAATGTTCAATTCTATGTGTAACAATGAAGATCAATAAAATCATCAAATGAATGGTCTATAAATTGTCAAAACAAAACAAAAAAACTTGTGTTAAGTTGAATTCGTTTATCTAAGCATGTTGGAAATGGACAACTATAAGCAATGGAAACAGAATTCATAAGCAAATTTGTGTTAAGTTGACGTCGTTTATATAAGTTTAAACATGAATTCATCTAAATTATATCACGGTTTCCATTTTTTTCTTCAAATTCATAAAAATTAAACTTTTTTATGCAACTCTCATCTAATTCAATGTTGAATTCTATGTCCAATTGTTATGATTAATAAAATCATTAAAGAAATTTAGATTATTGTCAAAAATAAACATACTAAATATAAACATTACAATATTACCAAAAATGAATATATTACCTGAGATAATGTAAAATGATGTATAAACTTCAAAATGTCTTCATCTATGTTATTTGCATGCAAATTGGTGGAAAAAAAGTGATGGATCAAGCATAGATTGGTACAATAGGGAGTCAACTACATAAAAAAGGCGTTTCTCTATCAGATTAAGAGCTGAACCAGACAAAAGCAAAAGCATGTGGGCCAAAATCATGTGGTGAACTCCTATTTTACCATTTCAAGGTAAAAACACATTTGGCGCTCACCAAATTTGGAGAGTGCCAAATTTGGCGAGTGCCAAATGTGGTGCTTTTAAATTCTTTCACAATATCAATAGAAGGGAGTGAGACTTGAGATAGAGGGAGAGGGGATATAAGTGAGATAGATTAGTCCTAGTAGCCTGGTAGGGACTGAGACCTGAGAGCGATAGAGACTTGAGAGGGATAGAGAGTTATCCAGTTAGGGTGGGGGGAAAGACGTCACAATGGGAGAGGGGTTGGAGTGAAATAGATTTTCCTACCCTCTACCCTTAAACTGTAACTGTAAACCCTTAAACCCTCAACC